>CM031602.1:28808599-28817318 GCA_018398815.1 Conus ventricosus
AAGAAAGCAAGGGGTATTTTTTAAATTTCTCTTTTTTCATTTGGGTTTTTCCAACGGGGGCCCCAGGGAAAAAAAAAGGGGTCAGAAATTAAAATTTCTGAAAACAAAATCTCGATACAAATTTTCCGGGGTTAATGACATCTCACCTTTAAAAAGGGTTGGGAACTGGATTTTTTCTGGAAAAGATTACGTGGCGGGAAAAATATTTCCGGGCAAAACGTTTTAGAAACGGGGAAATTTGTTCTCCGGGAACTCCCTGTCTGTCGGGTCATCTATCTATCTATCTGTCGCCTGTCTAGGGGAATCGATCGTGGGCTCAATGGGATCCATGGGAAAGACGGGGAAAAGACAGACAACAACGGGCATCGGGTCTCTAAATTTCTGCCCCGGTGCCCTTTCCCAAATTTTGGGATTGTGTTCCTTTGATCTGTGTAAACCAAAATGCCATATACGATTTCAATATCAATGTTGTGACGTCACCTGCTACTGGAAAAAACATGATACATATAAGCTTTGCTTTTTCTCGAAACTTTTTGGCAAATGAATATGAGGCCAAAATGATTGTTTAGTAAGCCCAATAAACTAACGAGACAAAGGTATCTACATTCTTAAAAACAATGCGAATTTTGACAGTTGTGTACTTGTGAGTACTCATGAACCCTTCCCGAACTTTTGGCTCTTTAGAGCAGCTTTTCAAAACACCAAATTTAAGATAATCAAGACCGAACAAAGCCCCAAAAAAATTTTCATGTGTGTGTAAACAAATCTTTTAAGGCACCCCTAAAGAGTTTCGTCGCCCCAAATAAAAAAATGTCGTAGTATAACAAAAAAAAAACCAGCCCAAACAAAACAAGGAGCCTAGCCAAATCAAATTTTATCGTTACAAAAAACCTTCAATTTTTTTGGGGGGGTTTATTAAAAAAAAAAGGGAGAAGAAAAAGAGACTGTACTTTCACGTAAGTCACGATTATTTTCAGGGATAAAATATTATAGGCGTATATTTACATTTAAACAGCTTAAACCCCAACTTTTCAAACACGCTCTAATGGCAAAGAAGGGGAAAAATATTGACGTCATACCCATATTTGTGAAATATCCTGTAAAATAAATTAAAATACAATAGACCATTCTGAACAGTGCAGCGATTGCAAAAAAAGAATGGATGGGTGCCAGAGAACAGGTCCGAAAAAACTGTACACTTCCCCCAGGAAAACTTTTCAAAGATGCAGACTTAACACAAGGGGAAATTCATAAGATACAGAAAAAAAAAACCAAAGCCCATTCACACTGTCCTTTTTGCAACCCTTTCAGACAGCATTTACCCCATACGCACACGCAATCTTTCCAATAAACCCAAAAGGCGCACACCAAATGTTTTTTCTTTCTTCCCCTTCTCCTTCGGGGAAAACATTTTACAAATCACAAAAACAATTTATAAACAGTTTCTATACAGAACCTCTTTCCTTCAAATCAAAAAATTTCAATTTAAATAAAGTCGGGCCTCACATAACATTGGCCCCAAACCAGACCAGGAGAAAAAAAAATTCCTGCAATCATTGACCACCCTGCATCAATATAAGACTCCCCCCATACTGCATGATTCCCCCGTCTCTCTCAAAAAACGTGTCGCCCCTTTGTTTGGGGCCCATCACTGGAAATTAGTTTTCCACCCTCCCCCTGAGTCTTTTAAATTTGCTGGGGCAAACTACCGGTTTTTCCCCACACCAGGCCATCTTTAACCACCTCACGGGTGAAGAGGAAAATGAAGGGTGAAGGGCTGAAAACAATAAGGTTCGTGAAGTAACCTGCTTCCCAATTTAACAGAATTCTTTCTTTCTCTTTTCTTTAGGTTTTCCCCTGTACTTTCCCCAACATCTAGGGGCTCCCTGGTAATACGGTCACATGGGGGACCGCGCCCTGACAGGTTCGAGTGCTAGCCAACTGCGGGCTAAAACGTTTCTTTCCCCCCCTCCTATTGTGGCATACTCATGTTCAAAACACATGAACAGCACCTTACCACCCTTATTAAACTACTCTCAGGGTCACGTTCACCATGACCACTGTTTTTTATTTAATGAGTCTTTCCAAAATTTAATTGGGGGGACGCCCGAACCATCAACCACATAATTTCTTCCGTTTTTGTTTGGCATGGATAATGACAATCCTAAACACATTGGGGGAGCGCACATGCCTTGATGGGGGCTACGTCACGACACCCCCCATCCTGAGGTAAAAAATTTTCTCCAGAATTTTTTTTTAAAAGGGATATACAACTTCACTAAAACCCATCTTCACCAGAACGCAAAGTGATACCCATCACACATACACCAATTAAATAATCAACAAAGAAAATAAATCATCAGATCCACCAAAAACTAATTTCAAATGTTGTTTTTGGGTAAAAACAAAAATTCATAATTGATCACCACGTCACAAATTAATTTAAAAAATTAACGTAAAAAAAATTTGGGGATATAAAATTCAAAGTCAAGGGTTTTTATATGTTAGATAGAAGAATTTTTTCCCGATTTTTGTAAAAATATGTTAAAAAACCCCCTCAAAAAATAAAATTTTCAATGAAAGTTTCAAGAGCATTAAAAAACAAATCATATTTTAAAAACAAGTTTTTTTCCCTTTCCCCCCCAATTTGAAATGAAAAAGAAAAAAATGGGGTTTTCTCACGCACAATCAAAACATTGATAACATTTTCTAAAGAGTTATTTGCTCCGACACTACTATATAATTTACCTTCCAACAATTAGACATAAAAAGTACATGAGATGTTTTTATTTTTTCGAAAGAAAAAAGCAAAGAAAAAATGTAATACATCAACATTAAGTGATTTTTTTCTTGTAAAACATATAGTCCTTCAACAAGCAAATTTAAACAAAAATACCCCTTGATTTAAATATCAGTAACTACAATGCACTCCAAATGTGAACACACCGTAATCAAAAGAAAGACAAAAAGCAGAGTATTTTCCCTTGAAGACAGTTAAAATTTTTCCTAATTTCATACACGTGACAATGATCTGCCATGACATTTTTGTTTCCAGGGACTGGTTCAATGGAAATGGAATTTTTGCAATCCAAAGCCCCCTTATCATCTGCGTTTTTATCTTTGACGATTGCAAGAAAGCAATGCCTTGGGGCAGACGTAACCGAAACTTTTTCCATCAAGAACCTAGCGAACTTTTCCATCCCCCCTACAAAAAGCCAAGCACTCTCTCTCAAGTGGAGTATTCCCTGTTCTTTAGAACTTTTACTGGGGGTATTTCACGGGATGTAACAAAACCCCCTTTTTTCCTGCAGGTACTGCTCCCATTCCTTTGGAACTGGGGATCGGTTCTCAAAAAAAGTCTTCTGAGAGGGGGGGTAACAAAGAAAAAGAAATGAGTTTTTAGGGTGTTCTGAAAACACTCCAAAGCCTTTTGGGACCCTCAACCACACAAACTTTTTAAACTTTTTCCCTTTCGTCAGTTCATCAAAGGGGGCTCAGGGGGCGCAAAGTGGGGTATAATCGTCATATAAAACAACAATCCGATAGTATCTGTCTGTTTTTTTTGTATGGGTTTGTGAAAATAAACACTTTTTTCCCCTTTTTTTTCCCTTTTGGCTCATTTTTCCCACTGAAATAATTGGGCCCCAAAAACTCGAGGTTTAAAACCGGGGACGAAAATTTTTGGGTGGTCTCACATTAGACCAAAAATTCTATCTGTAAAAAAACAGCTCAAATTTTGAAAGGGGGCACTCCAGACTTGCACCAAAAAAAATGTCAAAAAAAAAATGCTGCCCCATTTATGGAGTTTTTTGGGCTCACATCATTTTGGGAAAAAACTGGGGCATTTTGCAAACCGAAGGGATTTTTGTCTATTGGAAAAGACCAAAAGGGTTTTAAATGCTGTCTTTTCCTTGTCAGCTTTAGCAATTGGGATCTGCCCCTACCCAGAAAGTCAATTTCACAAAAAAATTTCCTTCGAGACTGACACAAAGTCTTCAAATTCTGGGTTGCTCGGCATCGAACCAGGGATCTTATTTAATTTTTCCCGTAATCGAGCCGAACCGCACGGGGGCCCTCAGTTTGCCACCAAAACAAAGGGGGAGCTGTTCTTCCGCCCAGGTTTTCGCCATAGAAGTTGGGGCAAAGGGGTCTGAGACCGCGGGTCACGATCTCATGAAACAGCTCGGATTTCAGGTAAGAAGAGAACTAAAGACCGAAGGGAATGGCAAGGCAGCTGATCAGATTCCACTGGTCTAATCAAAGGGGGGCAAAAAGGGAAATTCATAAGGGTTAATTTCCCAAAAATTTTAAAACAGGTGTCCAGGGAGCATGGGGTAAACACCGTCGAAAACACGCCTTAACATCCCCACGAAATTGCTGGGGCGAGTCTCACGTACCCAAAAAAAGTTTTCATGGGTAAGGCCTGGGAGCAGACATGGATCGGTCCGGGGTCCCTAAGTTAAGGAATTCAGGGGCCCAAACCTTGTCTGAAGGGGTGGGGGGGGGGGGGGGTTGGGGTTTTGGGGGGGGGGTGCGGGTGGGGTGGGGGGGGGGGGTGGGGGGGGGTGCGGGGTGGGGGGGGGGGGTGGGGGTGGGGTGGGGGGGTTTCTTACTGAAGACCTGCCCTCAAGCTTTCTTAGAGTTTTTTTCCTATTTTAAAATGGTCAATTTTCCTTGCTGAACCAACCAAACCCTTTTAAATTGAAACAGTCCCACATTTTCTGCATGCGGAGATTTTTTACAGGGGAACATTTTTGTTTTGGTTTGGTTAACTGGGGCCACGTTCCAAAGGGGCCCCATTCACACATTAAATTGAAGTTTTTGTATTTAGAAAAAAAAAAAAAAAACAAAAAACTGGTGAGCTTACCGAGATGTAAAGGGTTTTATGACCCTTTAATTTCCCCATTAAATTGATTTCCCCTCGACAACCTCTTTTTTTGCAAATGGGAGGGGGGGTTTATGGTCTTGTTCGCCTGGGTATTTCAGTAGTTAACTGAATATATGGGGTTCATACCAGTCACTGTACCTGGGGTATCTGTCAACACATCCTGAAAGTCTTTCAAAATGGGTTCAATACCAGTCACTGTACCTGGGGTATCTGTCAACACATCCTGAAAGTCTTTAAAAATTTCTTTGAGCTGTTCTGTCTGACTTCCCGGGACCAATCATTCGACAAAAACCACTTTCTCATAGGTTTCACCTTTGATAGACAGAGTGGAAGGGGTACATCATCATATGCACTGGTAGATGTTAAAACACTCCTGCATTTGCGGGTTTTCACAACCTTTGATCTGTCCCTGTACGTTACATTGGGTACAAAATATCACTGAAAATCTGTCATGTTGACATCAGTTTCTGACATGGACTTTATCCTTTAACTGATGGTTTTTGGGGCAGCATTTGTACGTCAACATACTTCTTCAACATGTTCACATGGAATACCTTCTCATGTTTGCCATTTGATCTTATAATTAACTGCAGAAAGTTTTTCGACCACCCTTGAAAAGGACCCTTCCACATAACACGAAGCTTGTTATGTTCATCAGTGAGCAGTACAAGGACTTTATCCCCCACAACTGAAGAAACGTGCCTTTGCTTTTCTATCTGCAAAGACCTTGTACACTCTGTTTTTCTATCAGCTGACTGTGAGCAAGCTCACATGCATCCTTAAAAACGATTATCCCAGTTCATAAACGTATTGGTAAACAGTTTTTAATGTCAGTTATGTCCGTCCTTTTTCGTCCATTTGTAATCAGTAGATCCAAAGGACCCTTTGGTGAGTGCCCGGGAAAAAGAGCTCGAATGGTGAGTATCCCAGCGTTTCGTTCGGCTTTTTCCCTGTAGCGAAAAGCAAAGCCGGTATGAAACGATCCATTCATGAGGTTCCTGCCTTGAAACCCTTTCTCAACATGGACTTTAACGTTCCATTGGAACGTTCAACCATGCCATTCGTTTTGGGGATGATATGGCGTGGTTGAAATGGAAGAGATTGACAACAGTCTGAAAATTTCTCTGAGATCGGAAATGAATTGCGTTCCACAATCCGAGAGAATTTCGTCTGAGCCCCACTCTGGAAACAATCGCAAGTAAGGCTTCAGCGACAGACACTGTATCAATTTTCTTGAGTGGAATCGCTTCTGGATACCTTGTCGCTGTATCCACCAAAGTAAGATATAGCGATATCTGGAAAAAGGCGGTGGAAAAGGCCCAAACAAGATCAATAGCCACTTCCGAAATGGAACGGAAATGGAGGCTTTTGTGCAAAGGTGCACAGGGACGTGCCCTTTCTGAGATATCTTTTGGCATATGTCACATGAGTGGCAGTATTTCTGTAATTTCCTTTGTGACACCTGGCCAAATCAAAAGACTCAAGAACTCTCTTTAATGTTCTTTTTGATTCCCCCAGTGACCAGCGAACAATGCATCATGAGCCGTGTGTAGTACTGTCTCTCTAAGTGGCTTTGGAAACGACAACTTGTTTGTTGTCCTGTCCAGGTACAACCTGTAGAGAATGTCAGAGTCCAGTATGCACGTTGGTTTGTCCGTTGGTTGTCAGTGACAGTCTGTTTAGCAGCAGAAAATATTGTCATCAGCGTCTCATCTTTTTTCTGCATTTTTTTGATTATTGGGGCAATCTGGAGTTCTCCGTTTTGAGGACTTTAGCACTTTTTAGCTTTTCCTGCTCTATTTGTTATCTGGTACTACAAGACAAGATTGAAAGATCTTTAGCACCACCTTGTACTGTAGCGACACTGGCAATTGCCCAAGACAAGTCGCAGACTGGGTTATCGATTACACGTGTAAGAAATCCGGATAGTACGTGTTTCGACCGAAATTTTCGCCACGGAAAATGTTTCAATTTGCCTCCAAACGACCTACGCTTTGGACTGGTTTAGATACTGGTTTTGAAGCCCCGAAAGTTTTCTTACACCCGCGGTGGTGGCACCGTGTCTCGCAAAACCGAAGCCTGGGATCCTTTGATGGCTCCGTTTTCTAATACCAGCACATCAACCGATGATGTGGTGCCAAAACAAGGCCTTTTTCACAATCAGTGCAGACTAATGGGGTCTTGAATCATTTGGTTTGAAAGGGCAATTCTTTTTCAAATGGAAATTGCCATCACAAAAGAAAATCGCATTGTCTGATCGGCAGCCGGGCTGATTGGTGTTACTTTGTGAACTTGCTTCTGTCCATGAACTGGGCCCAAAAGGTCTATGCGGTGGTCGTTGCCCACGACCTCGGAACGTTTGTGAAGAGCAACGGGTTTTTCCGGCGGTGAGTACTGGTACTGACGAAAGTCACTCAAACACGGAAAGATCCCTGTCCATTCCTAGGATAGTATATCCCTTTAGGACTCAGAAATGACCCACGGTATCCTTTTCCCGTAACTTCCCCGTCCCGATGGGATTTCACATGACGCATGAGACTCAAAGATGGAAAATTCTCCTTTCCTAGCCCCGCCCTTATCTGGGTGGCGATACAATACTGATCAGCCATCTGCACATTCCTCAACGCTTTCAAATTGCCTTTCTTTTAAGGAAAGTGGCCAGATCTTTGCTCACGCTCTGGGAAAGTTGTTTTCTAAGAAGGAGATCTCGCAGTGATTGAAAAGTTTTGTTCGTTTTGATAAATCGATCCCAAACGATCTAAACAATGACTCATACGAATTAGAAACGATGGAAAAAGATTCTCCTTTGTCAGGGCGCACAGAACAGAAACGTTCGCGAAAACGATCGGCAGAACAAATTTAAATTTTTTGAGGAGTTTTTTCTTTCAACTGTTCCCAAATTAAATTTTGTTTCACCGCGAGTGTGTGGTACAGTGCCAAAGCGCTACCCTTAAAAACGACGCAATATACAATGTCCACTTTTCCTTTGGCCAACCCCAAGACGTTGCGTGACTTTAAATCGGAAAAGAAAACTCGATGTCATCCGTTTTTTCCCCCGAAAGGCGGTAACTTTGGATATATGCCGTTTTTGGTTGAGGCGCACTTGCGGAACCGACTGATGGAAGGGGAGGTTCTCTCGATGCCTGTAATTTTCATTTCAGCATCGGTCTCTAAATTTCCCTTTTGCCTCAACTTAAATTTACGTTCTTTATCTTCAGCTTCCTTCTGTAGTCTTTTTTCCTCAATTTCAGTTCCCTCTGTAGTCTCTTTTTTTTCTAACTCCAGTTTCCTTTGATTTTTTCTCTCTCTCTCCTCTCTTCAGCCTGTCTGCCCTATCTATGCATTTTTGCACATTAGTGGTAAGTTTTTCTCCATCAAAACCAAGCGTTCCCCTTCTCGAAACATTTTTTTCAAAATCATCCATAATGAACCGTCAACAGATATAAACACAAAACAAATTTTAAGTATGAAAAAAAATAAGGCGATATATGATGATGTCATATGTTTCACAAAAAAAGTAATTTAATTATATACAAATAAAGAATTCAATTTTCCGGTGTAAACAGAAAACAGCTTACTAAAACAGGATAGATATAAAACCTAAGAAATGTATTTTTCCCAAAAATATTTGCTTTCGGGAAAACAGGTATCAATTTGGAATAAAAAAAAAAATTTTAAGTTCAATGCTAATCTCCGTGGGGGGGGTCCCTAAGAAAGGAAAAAAAACACAATACTAAAGTTTTCTGGAAATAAATTCTTTATAAAGTTTATTTTTTAAAAGTTCTTGTTGTAGTCTTCTTTCTTACTTTTTAAAAAATTTTTCCCCCAACA
>CM031602.1:28827491-28851285 GCA_018398815.1 Conus ventricosus
AAAAACTTTTGGGGAAAAAAAAAAACAAAAAAAACAACATTAACAACAAAACAAGAGGAACAAGAACAAAAAAAAACTAGAGAACAAAGAACAGTTACAAAAGAACCAGAAAAAGGGATATGAAATCCTAAAATGGCATTGATTCTGGGTCGCCAGTAATCTTATTTTTTTCTCTGACAGATGTTCCTTTCTGATTTCTAAAGCAATAATGCCCGTTGCTGTTTGCTGCTCATCATAATGTGGATGATGACGATCACGGCGACGCCGACAACAATGAGATGCTGATGATGATATAAAATTAATAATATAATAATAACGATAATGATAATAACAATAATAAAAAATTATTATTATAAGAGAGTAATAACGACAAAAAATGATAAGATAAAAACGAAAATAATAATTTGATGGTGATAATATAATAATAATGATGAAATTAACATAAAAATGTGAATGATGATGATGATGATGATGATGATGAGATGATGAATGATGATAAAGATAAAGATGATATGATAAATGATGATGATGAGGCAATAATAGATAGAAGAAGAAGAAGAAGAAAAGAAGAAGAAGAAGAAGAAGAAGAAGAAGAAGAAGAAGAGAAGAAGGAGGAGGAGGAGGAGGAAGGAGGAAGAGGAAGAGGAAGAGGAAGGGGAAGGAAGCCACTAGGTTTCTAGAGAACAGCTCGATGTGCTGATATAAACGGGTTGGATCATACATAAGTGTCTGCTGGTGGATGAGAAAAGTACCATTGCTGAAACCGCAGGGACTTTTTGCACCAAGCTGTTTGTCGTGCGAGTTTTTTTCGAAAACCGCAGATGGGATCTTTGGCCTTTGCCGAGCAAAAGTAGCTGACAGCTCTCTCTTTTTCTCTTTCACTGTCTGTCGTCAGTCTGTCTGTCTGTTTGCCTGTCTGTCTGTCTTTTTGTCTGTCTGTCTGTGTCTCTGTCTTTTTGTCTGTCTGTCTTGCCTGTCTCTCTGTCTTCCTGTCTCTGTCTGTCTCTGTCTCTGTCTTTTTGTGTTTGTCTCTGTCTCTGTCTTCTCTCCCCCCCCACCCTCTCTCTCCCTCTGTCTGTCTGTCTGTCTCTCTCTCTCTCTCTCCTCTCTCTCTCTCCCCTCTCTCTCTCTCCCTCTCACCTCTCTCTCCTCTCTCTCTCCTCTTCTCTCTCTCTCTCTCTCTCTCTCCTCTCTCTTTCGTCTGTCTGTTTGTCTGTCTGTTTGCCAACCTGCTTTTTTATTATAAATGATGACTTGATTCCTTTTTCCTTTTAAAGACAACAAGAAAAACGATGTAATGCCTTATGTTCATGCCCCAAAGATTACAGATATTGTAGTATGGAAAATTCTGAACCTTGAGATTACTGAACGTTTGTTAATTAAAAAACCAATTTTTAAAAAGCACGCTATAACTGCATCTCTAGCATACAGAAGATTATATGGGTACGGACGGACTGATACTGCTAACAAACACTTGGTTCCAATGTCAACCTACTGAAGTACCCGGAACATTGGGCAAAACATGGGTCACGCAGCACGGGAAGAACATCAGAAAAGAACTGCTTATTCTTTCATAGTTACTCAGTTCAGGAATATTTTTAAAAGCACCAGTTCAAACTTGCACGAAAAAGAATCCTCCATCTAAAATCTTAGAAAATGCCCCAATACCTATCCATTGCACTTTCAGTGCAACTAAACAGTTGCTAACAAAATTGTCTCGGCCACGTTAACCACCTATGCACATTAAATACTATTGAGAGAACCACATCAAGAGGCAGCAATGTCTTACCGCCAAAACTCCTAATCCTGATTCTGATGCGTGTGCTGCTTTCTGTGAATCGTAATCGATATGAACACCAGTGAAGTATTTAGTTCAAAACAGACAAACAAATAAACAAAAAAACAACACGCAATAGGGCTAAAATGACTTTGGATTTTAAACGGAAAATACATTGTCCCATAAACAAGTAAATTATCTCGAGCATGCAAATACTCACGCTGTTAGTTGACCTTGTTCCGGATTTAAGCGTGATATATGACTTGGTAGTTCTGTTAACTATTTTAAGACACAGAGAAAAGAAACATTCACCTCAAAGTTTTGATCAAGAAACAAAGTTGGCATCGGCTGTTGTGTTTTAAATTTTTCAGATTTTCACTTCTTCATTGAATGGAACTTAAGTTATCTTTTGACTCCGGGAAATTTTAGCTGTGCTTTCGTTTCTTGAATTTCGAAACTTGAGAATCACTTGGTATACAGCCCAATCCATATGGCTCTTGAAACTGGCTAGACCCACAGGCGCTATCCTTGATTTATTAAATGATTGATTTACTTACAAGATATGAAACTGTTTTTTCTTTCCCCCCTTTCATATGCTTGGGATTGAAATTGAGCAGTCCTTGTATCTTTTTATCGTTTTGTTGTATCTTATTTCCCACGACCATATTTCCCTTCACAAAAAAATACTTTTGACAAGTCCATACTTCAGATGTCTGCTTAAAATCGCGCATTACATAGGCTTCAACCCGCCCACCCTGATTTCAAAACAAAGGTGTGCTTGGAAAACCAAGTACAAGCGACAAGACTTTCATTTGACCCATGCTGCATCTCACGCTTGGTTTGCCTGCAACAAAACTGCCCACAGCTAAGGGCCCAGTTTCACACTTCAGAGCAGAAAGTTCTCATCCTGTGAAACTGGCAACTCCTCTGCCGAGGGGGGCAAAGAACTGAAAAAATCAACAATTCCAGTGCTACAGTGAAGGGCCGCTTCAAGATCAGGCGTGCCAACACCACTGACACGGATGAAAACCAGAAGTCTTTCCAGAATAACGCAGATAATAGATAACAAACAAGGAGCTTAAGTGTAGCACCCACAGTGAGTTATTGACAAGTCCATGACTCCAAGCTGGAGTTTTTGTGCGTGCAATTGTCTCGTCATGAGAGCAAGACCTTTGTTGTTTGTTATTTACTGTCTGCTGTTCCCTGTCTCCTTTAAGATTTCCTTTCACCGCAGACAATAGTGGCGCCAACAAAACTTAAGCCCAGCTGTCATGACAAGCACATTGCTGTCACCTGCCAGCCACCGTGGTTAGTGGTTTGCTTCTGGTGAGCTGAGTGTCATTCTTTTGAAGGATGAATTTCTGAGAATGTTTACCCAAGAGAAAAAGAAACACCCGAAGGTGCTGGGGAGGACCTAGAGAAGCACTGTCTTCACCTGCCTTTAGAGCAGTCCTGTACCACCCTTGGAGGCCTGCGCTGTGTTGACGATGGGTACAGGCACGCGCAGGACACTCCATTAAGATATCAAGGGACATAACTGCTCCTGAACAGAGGTAAATCAGACTACAGGATGCAGCTCATAACAGCCTTAAAGTAGCATCCCCATGGGTGTACCAGCCCGTATTTCATGACTGCAGAGCCCCCCGGCGAAAAACACCACCCTCCAGCTGCCGAGCACACCCCACAGACCCAACCACCCCCTGCCCACGGACAGATGAAGACAGTGCCACTCCAGACACAACCAAGCTTTCGCCATACGGTCTTATGTGCCCTCAAGAGAGAATCCAAAGTTGTAGTCTTTCCCACCGTGGTTAGTGGTTGGCTTCTGGTGAGCTGAGTGTCATGGCTTTTGAAGGATGAATTTCTGAGAATGTTACCCAAATGTCTTGACCAGCACTGCAGAGTGTATGCTGCTCGGGCCTGGTAGACACTGGTCGGCGTGAAGAAAGGAAGCGTCGAGTTCTGCCCTGCCATATTATAGTGTTGGACCAGACAGGAACTTATTAGCACCGTTTCATCTTTTTCACACCGCATTGATATCTTTGTTTCTCCGATTCTGTGATCCCCCATGCCGTGATCTGGTAGTAACTTCAGTTTGAATATCCTCTCCACTTCTGCCTCGCGATGAGTGCGTGCCAAGGTCTTCGATATTAATAAATTCAGCATGGACGTCACTGAGGTCGGAGCGGTGGCACTGCTTCAGAGGATGATGATCACTCACACAAACTTAACGGCCGATCAGTTTATTGAGGTCAGTAAGGGGCTTAGGGCGTGGTGTTCTTTTGTATGCTGGCTCAGAACAGACACCACTGAACACCACTTGAAATGAGTCGGCAACGGTGCAGTGTCTCCTTAAGTGCAACGCCTCATCACAACACTTTTGCATGTTAGTGACGCAACGGTACATTATATTTTCTTTTTTTTTCGCCTGGATGAATTTTATAAGATTTTCTAATGGGGATGGGGTGGAGGTTAGGTGGTAAGAAGATGAAGGAAAAGCGTCTGTTGCTTTAATATCTATGTAGGTTTATGACTTACCAGATGGTGGCGGGTGTCCTGGGTTTGTTGTTGTTGTTCTCCAAGTGTCTTACAGGTCATAGAGTGGCGGTGTTTAGTTTGTTTGTTTGCTTGTTTGTGTTTCGTGTCCCTGAATGTGTTAACTGCAACTGAGATTAAAACGCGCCATCTGTGTGTTTGCTACACGCTAAGTTCGTTACGAGATTAATCACACGTAAGAGACATGCAACGAATAAAGCAGGTTCTAAATAACGGGGGGACACAACTGAACGGGAGCAAGCCGATTTGATTCACAAGGGTGAATACATGACATAGGAGGATGACCACTGACCTTTGAAAAAGATAGAGGCGTGTATACTGAACGCAACAGATCAATCAAAATCAAATTGCTGGTAAACCACTAGCCTCCACATCACCCTACGAAACCACCCACCCCCTTTCTTCCTCTTCCCTTTACCCCCCCCCCCCCCCCCCCTTCCCTTTCCCTTTTCCATTTCTGCCGTCCCCACGTCCTTGCTCTCCCTCCCTGTTTCTTCACCCTCTCCATCTCCACCCCTATTAGCCCTTCCCCAATTTTCCTCCTCCATGTTCTCCCCCTGTTCCCCCTTTCTACCCCCCCCCCCCCCTTCATTCCATACCTCGCATTCCCCAATACCCTCTCTCTCCCCTGTCCCCCTTGTACTCATCCACGTCTTCCCTTACCCTTTTTCCTGTCCACATTTCCCCCTTCTCTTCAATTATTCCGCCCCGCTCCCCCGTTTCTCTGCCCTGCCCTCCACTCCCCCCCCCCCCATCCCCCTCCCCGTCTTCCACCCTCTTCTTTTGCCTTAGACCTGCTGCACATCCCATCAAGGGAAATAAGTCAAAATGTTGGAACCTGGAAATGACCTACGGATAATAGATCTTCAGTATAAAAATCTCCCAACAAAGCTGTTCTAGCTGACAAGAAACACAGTCTTTTTAATCTTCATAACTGCCAACGGCGGAGTATGTTTGACCCGCTTCGAATACTGACATCTCCTTGCTCGCCATTTTGCTGCTTTAGAAAATTATGGAATTATTTAAGAAGTAAGAGGGACACGAAGACACACCGACACACAGACAGAATGTGCTTTATGCATGAGATGTCACGTTACAAGGATAATCCAGAGGGAAGGAAAAAGAGCAGAAAAGAAAATGAGAACAAGTGTCCCAGGGGCACGTTCATTTTTCCGGCTAGACAAATCGCATCATTGTGGGAGTCTTCGTAAAGCATACATATCATACATCCGGACAGGTACAAACACGTAGTATACGTCACCGCAAGTTCTCATTTAATGACTGATTATTTTAAACTGCCCTTTAACCTCCTACGACCTCTTTCCCGTTCCATCTTTACCCTCCCCCCCCCCCACCCCCTCCTACAGTGTACTTGTCCCGTTCGCCCGATTATCCCCCCCAACCCCCCCACCGACCTCCAGGCCCCATCCCATCCTCTGAACTCTCTCTTCCCAACAGAATACGACCAGTATGACTTTAAAGGACCTTTCAAGAGTTAGAACGCTCCTGATCTGTTCCAGGGTGCTTTGTTTTAGTGAATTGATTTTCATGCACGATACAGACACATTACGAGACAACAAACATACGGCATAGGTATTAATCAATAGGACACATGCTAACCTCACAACACACATTCCAGAATGTACCAAGTTCCAACATCATGAGAACATAAAAGTGTATAGAAAAGCAATCAAGGAAGTAAGACTGGCATAATGAAAATTTATTCGTCACACTTTTTTTGTTTGTGTACAAATCCATAATTCTAACTGCTCCAAGCAGACCAGAATTGGTTTTTTTTCATTGTTTCTTTACTTTTGCATTATACAATTCCATTTTTAATCGTTGCTCAGCTGACACTGATAAGAACGGGTATGAGTGGCCCTACATTTTTATTAGTGATGAATTAATAAAAGTTTAGCAAACATTAGGGAATACGTAAAAAAAATATTCTGTTTAAGCATGTTCTTCCACTCCAAAAATACAACATCACGAGTAATGTTACCGTTAAACGAGGTTTAGCATTAAAAAGCATGTGGTTAAAACCTTTGAACGTAATAGCACATCCATATAAAGTGTTGGACTAAATCTTTGTTTTCTCGTAAAATGTGCACAATTTGTCGTGTTTCTCAGGCCTGTCCCGTTCAAAACGATGCTTGTACCAATATCTCTATGTATAAATCTGATTTGAAACCATTTTAAATCGATATCTTCTATTTAGTGAGCATTACCAAAGGCACTTCAGCATTTATTTTCTGTGACCATAGAACAACAACTTGGTTTTTGATATTTTGAGTCAGGTTTTCACAGTTGCGTTTAGGTCCATCCCTTTTTATGATACAAGTGAAACTTTCAGCATGTCTGTGTTAATGTCCAGAATTATTCGCGTTTTCTTCACGAAATTGTCTTATGGAGGAAATTCATCCACTGTATGGGACAAAACCTACAACATCGTCATTATCAGCAATGATTCTTTGTAATTCAATGCATAGTCAATTTTCCTTCATGCTCAGTTTACAGTAATATTTTTTAATATTGATCACATACATAGACTATTGTGTATTGTTGATAATGGTATTCAACCCAACACCAGAAAACATAAAGAAATGTGTCCTTTTAGGGAAGGAATTTTAGAGTTGAAGCATCCGCTAACCGCTGACCCACCCATCACGAGATTTCTTCTTTGTGTGATATAAAAATGAGTATAGACAGCCAGTAAGAGTAGTTTATGGGAGTAGTTGTTGGGGGCCGGAAGAGTTCAGTTGGTAGAGCGCCGGATTCGTAATCTTGGTGATCCTGGGGTTGCGGGATTGAATCTTCGCAGGACCGTTTCCGGTACAGGGGGATTTTTCCCTCGAGTTAACATTGGTTCTGATTCCATTTCCTATACAGTCCTTCGAATGAGACTATAAACCGAGGTTCCGTATGTGAACACACAGATAACATCTTGCACACACGTAATATCCCATTACCAACTTTCGGAAGAGAAGGTCAGTTTGGTCGTTGGTATGGATGACACGTTAAACATAGCATGCACCCTGCGTAAGAAACGGAATGAGGAAGGAAGTAAGGAAATTGAGTGAACAATATTGAATGATATGGACTGGATGACACGCGAAACGACTGAATGAAGCGCCAGCTGGCAGCTCTTCAGTCGGCACTACCCAGGTAGGCAGCCCGTTGTGTAAACGATTGTGGGTTGTAAAGTGCTAGAACTTGATCTCCAGCCGAGAATAGGCGCTATATAAGCATTCATTATAATTTAATAAACACAGAGAGGTACTGTAGAGAACAGGGAAAGGGGCATTCTGGGCCACTTCCGCCCCACCCAGTTTCGGGCGAAAGTAACCCAGAATGCCCCCTTTCCCTGTTCTCTGACAAGTAAGACTTCAATAACTAAAAAATAACGATTATCTACAAACAAACATACTGGTGCAGGGTTATCCGTTTTAAAACTAATTTACTAAAGTTTTCAGAGAGTAGCGTAGGGGAAAGTAGCCGGGACTGAACTACGCACCATAGAGATAACGTAGGGAAAAAGAGCCGTGGGCTGAAGCGCCTCAAGGTATGGCCTTTAATGCTAGTGTGACGGCACTACCTAAGGGACTCTGCAATATCCGATTACTTACCGCGTGACTGGGCATGGCGATTTCTGAACCAACGCACCAGACATTATTAAATTAAGTGCAGGCTTACAAACGGCAGCTCTGCTGTCGGGCATTTCCATTGCTGGTTGAGTTGTGAAGTGGTATGTGTTTCTGGGGGACTTTACAACTTTGGTTTGGATTGGGACAAACTGTAGTGTGTGGACTGTTTTTTGCTGTGTGCGTTTAATATTTGATATTTTTGAATAATAATGGGCAGCACTCGCTACTAACATATTTATTGTAGTTTAAATAAAATATTACAACTTTTTATAACATAAAAATTTGCAAAACACCCCCCTCCTGAGCATGGCGGACTGTTGATTTATTTTTTATTTGCAGGCGTGCACTTAGTGTCGACATTGACTTCAGGGGGGAAACCAGGAGTATGTTTGCCATGGGATTTTTTTTGGGGTGGTGGTGGTGGCCTTGGTCTGGATGGCTGGCACGGTCTTCATTCTGGATGGGGTGAACTTGCCCCCTAGATCTTGGTCTACTCGAACTCGAAACTGTGTGACCAACTAATGAGGGATGTGCAGCCCCTGAACTCAGCTACTCCAAAATCGATTTGTGTGACGCCTGCGGTGGCCACACGACCACCAATAGCGAGTAGTTGGAATTCTTTTTTTAAGCTTACTTTGGTGGGTGGTGGATTCTCACGTGTACAGGGGACCCTCTCCATTACTACTTTTCATGATGCAATCGATAAAGCTGCGTGCCGACGACCTCTAGTCAGGGGCAGTTGTGTGCGGTGCAAATAGCGCGTGTGTTTGTTTAGCAGGGCTGTGCGGTAAGTATGTGTGTGTGTTAAGTGTGTGGTGCGTGTGTGATGTGTGTGTGTGTGTGCATGAGCGCGAGTGTGTGTTGTGTGTGTGTGTTCGCGTGTGCGCACGTGACGTATGTGTGTGTGTGTGCTAAGCATCGCTCAAACTGCTTACAACGTCCGTGGCTGTTTGATCTGCTTTAAAGCTGAAACACCAACACGGTACGATCATAGGCACGTAATGGTATAGCCTGATACTCACACACCACACACATTACACCACAGCGTTCGCTCGCAGCTGCCGTGTAAACTATGCCCCCTGTCAAACTACCGGTCTCATTCTCACCTGTCGTTACTCTTTCCTCTCTCTCTTTTCTGTGTGTGTGTGTGTGAGGTCTGGCTCTGGCTGGCCCCCGTGTAAGTAATCGGATTGGTGCGTAGTCCTATCACAGGATCGCCCGGGGCTGCCGTACATGTTACATGGGGTGGGCATGTGTGTGTTGTGTGGGTGTGTGTGTGTGTGTGCGGAGCAATGCTGCGTGTGCTCTGTATTAGCAGGCTGTGCGGCGTGTGTATGCGTGTGTGTGTGTGTTTGATGACACCTTGTCACCACTGCGCGTCAACAAAACTACAGGGGCTGCACACATAATGAGGCGCAGCCAAGTTCCCAAATACAAATAGGCCATGAAAAGTAAACTCGTTCTAACTTCCCCAAAGACTAGTTAAGCGCTTATTTCCTTGGACCATTTTATGGAAGTGTATCCTGTTACACAACTTTGAACGACTTGGTTGGTTAAATGCCTAGTTTAATTAAGTAACCTTTAAGTTTTTTATTAAGCTACCTCTATGTGAGAGATTTTAATTAAGACACCCCCACAGTTCGTAATACCACCAAGTAACTTCCAAGTTTTTTATTTAAGGCACTCTAAATTCTTAATTAAAGTCATCCCTTATGAACTTAAGTAGTTTTATTTTAGTTACTTCATGGTCTTTATAAGTTCTTGATTAAGTTCTTACAAGTTAACCTTAGATACATAACTAAGTCATCTTTAGTACAACCAAGTTCTTATTAAGTTATTTATAATTATCAAAAAAATACAAATCTATTGTTGTTTTCTTACATTAGGAGTTGCTCTAAATTTGTACACACACGCCTCAAAAAAAGTGTCTTCGTTGAGGAGTTCTTGACTCCAGCGTTCTCTGCATAGATCTTAATGAAGGTCTTATTTCCGTAGCAAACCGCATTGATTACAATTGGGTCTATGGAAATGTCTTTTATAGGACTCCAGGTTCTTATTTTTTATTGACTTCATATTTATAATACGACCCATGATCATTTTTATATAAAAAATTTAAATTAAAGTTCTTAATATATTATTCCTCATTATAAATGGATCAAAATGAATGCTTTGTTTTGGCGGTTTTGGCGTGCAGTTGTGTTCGGCTTCTGTATTTAGCGGTGGAGATTGTTTGGGCTCTTGTTTTTGCCAGCGTTGTTTATATATATTATAACCGTAATAAATGCCCCAAACAGCAGCAAGAGCGCCAAAAATTGGCAACAGTTTTAAGTTCAATATTTCCATGAAGACTTTGGGGGCCCTTGTATCAGCATGGAGTTTTTATAGCCGGCATTGAATCAACTTGTTCGGACGTTGGCGAGTGTTATGCTTTCATGATGAGTTTATTCTGTAACATTAATTTTTTTTTTGTCTGTGCCACTCTGCTAATTTTTTATGCTTCAACACGCCAGGATTTTTAATGGTCTCCACCTGATCAGCTCGTTTCTCTGCTGATTTTTTGGCTTGGTTACTGTCTCCACCTGATTTCAGTGTTTGCATGGTTTGCGATTGTCCAGTTCGTTCATTTTGAAGGGAAAAAAATCTATATGATTAAAAGTGATTAATCCCATGATTAATGGCAATATACATATTGTTCCAACATCTATAGTTTATATTCAAACCTAGAGACTCTAATGACTGTGTTAAATACTGGATCTTGCGTAAAATTCATACGTTAGATCTTTCTTCGAATCAATGGGAGCAATCTACTGACTAGTTTAGTGCTACAAACTATGAACCGTTTGACAACGCTTATTCACCATTCTAGAACCCCAGCTGCGCTTCTTACCTGTTTATGATACTTTAAAATGTCTTGCGGCGACATATGGTGAATCTGTTCTATGCTGAAATTCAGTACGAGGAACTGTTTTGTTTTTTCCACACGCTTGCCAAGGAATACAGCTCTCCTTTTTGACGGCTTAATAGCTTGTTCATCAGGTTGGTTCAGTACTTAAGTTCAAGGTAGGTTTTGGATTGCACTTGTAAGATGTAGGAGATCATCATCTGTTTCATGTTTTTTAATAATTTTAATTATTTTTTTTTATAAAAATGAGCACGTAAAATCTGTTACCATAAAAACCTTGTATACCATTCTGCTGTTTTGGAGGACCTAAGTGTAGGATTATTCTATGCTTGGTATAAAGCATTGTTTAGAATTTAAACCAGCAGGGGATTATTTTTTTTATTGGCAATAATAGAATTTGAGGAATTCAGCTAAGATGATTGCTATCATTGCAGCTTCGGTTGCCACGAAAGATTTTCTTAAGTCAAGCAAGGAATAATTCCAGACAATATAAATTTGTAAGATAAAAAAATACATTTATAAAAAAATGGCTTCACTCGCAATAATGATAGGCGGCGCTGTTGGTGATTTGCACTTGCTTTTGTGAGGAAGTAATTTTGCATTTAGTAAACTGCGGATGACGGCGAGAGAAATGACAATACACAATTCTATGGAGGAACTAGCAGCTGCCACAAGACGCACTATGAAATGCAGAGAATTGGAGCAGTTAAGATTTTATTAATTGACCACACTGATAAAAAACTGCGGGCATGCAGCTTACAGATTTTAAAGATGTTGATCTAAGAATAAAAACAATATTATCTAGTAACAGGCAAACCAGTCCAACATTGCCCACACCAAAAATTCTGTGACTTTTTCAACCATCAGAAAACAAAAGATGCAAGAAATCGGGTTTATTGTCGTTGGTATGACCGTTTGTGTATTTTGTTGCACTTAATACTTGGCTGTGTAAAAAATGAACATTTTCTATTGTGCGCCAAATGGATATTGGAAGGGAAATACAGCAATGTAATATAGTCTAGCCAAGCAGCTGGAGTCAGTGAACAAACAGCAAAGATTGGTTATACTATACAGCGATTTGGCCAAATTTATTTCCTGCCACCTAAAAACGAATACAGTGACCGCACTTTGTGAACACAACTCACAAACGACCACCCATCAAATGGATCTTCTATATTTACCTCTGATAGGATTAGACGGAAAAGATTTAAGTACGCTCTCCACAGTCATTGACATAGCTTCAAGATACAAGATGCTGAACCATTAACACAAAAGAGTGTTCTGCTGTGCTGTGGCTATACAAATGATATACCAACGAGGCCCCTTAACTTATCCTCGCAGGATTTCAAGGTCGATGATGGAAAATGAATTTAAAGGTCAAGTGAATCAATTAATGTTAAAAATAAGAGTTACTAGGAAAAGAGGCATTCCGGAGGTTCACAGGTTCACGGCTTTAGTTGAAAACTTTAAACAAACTGTTAGCTGAAAGACCTTTCTCCTACCTGTTCATGAGAGAGCTGATTGACATTTCTCGCAACACAGTTTGGGTTAGAAGACTGCCCTCAGTTTTGCGCGCATGAATATGAAAGAATTTAAAGGGCTTAAAACCAGTAACAAGCAATCAAAAGGAAAAACAATTAATGTTGTGAAGGTGAGTCTTCATCCAGCCAAACTATTACCATTAGATTGAAAGTAAGGTTACTTTTTTTACCGGGGGAAGCAGATGGGACAACTCGCATCAGGGCAACCGATCCAATTTGGGAGTGTTGACCCGTACGAAATAAAAAGACATTGTAACAAATGAATCCGCACGTGTATTATTTACGAGAAACTGACACAACAAAACAGCCAGCCCCATAAAGATCTTTTGTGAAAGATGAACTGCAGATAATCCCACCAGACACGTTCCGCTTTATTTGAATTTCGTAATCATATTTGGTTTAAAATGGAAGCCAGCAGGAAGCGCTGAACGAAACAGAATGGTAAAGGATGAGACACTTGTAAATGATACGGGAATCAATTCATGCGTGTAATGCGATTAAGGAAACATTTTCGGGGATTAATCAATGCTTGCTAAATCTCCAAATCACCCCTCAATCTCAATCCCCCATATTGGAGAAAAGAATATCTTGAAATAATAAAAAAAATTCGAAATCGTCAAGCAATACATGAGAAAAGATTTAATTGAATTGCATGAAGCTATTGATAGATATTATAATATAAGTTGATGAAAAACATAAAAACCCCCTGTTTATGCGGTCTCCAGTGCCCGATTGTCTTATGAAAACTCCGGATTATACAAATCACCCGTTTTGTGTTTGTTCTATTAATGACTTCTTTGTTACAACTGTTGTGTTGATATCAATGTAGTTTAGATCGCAGTTTTACGTTGTCATGATCGATACGTCTTTATTGCCAAAATCAATGCTTATTATGTAGTTGTCATGTGGATATGTTTGACTGCACAACGATGCGAGATTTTCCCTTTGCCGTTCTTATGATGTTTCTCCTGGCTCGAATACTGTACATCTTTTTTTTTACGCTTAACCCCACATATCCTTGATCACCTTTCCAGATTAATTAATCCTTCATCTTTCCTATATCATATTGATTAGTAATTGAATGTAAAGGCGGAATCTTGAGATTATCGGACGTGTCATTACCTTTCCACTCGCTCCTTTAGTACTTTTAATTCCATGTCTTTATAAATTCTTCTGTAGGAATATCTATATTACAAAACTATCTGTATATGTGTGTAAAGTACTCTGGACTCTGGATACGAGGGCTAAAGTAGTCATAAGAAATCTAAATTCCAAAGCTTGTAATTCTAAAACAGTAAACCCAATAAATAAGGTTTGTCTAATTTGGACTTTCTTTGTTTTCTTCATTATGCAAAAAGCTGATCATGGAAATCTTCTAAAGTCTGATAATTAGGTTTTGTAGTGAGCCTTAATTGCTTCGTTCTCTCTTTATGGTGACCAATTGACGTCTTTGCGCTTGTGCGGATTCTCCTTTAGTCTTTCAAAACAGCTGTTGTTCTTCAGCTTGAAAAAAGTCTTTTTCTGATGCATCTGACTATGGATTTAGTTCTGAGGTCAGTGTTTTTCATGTTGTTGGTTTCATGAACTGTTCTTGATCAAAAGCAATTATGCGATGAACAGCTGTTAACTTCAACCATGTTCTTAATAAAATTGCAGAAGTCTGTAATGGCGGACATATTTTTTTTTGCACGAAGATTAGGCACAAGTTTAGGGCGGGGCTCTCTTGGATCCTCTTTAGAATTTCTGCTGCTATTGGGTAGTCTTTATGCAGGTTCATGGTAGTTCCTGTGGATATTCTAAGTCAACTTCTAGATAAACCCACGCTGTTGATCAGGCGTTATAACTGCCCAACCCACTTTAATGCCTTTGAATTTTATTTGGAAGCGCCGCCTAGTGATAATTTTAAAGTTAGTATTGGAAGTGATTGCGCATTGCCCTTCATACAAGATTGTTTGAATCTAAATGACATGAGATTGTTAGGACCTTTTAATCGGTCATAGTCGTCCATGTATTTGTTGTTTGCTTTACAGTATGATGCGAACGCCATATAATTCCTCCACGCAATCCGTATTTCAATCATCTGAATCTTTGTTTAAAATCTGACAATAAATCTCAATTTGTATCCAGTAAACTTAAGAAAGCGTCCCAACTCATTTCCCAGGGAGCAGAAATGTAATGCGCGGGATCCAGGCTATTATGTTTCATGGCAGGTCTTTCTATATAATTTTCTATAGACGTCCGCCAACAAACATACATCTGCCATTATATAGGAGTCATGATAGTATCCCATCGTTTTACAATCTATCTTTTGCCATGCATCTTGAGTTGCTGTAATCGGGGTCGCTGATGTCATTTCCTCTAAGTCTAGAAAAGAACGGACTTTAGGGCGGATGTGTAATCTTCGTCAAACCTTTCACCAACTGTTCATATACTCTTGATGGGCTTAACGGCCCTTCTAACGTGAGTTGAGTCAAAATTTTCTTTCTGTTATTGGGCAGGATCTTTTTAGGACATAGCCAGTGCCTCTAATGAGCCCATACTTGTGTTGAATAGGTCTTAAAATTGTCCATGGTATTTAGTTTTAAGCACATGTACTTTTTCTGTTGAATGTGCAATGCATTCTTGCTACCCTGAAGCGTTGGTGACTGCCTTGCAATATATTGATGAGAGTCGTACCTCGCAAGTTATGAAAGTAGATGTGGGAAGCTTTCCATGTATATGGTTCATAAACTTTAGTTGAAGAGTGCATTTGTTGTGTGCAAGCTCCTCTGAACTTTCCGCTAATGTGATCATGGTCTCATTCTGTGGGAATTTCAGCTGTTGTAGAGGCCTATACCGCAATCCAACAATGCGTGGCTGAGTAATTCTGTTTGTTGGCCCTTCAGGGCGCCATTATGATGTCAGGATTAGTTTAGTTATTAGAACAGGCGTTCGCAATTGGATCTATGCGTTTTAAGATTGTTTCTGCAGCATCTGGTCTCTATATAATTCTGGTTCTGAATAAACGCCATCCGACCTGACAACAATGAAGGCAATTGAACAAATCTGATGATTACTCATTAAGACTTTTTTTTCGAAGGTTTTTGTGGGCGTGGGGCCCTTCATAAGGAACTATGAGTGATTCAAAGTCGCGTAAAACAACATATGGAGAATGTTGCCAGTTTTCCAGTTCTTAAGAACTCACTTAGATCCGGGTGGGGGCGTTATATTCGTTCTTATTACAGTCTACAGATCTTTTACAATGGTTTATAGGTTACACTCGACAGCTTGCCACAGATGAATTCGTTGTTAAACATTTTCTGCAGAATTCTTGTTTGCTATGTTTGTTTGTTGTTTAACTCTATTATCTACTCTTTGTGCGTTCAATAGTGTAATGGGGTAGCCCGCTGTGGAAAACATTAGGAGTAAGTCAACATGATTTTTGTCTGGTTCGCCATATGGTTGGACTGTTCTTGGTAACTTTAATTTGGCGCAATATTTTGTTTCATCATAACATGTATTTACATTAAACAGTTATTGGGTTGTTTTGTTCTGCAATATGATCTATTTGGTTCTACATCTAACTGGAATGGGTGATATTCATTGAAGTTAAGATCTTTGGCGTATATATAAAACTGCCGATAGTTAGTCACTCTCTTCTGCGTGGTTCGCGGACTTGATGCTGCCTTGCAAGAAACACACATACATGAACACATTGTTTCTGAATTTTTTTGTTTAAAACATGCTCTCTTTTATACCAAACTCCCGAGGTAGCGGAATGTGAAGCCTTGCTACAATCGGAGCATACTTAGCCTGTTGTAATCTAATCTCTAAGACTTCGCCCTCTGACCAACCAGAGCCTCTCATTTTAGCTTCTTCAGCGCCGACGTCACTGTGTAAGCAGTTTCGGTTGCCCACGGTGTTAAGTCATACGTGAAAGTATAGTCTGCTGTGTAGTTGAGCCCACAGAAACTTCTAGATTTTTCTTCATTTATTGTTATATAGTGATTTTTAAAACAGCTAAAATTAATTTAACTGGCGGGTCTATTGTTTGTTTGCCGGAAACATTGAGAAATAGCATGAACAACGCTTGCCTGTACGTTTGTTGGGTCAATGTTCTAAATCAATATATTCACAGTGCTCTTGATTAAAACGCTTCTATCTAGAGCATTCCTTCAATACAATTCGTATTGTCCTTTCATATCTCTTAGCACATGCTGTCTTTCTTTTTTCTAAGCAAAAATATTTATTGAAATTTAAAAAAAAAAATACTATCAGATACGATATCAACTCGGTCTTTTGCGATTGGACTCATAAACTAAGTATAAACACCCTTTGCTTGTTTAATGTGAGCTGTTGAGAAACAGAGTTTATGTCTCGTTTACTTTTTTAAGATTCCTTTTTTAATCTGCTTCGGCGTCTGGCTGTTGAGAAATCTTGTCCTTGCCTTTCTTTGAAGATCAAAACTTTTTGTCTTTTGTTGTCATCAAAAATCGACCTGGTAAACGATTAAATCGTCATCACCGTGATGTTGAGTCAACAAAGCGCTTTTTTATTGTCGTTAAACGAAACTAAGTTTTGCCGTTATTAGTTGAACCATAGCTGTGTGCTTTGGAGTTTTTGTTTTTAATTTTTTGCAGCCGCACTTACAGCTAAATTGAACAACACAGCCGAGAGCTAAGACAAAACCTCCTAGAGGTAAGGCTGCGGGTGCGCCTATGCCCGTTGCCTTAAGAGGACAACACTCGTTCCTGCTGACAGGGCGCTTATAGTCGATTGCGCTACTGTATTGACATATGTAAACTGCATAAAGGCGCAGATTACTTCGTTTGGTTTTGTGTATTTTGAAAGGTCTGTTTTTTTTTCTCTAGTACTTGCTTGCATTTGCGTATTGTTTGTTAATCTGTAAGGTTTTTATGTTAGGGGTTTATACTATATCTTCTCTTGCGGGCTGTAGAGCAATTTTGGATAAGGTTTAACAGTGTTCATGCTTTTTATAATAATAAAATTAATTTAGTTTTGTATATCTTTTATTCTGTATTATTTTCATTATTCAGCTGCGCATCATATATTAATAAAACTAATTGTACATTCAAGCGGTTTTTACGGCCCCCTTCTTCTTCTTTTCAATTTGAATGTTTATTACGTTCTCTCACAGTTCTCCGCTTCCATGAAACTGATATCTCCGTTGACTTAGGTCAATCCATAAACTTATTTTGTTGTTAAATTATCATCAAGTCTTACACTGTGAAGGTGCAGATCTTTAGCCCACAAGGTCATCTGTTGGATTTCTACACCTCCCACCTCCAAACTGTTTTACTTATTTCATCAAAAATGTGATAAGGTTTAGCCGCTTGCATTGTTTTGGTTGGACTGACCACAATCTAGAACTTTGTACTTTACCATTATTTTTGGATTTAAAAACTTTTCCCTTCACTCTTTGAATGGTTCCTTCATCTTCACACCAGTAATAATTTACCTTTAAGCGATCTTGCTGAGGTCGCTAAACTAAAATTCCATATAGTGTCTGCCTGCTTCAGGATTTGTTGTATGATGAATCAATCTTTCGAATATATTGCTAATTTGACTGATATTGTTGTTCAATCAGCCTTGCTAAATTTGGGGTATTCCCTAACAACGTCAAACTATAACGAGATGTCATAAATGCTGTAATTTGCTTCGGTGTCTGATGATTTGATAACCCGTTTGTATTCATTAAAAGTTAGTTCATTATGACAAATCTGTCTTTTAAGTCTTCCTCATGCAAGTATGCGCATGCGCTTTTAAACAACTCATAAATCTTAAGGGAATGGAAAAGCGATTTCCAAACGCAAAATTTACAGCACATTCTTTTTGCCGTCTTTAGGTTATCTGCGGACCATATTCTATGTTTTAGTGCTTCTTCTTTTTATATTCTTGAAACGCAAAGTCAGCATTTCAGTACCGGTTTGCCATAGATCAGGAATAGGTTAAATATATGTCGCTTGTGTAAAGAAAAATAATTTCTTGCCCTCAAAGTTTTATAGAATATTTTCTTAACGCATTGCCCGTACAACGGTCCTGTTTGGGTCTGTTGTTGAAGCGAGCGCTATTTGAAAGTAAGACACAGCAGAGATGGCACAATCACATTCATTTGATCCTAGGTCTGGAAATTGGACAGTAAGGAATTTGATCGGCTTCATTGTAGTATGGATTTTTTGGAACAGTAATAGTTCCGCTTATTTCCCTTCACGCATAGGGCTCTTTCAGTTCTTCTATGCGGGTCAAGAAATCGTGCCATGTGGTTGTGACATTTTTTTATAAACCAAATAAAAATTAATTAATTATTTAAAACCAATGGCAGGCATGAAGATGCTAGAAGTTTATGATGTTTTTGATCTGGAAAGACATGAGTGAAATGATTCCTTTAATACAGCATCGCTCAACGCTCTCAATGCGGCATGGATATTAACAGAAAGTAAGGTTAAATCGTTTTACGAAAGTTTAGCCAAGAACCTCCGAATTTATAGACCCAAATTGATTGTGAATGTAAAGATGATCATTTGTCTGTAAAAAACGATCAAGGGCAAAACTTGTTCGGCTTTACAACTAAACCCGAACCATCAATGTTTTTAGCAAGAGTACAAATATTATTCAAAGGGGACTCAAGTGTGGAAGATCAAATCGTCCTTGGTCTTGTTAGACCGAAATTAAGGGCGGTGGCAGTTTCTTACTTCTTAACACATGCAGGATCCTATCAGCTAGCCAAATAAAAAACACATGGGAACATTGAAGAATTTAAATCATTCGGCAGATGGAATAATAAATGCAATAGAAGCAGAAACCAGTTTTTCGAAGAAAAACAGCATTAAAGACTTTACACGACTCCCACTGCCAATGCGAGAAAATAGCGGCACTTGATCATGCTTTAAGAACCATTAGAGGCGAATTTGCAAACAATTTAGCAAATAACTAGGTGAACTAGATGAGCATTTAAATAGAGAAAAGAAATAATGTCGTTGGAGAGCTGATGACGCCAAACTTTGGGCTGATATTAGAGAAAGAATAACCCAAAGACTAAAAGGATCTTGAACAGGTGAGATCAGCAAGACTAGAAGCGCTGACTACTATCCGAGACCAATTACGAACATCAAAGTGAATAGGAATAAGAGAAACTATCCGAAAAACTTTTATATGAAGAAACGGACACTAGCAGAACGAATAACGATCACATGTTTAGAGAGCACGGAGTCACATTAGCATTCGTTATAACTGCCTTAGGATTTGCAATAAGTACTTTCGGTGTTGGCTATTACAGGCGGCGGTGGCACAAAGTTCAGTACCATCCAACGCCATCGCTCCGCATGATAAAATCATGGGTAAAATAAAACAGCTTGATCATCTTGCAAGTTTATTAAAAAAATTAGCTGGTAAAGCCTTGGACGCTTTACCAGGAATATTAGGGAGTATTGTCAGTGGCTTTGGTCTACTGCAAGCAAAGTAGTTGGCTTTATGGCCGAGCACTTGTCTGGACATTAGTTCTCGTTCATAGTGGGTTCTATTTAGTAAAGATAAAGACCAAGTTATCCTATGCTCAGTTTAATCCAAGAACAAGCGCTGTCTTTTCATATTCGGGTCATCGCGAACAGAGTCGCGAGCCTTGCTGAGTCTTCAAATGGCCTTTGGGCTTTGGACTTCGGGATTTGGATGACTTAATCTTGGGCGTTCTTTTATTGTTTGTAATATTACTGGCTCAGGAATTTATGTAGTTTTTCCCAACCTTCTGTTCATTGACTGATATAAGCATTTCTTTATTATAGTTTATTATTGTTCCTATTGGAGTCTGTGGTCAGAAGGCAGATGTTTAAAACCTGATGCCCAACAGCAAAGTCTACTTTCGATCTTGCGTATTGTAAAAACATGTTGGTACCTTTGAATACTGAAGGTAAATAACTGTAGAATTTAATGGCGTCCTTCTATATTTGCCTAAGTATTGTTTTTGGGCGTCAAAGCAGTAGATAGGGATCAGTTATGCTCGATCTTGCCTGTGTTGCGACCTAGCAATCACCCACGTATGTACGAATAGAGTCGTTTATTCGTTCTATTCCGCACTTGTTAGGCCCTAGAAGTGTCTAAGATAAATTGTTGTCCATGCTGTTTTATGACTCTTGCTGTAGGGGAACCGGGCTCACAGTTGTGCAGAAAAAGAAAGATTTGAAAGGAGGATGCCAGTCATAGTTATACTTTCCTGTTGCGTGCCGAAATAAAGGTCGCATAAGGCTCATGATTTATGATCCAACTTTTGTCACTAAAGCTTCTTATGTTAATTATTGAATTAGTACAGATCCTTTCAAAAAAGCCTTCATTGTCTATTATGTTGTGGCTGGATTAAACGGTTTGTCATTTGGTTAATGGAGCTTGCAGTTCAGTCAAAATACGCCTGAAGAGGTATAAGAAATGAAATCTGTACACTGACCTCACCAAAGGATCATGGTGATTTAATAGATCAGCATACGACACTCCACACCAGTTGATGCGCAAACACAGCAAAGTTTAACTGGTTTGATAAACTGCATCGGATGGACTAAACCACGCTATTTGATGTGGTCGTTTTCAATAGGGGGGTTAAGATAGCTCTTTATTGTAGTATCCACCTTTTTATTAAAATAGGCATTCTGGATCATATCCCCCCCCACTTCCTATACCACCCCAATTCCCCCTCCCCTTTTTCCTGGTCACAGCAATGTCGAGGGTGTCAGTTGCTATATTTTTAAGATTGTAGTGCGGCCCAACAGGAATTATTTTGCGGCCAGTATATTTGAATTGCAACTCATTTTTATTTCGTTTAAAAAAATGTTTGTAACAATTAACGAGACTCAAGACCGTCCCTTCGTTTTTTTAGAACGTGCTAATGTTAACAATTGCGGAACCAGAACGGTCGCACTCCATGAAAATATTTTACAATGTCGTATGGTTTAATAATAAGTGTAATCCAAGGAAAATAATAAGGTTCTAAAAAGTTGACAAAACAGGGGCAAGTTAGCCAGTTCACAATACCTGATGAGTTATTACGGGTTTTTGCTCACGTAAAAGAAGCAATGAGTTGACTTTGACATTACTCTCAAACCTTAACAATGCGAATCTGAAAACTATGTTAAACATTCAAGCTGAAGAGGAAAGGGTGCGTTACTATTTTGATAAAGAGCATAGCTAAAAAGTTAGGCTTTGCAGCTAACCAATAATTGATTTGAGTTACTCCATACAAAACTACTTATGGAGAGGGGAAAGTCCGCTCGATCTTGCATTAAATCATTATCTATGTTCATTGGATGAGCTGAGCACTGATGAATATTATATGATGGAAGGCCCTCAACTGTTTTAAGAGCTCTTCCGTCAGGAAAGTGCATATTGCGATTTGATATTAGAAAATTCCCTAATTTTACAGTTTAAAGGATTAGTTTGTGGGAGGGTCGGGATCATTTAATATAAAAATCAAGGATCAAAGCGGGGAACGTTGTGATATGTGATAACCTACCACATTGTTTTGGAAATAAAATATAAGTTGTTCTAAAAAAATGTCGAGGGGCAGATGAACCAGAGGTTACATTGCGCCTGTGAGGTGTATAACCTTAGAATTAAAAGACCTTGCCGACGTTGCGGACTTTTGAACATTATTGGTGAGATAGGCGCTTTGTATGGGGTTTGAGTACAACTAAAGATGGTGATTATAAACGCAAAGAGGTTGGCGACAGCAAAAAGTTTCCTAAACTAGAACAGCTGCGCAATCTAGAAGAAATAATGTTGGCCATATGAATATAAAATAGTTCGAAACCTGACCTCAAATGGCACTTAGAACCATATTTAGAATGGGACATAAAAATTGAATTCATAAGCCCATTTACATATTTTAGCCGTCAAAAAGTTTCAGAAAAGCATTCAACTCTGGCCCTTTACATTAAGTCTTATGCCGGACGACAATAGTCGGAAAGAAATTGAAATAACGCCGTATGGGAAAAAGCAGTACATCCTCCACAGAAAAGAAACAGTTTGTAAAAAAAGCTTCTACAAATTACAGTTCTTTCCAAGCAGAAAATTAGGAGACACGTTCACAATGATATTTGAAATTTCTGTCTTTAAAGATGTGGAGAGGATGGGTTGTGGGCGTTAGTGATGACCTTATAAAAGGAATTAATATTAGCTGGCAAAACTTAGACGTTAAACGCCTTAAACGTTACCATCGTCGTTCTTCACAATGGCGAGGATATTAAGATCATAACAACAAGCAACAAAATCAATGTTGACTTAAATAGAAACAATCTTACAGAACTAAATTGGATTAATCTTACACATTTAGGCCTCATAGGGTTTTATTATACTGAACAAGTTTTGACGAGAGTATGATAAAAATAAAACTGGATTAGATTAAACTCTGTTATAAAACTATGGAGCAGTTAAACTTTATGACAAAAACTCCTCATTGCTCATTGATTTGTGGGCAGACTGGTTGTGGAAAAACAATATTTATCCTCGACCTGTTACAAACAGTTTATCGTTATAATTTTAATCATATTGTGGTTTTCTGTCCAACACTTAAATGGAACAAAGCATATCATGATAGAAGGTTTATGGACAGATGATGACATATATTTAGTTAATCCTAGCAATAAACTGAGTGAGTGTTTAGAACAGTTTTTATAGACTGTTTGAAGGAACGCAGACACTATTTATTATAGATGACTGTTCGGCAGAAAGAGACATAGTTAAAAGAGAAACACTTTGTCGAAACTAGCTTTCAGCGGAAGACATGCTGGATAAGTGTGTGGATTTATGCAGAAATATAACTCGGTTTAAAAAGACTTTAGAGAACAGTTAAAGACTGTAGTTTTATTTCACATGAAAGACAGAGACTCATTTGAAGAATGTTTGCGCGAAAATGATGTTATTGAAAATGACCAGGAAAAACACAGGATTAAGCAAAAATTAAAATCTGAAAAGTTTAGTAAATTAGTATTGAAAACGGATAACCCTACACAGTATGTTTGTTTGTAGATAATCGTTTTTTTTTGGTTATTGAAGTCTTACTTGTCAGAGAACAGGAAAACCTTTATTCTGGGCCACTTTCGCCCGAAACTGGTTGAGGGCGAAAGTGGCCCAGAATGAAGGTTTCCTGTTTCTCTCTCTCTCTCTGTCTCTGTCTCTTTCCTCCTGTATAGACAGAAGGTTATCGTTCCCTTTAACACACAACACCCAACACAACACACCCCACACACAAAACACACACCCCCCACACACACACACACCACACACAACCACACAAAACACACACACCACAACCACACCACACAACCCCACAACCCCCCCACCCCCCACACACACACAACACACACACACACTCACACACCAAAATCCCCCCACA
>CM031602.1:28851385-28876538 GCA_018398815.1 Conus ventricosus
TTGGACCTGTCCTAGACAGGAAGTATACACCGGCCTATGTATCACAGGATCAATAAGTCAACCCTGCGTGGGGCTGGATCAAGACAGCCAGTATCCTGGCTAGTTTAGGTAACCCATATAGTGCTCTACTGTCTGTCCCTGGTAGCTGGGCATGATCAGAGGGGTGGGGGTAGGGTTAGTTGGTTACTGTTTATCGCATATCCTTGCTGAAGCCTGGATGGCTCAGATTCAGCTTCTAAGGTCAGAACAGACACTGGCTTGGGGGCTTCTTGGCTGGTAAATAATGGAGGGTAATGATGCGGATAAATCTTGTTGGCATTCAGCTCCATTGCAATCCACCACCACACACACAACACACACACACACCAACCACACACACACACACACACACACACACACACACACACACACCACACACACACTACTATACTTCGCCCCATTTACTTCTACATGAGTTACAGCTGTCTTCTTTTTCCTCTCCCTACTCTCTCTCCATTAGCTACATCAATCTTTTCTTTACCAAGATACCTATCCAATCCCTATTCTTCACCTGGCTTTCTTTCAATTTCATATACTATCTCCTCTACATGAGTTTCCCTTTCCGCCTCCCTTTCTTCTATGCTCATTTGTGTGTGTGTGTGTGTGTGTGTGTGTGTGTGTTGTGTGTGTGTGTGTGTGTGTGTGTGTGTTGTGTGTGTGTGTGTGTGTGTGTGTGTGTGTGTGTGTGTTCGTTCTTCTCTTTAACGTCTTTTCACAATGCTGTGATATTAGACGGAAAAAAAAAATATTTAAAAAAAAAAAAAAAAAAAAAAAAAAAAAAAAAAAAACACCTCCCGTCTTCCTATCTCTGAACCTCCCTACCATTTCCTTCAAAAATGAAATCTTAACAACAATAACATACAATAACATACTCAAAACATTTGTAAACATTAAATCAATGAGCCGACTGGGCTCCGTTTTAAGCCTTTAACAACATCCAGCATAAGCAAATCGTTCAATAAAATATTCTTAAAAGATGAATCTGAAACCGTTGAATCACAAATCGATGTGGGTAAAAATGATTTCAAATGCTGACAGTGTAGAATAACATGGACAGGTGTTATTTCCTCACCGCAGACGCACTTAACATGACTGTTGAATTTGCATCTGAGAGCATTCAGTCTGAATCTGTAGACCAGGGATGACAGTGTTCGGTTTTTACACATGAGCTCACCATTGCAGGAATGCATATGTTTGACTTTGAAAATATTCCTCTTTTCAGTGAAATTTACAAAAGAACCTCCTAATAATTCCTTCAGATGATTCAACAAGTTTTCGTTATTAAGGAATAACTTTCAGATAAAGATAAAGGAATTTTAACACATACAGAATTTTTAATGTTCATTGCACCCCTTTTAGCTGTTCTGTCCGCCCATTCATTACCAAAAATATTACAATGTGATGGAACCCAAGAGAATGAGATACTAGTTCGCGATTCGACTTCCGCTCGCGCTGGCGTTCGGACGTGTTTTTTGAGCTCTGCGAAACAGTCTTCTTGTGTTCAGTATGTAGAAACAGCACGCAGCGCATGTACTTAGGAGAGCGCGGGGCGATGTGTCTTCATGCGGTGACGGACAGCAGTGTTCCCTCCTCCAGCTATTGAGAACATTTTCTTCAACAATGTCACGGAAGTGTTAGTAAGTACAGAACTTTTATATCATCCTGTCGAGACATGTCTACTTCAAAGTACTTTGCTGCAGCAAAAGGGGGGAACAAACGAAAACCTCCTCCACATCATCTACGAGTGATAGTGGTGCTAGTCCAACTCCAGACAGTGAGAATCCAAACAAGTGCAAAGAAACACAGACAGGATGGCGAGAGTGAAACAATTATAGAAGACAATCTGAATATAAAAGACACTTTACAAGATATTAGAGACTCGCTTCTTGCATTGAAGAATGAGATGGCCAGGCTGACAGAAACTTTAACTACAAGGATAGAGAACAGATAAATGTCTGTTCAACCCCACTTGCTTCACCACCGAGTTTTTGGGCGAAAGTGGCCTAAAAGCCGCCTTTTCCTGTGGCGGAAGAGAGAGAGAGAGAGAGAGAGAGAGAGAGATGAGAATCACGGCAGACAGACAGACAGACAGAGAAGAGAGAGTCAGAGAGAGACAGACAGACAGACAGAGAGGCGGGCAGACAGACACACACACACACACACACACACACTCTTTCTCTCTCTCAATTAAATGACATAAAATCCGCAAACTTCTTCTGACTAATTTTCCACCTACAAACTTTGTACACGGGGCTGAAATCTGATCACTTAATTTACGGCTCGCGGCAGTTTGCACCTAGCCTGTGCTGTTTAAACGAAGCACACTCGGCCGGGTTGCAACCCATTGCATCAGAAAATGATTGCCACGTCGACACACCGAATCGAGGCTGTCGCGTGACACGACTGGGTCGCCATTGTTGCTTGGACTTGCGCTCTGTTGTGACCACTGTGTTTTACTTGTGTTATTTTAAAATGGCTAAAACGTTACTGAAGAACAGGTTTGTTATTCGAGGCCATAAGTTTTACTTTAACTGCATGTTGTGAAACCGGAGAGATTGTTTTTTAGAAACGAAAAAAGTGAACTAACTGCTTTGGAAATGAACGGCTATCTTAAAGGTTTGTTGGTTCAAGGAAATGAAACAAGATGTAGCTAGTTTTAATACGTGTTTGACTATTGATGAGATGGTTCCTTATCTAATAAATGGCGCTGCATTGTTGAAAGTTGGCCGAAGCAAAACAAACCATCACGCGTTGATTGTTGGGAGTACGGCAGTAATTGCTGTAACTCTGCTAATTTTCAAGCCTGGTGAGAAAAGAGGAGCACAGCAAACTAGGCTAAGTGTTAAGTTTTATATTTTTTAACATAAAATCCGCACACTTATTTTGACTAATTTCTAACCTATCAAAACTATGTGTAACAGATAGGCTGACACGAGGCCGAAACCTCCGCTTAATTTATGGCTAGCGAGACGCGCTACCTTCGTTCACACAGCGCACGGCAAGCGACCAAAAAATCAATAAAGCGGGAGACTGGGATTGCAGGTGAGGGGTGGGGGTGAGGGGGCGTATCATTTCAGGTTGACAGCGCGCCAGGTGTCGTCAGCGAATGTTCTAGACTGTTACGTGTCACTCCCACTTTGTGACCGCTACGGCAGCAAGACGGGTTGTATTGTTCTCAGTTTGTATTAGACTTGATTGATTGTTAACTACAGATTCAGTGTTTATGGGGCAAGCTGATCTGTGTATTAAGATGTGTATACTTTTCTACTTTTCTAATTCTAACCAGTTTATCTGCCTTTAAGTGTGCCCTTATGCAACTGAATGGCGATTTTTAATGTTCTGGCAAACAAACTAGATAGGGTTAGGCAGACCTTAGTACATCTACTAGTATGGAGAGGAGTAGGGCCTAGTGTGTGGCCGGCACTATCTTCATATAAATGCTCCAAATATACAATGACGGATGTACTACTACTGGCGATTAGAGTTGCCATAAAAGCTTGGCTACGGCAGTAATTGCTGTAACTCTGCCAATTTTCAAGCCTGGTTGAGAAAAGAGGAGCACAGCAAACTAGGCCAACAACCCTATGTTGATCGCTTGCCGCCAATGACGTCAGCACCTGCAAAGCTCGGTGGCAAACTAGGTCAAACGACCCTATGTGATCGCTTGACTACAAAGCGCGGCAGCACAGCAAAGCTCAGCGGAACTAGGCCAACGACCCTATGTGATCACTTGGGGTTGATTGAGGTTGCGCGCGGGACACAGCCTGGTAGTTCCACTTCTTGTTTGTTTGTTGGTGTTTGTGTGTTTTGGCCTACCCACGCACGCACGTCCTCCACCCCACCCTGGACTGTTTATTGTGTGTTTGTTGTTTGTTTGTGTTTGTTGTTTGTTTTGTCCTACCCCACGCATGCACACCCTCCTACTCCACTCCACCCCACCCGCCCCACCCCCCACCCATGCATGCACACACTCAAGTTCCTTCTAAGTTTTTAACTTAAGTTACCCCAAAGTAAGTTCTTACTCAAGTTGTCTTTAAGTCATCCTTAAGTTATCCACAAGTTCTTACTTAAGTTACTTCTAAGTTTTTAATTAAGTCGCCCCAGGTTCTTAATAAGTTCTTAAGTAAGTTCTTAATAAGTTCTTGATCAAGTTCTTGATAAGTTCTTGATTAAGTCATCCTTTAAGTACAACCAAGTTCTTATTCAAGTTCTTATAATTATCAAAAAATACAATCTATGTTTTTATCTTAAATAGTAAATGTCTAAGATAGTACACACACGCCTCAAAAAACGCGTCATCGTTGAGGATGTCTTGCTCAGCGTTCTCTGCATAGATCTTAATGAAGGTTCTTACATCCGAAGCAACCGCATTGATTACAATTCGGGTCTATGGAAATGTCTTTTATAGACTCCGGTCTTTATTTATTGACTTCATCATTTTATAATACGCCATGATCTATTTTTATAAAAAAATTTAAAATTAAGTTCTTAAAATATTATTCCATTATAAATGGATCAAAATGATGCTTTGTTATTGGCGGTTTTGGCGTGCAGTTGTGTTCGGCTTCTGTATTTAGCGGTGGAGATTGTTTGGGCTCTTGTTTTTGCCAGCGTTGTTTATATATTTTATAACCGTAATAACCGCCCCAGCAGCAGCAGAGCACCAAAATGACAACAGTTTTTAAGTTCAATATTCCATGAAGACTTTGGGGCCCTTGTATCACATGGAGTTTTTATAGCTGGCATTGAATCAACTTGTTCTGGCGCTGGCGGTGTTATGTTTTCATGATGAGTCATATTCTGTAACATTAATTTTTTTTGTCTGTTCCACTCTGCTAATTTTTTTCCTGCTTCAACACGCCCAGGATTTTTAATGGTCTCCACCTGATTCAGCGTTTTCTGCTGATTTTCTGGCTTGGTTACTTTCTCCACCTGATTCAGTGTTTTCTGATTCTGCTGATTTTCCAGCTCGTTCATTTTTAAGGGAAACAAAATCTATATGATTAAAAGTAATTAATCCCATGATTACTGGCGACAATAATGTTCCAAATCTGTAATACAGATCACACCCTAGAGACTCTAATGACTTTGTTAAAACTGGATCCTGCGTTAAATCATACATAAAATCCTGTTCAGAATCAATGGGCGCAAATCTACTAACTAGTTTAGTGTACAAACTAAGAACCGTTTGCCCCACACTTTTCACCATTCTAGACCCCAGCTGCGCTTCATACCTGTTATGATACTTTAAAATGTCTTGTGGCGGCATCTGTTGAATCTGTTCAATGCTGAATTCAGTTCCGAGGAACTGTTTTGTTTTTCCACATGCTGCCAAAGAATACAGCCTCTCCTTTTTGGGCATAATAGCTTGGTCATCAACTTGGTCATTCATAAGTTCAGGAAGGTTTAGGCTGCCTTGTAGCTGTAGGAGATCATCACTGTTCATGTTTTTTAATAATTATAATTATTTTATTTTATAAAAATGAGCACCGAAAAAACTGTTACCAACCTTGTATACCATTCTGCTGTTATTGGAGGCCTAAGTGTAGGATACTCAATGCTTGGTAAAAGCCTGTTAAGAATTAAACCAGCAGATCTTGGCAAACTAGACTTTGAGGATTCAGCAAAGCTAATTGCTATCATTGCAGCTTCGGTTGCCACGAAAGATTTTCTAGTTAAGCAAGGAATAATTCCAGACAATATAAATATGTAAGAAAAAAAAATACATTTATAAAAAATGGCTTCACTCGCAATAATGATAGGCGGCGCTGTGGTGAATGCGCTTGCTTTTAGCGGAAGTAATTTCGCATTTAGTAAACTGGGGAATGACGGCGAGAGAAAAAGACATAACAAAGCTATGGAGCAACTAGCAGCTGCACAAAACGCCTATGAAAAGCAGAGACTTGAGCAGTTAGATTTTATTAATGACACACTGAAAAGACAGGGCATGCAGCTTACACATTTAAAAATGTTGATCAAGCAATAAAACAATATTATCTAGTAACAGGCAAACCAATCGAGACATTGCCCCCACCAAAATTCAGTGACTTTTATCAACCATCAGAAAAACAAAAGATGCAAGAAATCGGGTTTATTGTCTTTGGTATGACCGTTGTGTATTTTGTTGCACATAATATTGGCTGAATAAAAAATGAACAAAATCTATTATTCGCCCAAAGGATATTGGAAGGGCATCACAGCAATTAAAAAGCTAAGCCAAGCGGCAGGAGTCAGTGAACAAACAGCAAGGAATGGTTATCTAAACAAGCAATTTGGCAAATTTATTTACCTGCCCTAGACGAATACAGAGACCACACTTTGTTAATACAACTCCAAACGACACCCATCAAATGGATCTTCTAATTTACCCTCCTGATAGATTAACGAAAAAATTTAAGTACGCACTCACATCATTGACATGGATTTCAAGATTACAAAGATGCAGAACCATTACACAAAAAGAGTGCTTCTGCTGTTGCTGTTGCCATTCAGCTGATATACCAGGCGAGGCCCCTTATACTTTCCCTCGCAATGATTCAAGCGATGATGGAAAGAATTTAAAGGCCAAGTGAACAATTATTTTGAAACTTAGAGTTACCATTAAAAGAGGCATGTCCAGTGTTCACAACAGACTCAGGCTTTAGGTCGCACACTTTAACAAACGTTTTAGCCGAAAAACTTTTTTCCTACCAGTACACAGTGAGCTGATTTGACAACTCCTCGCAACACAGAATGGGTTATAAGACTGTGCCCCCCCCCTCAGTTTTTTGCGCGCATTGAATAATGAAGATTTTAAAGGGGCTAAAACCCAGTACAAGCAAGCAACAAAAAAAAAAAACAATAAAGTTGCTGAAGACTCCATACACCCAGCAAACGATTACGTTTGGTTTAAAAGTAAGGTACCTTTATTTACAGGGGAAGTCAGAAGGGGGACACGGCGGCATTCATCAGGGCATCGATCCGGTTTTGGAGTTTGTTGATCCATATGAAATAATAAGAATTGTAAAAAGAATCCGCCCGTGTATTATTTACGAGAAACCTGATCACTACAAAACAACCACCCTCAAAGATCTTTTGTGAAGGAAGAACTGCAGATATCCCGCCGGCATACAGTTCCGCTTTAAATTAAATTACGGTTTCTCCAGTGCCCGATTGCATATGAAAACTCTGATTAACAACACACGTTTTGTGTTTGTTCTATCTAATGACTTCTTTGTTACAACGTTGTGTGATCTCATGTAGATTTAGATCGCAGGGTTTTTTACGTTGTCATGGTGAAAAGTCTTAATGCCAAACCAATCTTCTTTGTAGTTGTTCATGTGATATGTTTGTCTGCACAAACGCTGCGAGATATTCCCCTTTGCCTTTCTTAATGATTTTCTCCTGGCCTCGAATACTGTACTTTTTTGACCTTAACCCCACATACTTCCTTGATCACCTTTCCCAGATAATTCATCCTTCATCTTTCCTAAAACCGTCTTATTAACGATGAATGCATAGGCGAAATCTTTAGGTAATCAGATGTATAATACCATCCTGCCATGGGCCTTTAGCCACTTCGGTTTCATGTCCTTTATAGATGTCTTCAGGAGGTTATCTATAACAAAACTATCTGTAGCTGGTAAAGTACTCTGGACTCGTCGATACAAGGGCTAAAGTAGTCATAAAAGAAACTCTAACATCAAAAGCTTTGATAATTCTAAACAGTAAACACCCAATATATACAGGTTTTGTCTAATTTTTGACTTTCTTTTTTTTCAATCATTATGCCAAAAAGATGATCATGAAATCGTCTAAAGTCCTGATAAATTAGTTTTGAATTAGCTAATTGCTCGTTCTCTTTGGTGACCAATCTGACATCTTTGCGCTTGTGCGGATGCTTCATATCTTTCCAAAGCCAGCTGTTGTTCATCAACTGGAAAAAGTCTTTTTTCTGAAGCATCTGTGGATTAGTTCTGAGATCATTGTTCTTCATTGATGTATGTTCATGAAACTGTTTCTTGATCAAAAGCGATTATAACGATTATCAGCTGTTAACTTCAAACCAGGTCTAAATAAAATTGTAGAATCTGTAATACAGACAAATATTTTTTGCCCTCGAAGATTGGCACAAGTTTAGGTGGTTCTTCTTGGATCCATCTTTAGACTTTCTGCTGCTAATGGGTAGTCATTAGCAGGTCATGGAGTTCATGAGGTATTCTAAGTCAAAACCTCCTAGAATGAAGTCCACGCGCTGATCAGGCGTTAAAACTGTTTCTACCACTTTTAATGCCTTTTGAGTATTATTCGACCTGTGTACATCTTGAAAGTTACGTAATGAAGTGATTGCGCATTGCCCTCCATACAGATTGTTTTGCGTCTAATACATGAATAGTTATGAACCTTTACTCGGATCTTAGTCGACCCAAAGTATTTGTTGTTTGCCTTTACAGTAATGATGCGACGCTATACTAATATCCCCCGACGCAACCGTGTTCTATCATCCGGAATCATTGGTAGGTCAGACAATAAATCAATTGTGTACTCCAGTAAACTTTAAGAAAGCGTCCCAGCTCATCCGGGCGCAGAAATGTAATGCGGCAGGACCAGGCTATAATGTTTCTTGCAGGTCGTCCTATAATTTTCAAAGACGTCCGCCAACAACTACATCCTGCCATCAAGTATGAATCAGATAGTCTGCCCATCGTTTTTACACTCTAACTTTTTGCACGCATCTTGAGCAGCTGGTAATCAGAATCACTGATGTCCTTTCCTCTAAGCAGAAAAGAACGCGCCTTTAGGCGGCAGGTACTTCGTCAAACCTTTTCCAACTGTATCATGTACTCATAAGATAACCGCCCTTTCTACAAGAGTTTGAGTTCAAAATTTCTCTGTTATTGGGCAGACTTAAGGCATAGCCAGTGCCTCCAATGAGCCCTCTCATGTGTTGCATAGAGTCCATAAAAAAGACATGTTATTAGATTAAAGCACATGTAACTTTTCTGATGACTGGCAAATGCATGACACGCTGAAGGCATCGTCCACTGCTTTCATTATAAGATGAGAGTCGATCCTCTCGCAAGTTATGAAAGAATACAGGCAGCTTCCATGTCTTTGGAGCAAACTTTTTAGTTGAAGATTGCAATTTACTGTGCGCTGCACCGCTAAACTCCCACTATTGTGATTCATGGTATCGTTACTGTGGGGTTTACACTCGTGGTGGGCTTAGCTCTAAACACAAATCCAACAATGTGTGCTGGAGTCTACTGTTGTTGGTCATTCAGGTGGCCAATTATGATTTCAATAAGTTAGATTAATTAGAAACAGTCATTGCGCAGTTGCTGCTGCGTTCCTAAGAAGTATTTTGCAGCATTAGGTCCCTATATAATTCTGGCTCTGAATGAACGCCATCCGACCTGACAACATGAAAGCAAATGAACAAATTTGATGATTACCTCAGTATACTGTTTTTCGAAGTTTTGTGGCGCTGCCTTCATAAGGAACAAGGAGTGATTCAAAGTCTGCGTCACATCATATGGAGATGTTGCAAGCGTTTTCCAGGTCTTAAAAACTAACTTTAGATCCTGGGCGGGGCGTAGTTAGTTCTGTCTTATACAGTCTACAGAAACTTTTACTAATGTTTTATATGTCAAGCGCGCGGGAACAGATGGCATTCTTGTTAAACATTTTCTACAGATTTCTTGTTATGTTCATGCTTGAAGTATGCTTTAATTTAATCTCCTCATGTGCGTATCAATGTGTAATTGGGCAGCCCTCTGGCGAAAACATAGAGTAAGTCCACATTACTTTTTGGCTTGGTTCGCCATTGGTTGGACTGTTCTTGGAACACTTTAATTGCACCAAATTTGTTTCCTCATCCCATGTGTATACATTAACAGTTATTGGGTTGTTTTGTTCTTTTCAAACTGATCAATTTGGTCTACACTAACAGGAAGGATATTCCATTGAAGTTAAGATCTTTGGCGTATTGGCTGATAGTTTAGTCACTCTTTCCGCGTGTTCGCGGACATATGCACCTGCAAGGACGCACCACATGAAACTTTGTTGTTCTGAAATTTTTTATGTTAGAAATGCTCTCTTTAAAACCAACTCCCGAGTAGCGGAATGTAAGCCTTGGCCTACAATCGGTGCATACTTAGCCTGTTTTAAATCTAATCTCTAAGACATTCGCCCTCTGACCAACCAGAGTCTCTCATTTAGCTTCTTCCAGCGCAGCGTCAACTGTGGAAGCAGGTTCGTCTGCCCAACTGGGTGATTAAGTCATTAAGGAAAGAATAGTCTGTTGTTTTAGTTGAGACTCCAAACTTATAGATTTCTTCATTTTATTGTTATATAGTCGATTAAAACAGCTAACATTACTTTACTGGCGGTCTATTGGTTAGTTTCACTTGGAACTTGAAAATAGCATGTACAACACTTGCATGACTTGTTGGGTCAATGACTTCTAAATCAATTATCATTCAGTGCTCTTGATAAAAACGCGCTCAATCTCGAGCTTCCTGTCAAACAATTCGTCCTTGTCCCTCATATATCTTACCATGCTGTCCTTCTTTCTAAGCCAAAAGATATTTATTTAATTAAAAAAAAAATACTTAATCAGAACCAAATATCAACGGTGCTTTTTGCCTGGACTCATAACTAAAGTATAAACAGCCCTTCGGTGTTGTTAATGTGAGCTGTTTAGAACAAGTTATTGTCGCGTTTACTTTTTTTAAGCATTCCTTTTTATCTGCCCGGGGTCTGGCGGTTGAGAAAAAACCTTGTCCTCGCCCTTCTTGAAGATCAAACTTTGTCTTTTGGTAGTCATCAAAATCGGCCTGTATACGATTAAATTCTCATCCGTGATGTTGAGTCAACTATCGCTTTATTTATTGCAGTTTGAAGAACTAAGTTAGCTGTTATTAGGTGAACCATAGCGTGTTCTTTGAGTTTAGTTGTGTTTTATTTTTTTGCTATCACACCAACGGCTAATGAACACAGGCCGAGAGCTAAAGACAAACCTCCTAGAGGTAAATCTGGCGGGTGCGCCTATGCCCGTTGCTAAGAGACCAACACTCGTTCCAGCTGATAAAGCGCTATAGTCGATGCGCCATATTAACAATAGTAACAGCAATTAAAGGGCACATAGGATAGACCTTCGTTTGGGTTTGCTGTAGTGTTGAAAGGTCGGCTTGGCTGTAGTACCTTGCTGCATTTGTGGTAATGTTGGTTAATCTGAAGGTTTTATGTTAGGGGTTCTACTATCTCTCTTTTGCGGCTACGCCTGTAGGCACATTGGGATAAACTTGAACAGACAGGCTTTTTATAAAAATAAAAATAATTTGTATGGTATATCTTTTAATCTGTTATTTTCAATATTCAGCTGCCGCAATCATATATTAAAAACAAATGTACATAAGCGGTTTTCGGCTTCTTCTTCTTTATCATTTTGAAATGTTTATTAACGTCTCTCACAGCTCTCCCGCTCTTCCATGCAACTGATTATCCTCTGTTGACCTAGGTCAATCATAAACCGTATATTGGTTGTTCAATATTCATCAAGTCATACACTGTGAAGGTGTAGATCTTTAGCCACAAGGTCAATACGTTGGATTTCACACCTCCCCCACCTCCAAACAGTTTTCTTATTTTCATCAAAATGCTGATAAGGTTTAAGCCGCTAGCATAGATTTGGTTAGGAACTGGCCGCTCAATCGAACTTGTCGTTCGTTATTTTTGGATTAAAAAACTTTTTCACTTCCGCTTTTGAATGGTTCTTCATCTTCACGACAGCAATAAAATACCTTTAAATCGATCTTCTTGAGACGCTTAAAAAACTAAAATTCCATATAGGGTCCTGCCCCTGCTATCTAGGTATGTTTGTATGAGGGAATCACTCTTTCGTAATTATTGCTAATTTTGACTGATATTGGTGGCTCAATCCTGCCTTGCTAAATAGGTTGCTACAACGTCAAACTCCAAACGTGGATGTCAGAAATGCTGTACTTTGCTTCGGTGTCTGTTGATCCATAACACGTTTGTATTCTTAAAAGTTAGTTCATATGACAGTCTGTCTTTTAAATGCCCTTGAAAGTATGGCGCATGCGCTTTTAAACACTCTAAAGCTAAGGGAATGGAAAAGCGATTTCCAAAACGGCACAATTTACAGCCACATCTTTTGCCGTCTTTATTATCTCGCAACCTATTCTAATGTTTTAGTGCTTTCTTTCAATTTTCTATTCCTTGAAACGCAAGATCAGCCCTTGTCATTCCCGGTTACCATAGATCAAATAGGTTAAAAATAAGTGTCTGCATTGTGTAAAGAAAATTTCTGCCCTCAATTTATAGAAATTTTCTTAACAATTGCCCCCCATATTCTGACAACTGTCCCTGGTGTGTCTGTTGTTTGTAGTCAAGTAACTATTTGAATGTAAGACGCGCAGAGCCTGGCAACAATCACTTCATCCGCTCCTAGGTCTGGAAATTTGACAGTAAAAATTTGATCTCGCTTCAAGATAGATGGAATTATTTGGAACAGTATTAAGTCCCGTTTATTTCCCTTCAAGCCAAAGGGTTCTTTTCAGTCTTCTATGTGGGTCAAGAATCGAGCCATATGCAGTAACATTTTTTTATAATACAAAATAAAAAAATTATAATTTAAAAATCATGGCAGGCATTGAAGATGAGATTATGATGTTTTTTTGATCCGTGGAGACGACAGGAGTGATTCCCCTTGAGCGGCTCGCTCGGGGCTCTCATTGCATGATGAATTAAGCAAAAATCGAGGGGAGTACATTACCAACAAGTCAGGTATAAATTAAAAGAAAGTAAGGCCAGATCAGTATACCAAAGTTTAGGCAAGAACCACCCAATTTATAGAACCCTAATGATTTTGAAGGAAAAGATGACCATTGTTTGTGAGGACGACCAAGGACAACTTGTTGCAGCTACAACTAAAAAAGAACCATCAAAGTTTTTAGCCGTGGGTTCAAATGAGAAATAGCTCAATGTGAAAGACAAAATCGCCTTGGCCTTGTTCAGCCAAAATTTAAGGGCGGAGCAGTTGCTAAACTTCAAACACACTGCAAGAACTCCCGACAGTAACCAAATGCAAAACATGGAACTTAAAGAATTAAATCAATCCAGCAGTGAAATTAATAAATGTATTAGAAGCAGAATCCAGTTTTCAGAAGAAACAGCGTTTAAAGACTATACTACGACTCACCGCTACCCATGAGAAAATAGAGCCCTGTGATTCATGCTTAAGAACCATCAGAGGCGAATTACCAAACAATTTAAGCTAAACTAGGTGAACTAGATGGGCATATAAAAAGAGAAAAAGAAAAACTCGTTGAGGCTGATGACGCCAACTAGGCATGATATTAAAGAAAGAATACCCAAAGACTATAAGATCTTGAACCAGAGAAAGATCAGCAAGACTCAGAAGTGCTGACTACTAACCGAGACCAATTACGAACTCAAGTGAATAGAATAAGAGAAACTATCCGACAGAATTTTATATGAAAACACAACGGCTACAGAACGATCCGAACACGGTTTAAGACTAGGAGTCCACATTAGTAAGCGTTATAACAGGCCTTAGGATTTGCAATTAAGCACGCTGTGTTGGCTTTTACAGGCGGCGGTGGAGGTCAAAGTCCAGTGCCTCCGCCGCCATCGCCTGAAGTAAATCATGGGTAAAAAAACAGCTTGATCATCTTGCAAGTTTATCCAAAAAATTAGCTTGTAAAGCCGTGAAACGCCTTTACCAGGAATATTGGGGATATGGTCAGCTGGCTTTTGTCTACTGCAAGCAAAGTATTGGCATTTATGGCCGAGCACCTTATGGTGCATAGTTTTCTCTTAATGTTGGTTACTATTTAGTAAGATAAAGACAAGTAATCCCTACGCCCAGTTAATCCAAGAACAAGCGCTGTCTTTCATATTCATGGGCATCGCGAACTGAGTCCCCGCAAGCTTTGCTGAGTCTCAAATGACTTGGGGGGGTTGACTTCGGGGATTTGATACTTAATCTTGGGCTTCTTTATTGATTGTATATGACTGGCTCAGAATTTATGTCGTTTTCCCAACCTTCTGTTCATATTGCCTTGGGGCGCTAAAGAATTTCATTATTATAGTTTATTATTGTACCTCTCGGAGTCTGAGGTCAGAAGGCAGCATGTATAAACGCAGTGCCAACAGCAAAGTCTAACGTTCGAGTCTTGCGTATTGTAATAGCAATGTGTAGGTGGAACCGGAGATGAGATTTTGAATACTTGAAGGTAAATCAACTGTAGAATTAATGCGTCGCTCGAAATTTGCTAAGTATTGTTTTTGTGCATCTAAGCCAGTAGAAAGATCAGTTATGCTCGATCTGCCTGTGCTTGCGAACCTAGCAAACACCAAACGTAAATACGCGAAATAGAGTCTTTATTCGTTCTAATTCCCGCTCTAGTTAGGCCCTTAAAGTGTCTAAGATAATTGTTGTCCATCTGTTTATGCTCTTGCTCTATGGACCAGGCTGAAAATTTTCGAAAGGAGGTTTCAAGACATATATATACTTCTGTGCGTTGCCCCGAAAATAAGGGGTGCATCTATCCATGATCAAGATCCAACTTTTGTCTAAGTTCTGTCTTGATGTTAATATTAAATTCGTTACAGATCCCTTCAAAAGCCTTCCATGTCGATTCTGTGTGCTGAATGGATCATCGATTTGTCATTCGTAAGGGCGCTTGCAGTCAGTCAAATACGTCTGAAGGTGTAATAAAGAATGAAATCTGTACACTGACCTCACCAAAGCTCAGATGAGTTTAAATTATTAGCCATACGACCACTCCACACCCAGTTGATGCACAAAACACAGCAAAGTTTAACTGGTTATGATAAAACTGCAACGGATGACTTAACCACGCTTTCTGGATTGCTCTTTTTTCAATAGGGGGGTTAAGATAGCTCTTCAATGGAGTACCTCACCTTTTTTATGAAAAGAGGCCGTCTGGGTCCACACAATGTCCAAGAGTACATTGCTTATATTTTTTAGGATTGTAGTGCGGCCCCACAGAAAATTTTGCATCAGTAGATTTGAAAAGCACTCATTTTAAGGTGGGGTTTAATAATGTTTGTAACATAAAAATTAAAAGCAAAAAAAACCCCTTTCCCCAAGAAAACGCGTCTTCGTTTTTAGAACATGCTTTGATAACAATTGCGGTGCCAAAACGTCGCCGCTCCAGGAAATATTCTACAAAGTCGTATGGTTTAATATCACTGAAGCCAAGGGAATAATAAGATTACAAAATATGAAAGGAGAACAAACGACGTTAAACAGTTAGACAATACTGATGGTTTATTACGGGTTTTCTCACTAAAAGAAGCAATGAGGTAACTTAACATTCTACTCTTAAACTAACAATGCAAATCTAAAAACAATATTAACATTCAAACCTAAGAAGCAAAATAACGATTTTGATAAGAGCTAGCTATAAGCTAGGCTTTACACTAGCAATCTACCCACTCATAGTTTTAGTGTTTTTTTTTGGGTGTGTTGTTTTTTTTTGGGTTTTTTTTTTTTTTTTTTTCGTTTGTTTTCGGCCAGATTAAACTACGTGTGAGGGAAAGTCCGCTCAATCTTGCATTACAGTCTTCTCCTATGTTCATTTTTGGATGAGCTAACCACTGATGAAAACTTATATGATGGAAAGGCCCTCAACTGTTTTAAGACCTCTGCCGACAGGGAAAAAGCTGCATATTGCGATTGAAATAATACAATTCCCTAATTTACAGTTTAAAAGATTAGTTTGTGGGAGGGGTCGGATCATTTAATATAAAGATCAAAGACAAAACGGGAAAGTCGTTAAATGTGAAATAACCTGCACATTGTTTTTGGAAAATAAAATAATACGCTACGAATAAAATAATGTCGCGTGGGCCTAAGGAACCAGGAGTTACATTAGCGCCTGTCAAGGTTGTCTAACCTTAGAATTAAAAAGACCGTGCAGACGTTTGCGGACTTTGAACAGAACGGTGAGATAGGCACTTTGGTATGGGGTTTGAGTACACTAAAGAGGGTGATTATAAACGCAAAGAGGTTAGCCGACAGTAAAAAGTTTCCTAAACTAGAACAGCTGCGCATCTAAGGCAAATAATGTGGGCCAGTAATGAATATAAAATAGTTTCGAAAACCTGACCACAATGGCACTTAGACCATATTTTAGAATGGAAATAAAATTTGAATTCATAAGCCCATGTTACATCATTTTAGCCGCCAAAAAAGGTTTTCAGAAAAGCATTCAACTCGGGCCCTTTACATGTAAGTCTTATGCCAGAGGACAATAGTCAGAAAGAGATTGAAATAAAGCCGTATGGGAATAATCAGTACATCCCTCCACAAAGAAATCATTTGTTGAAAGATGCTTCGACGAAATTTACCGTTCATTCCGCAAATGAAATTAGGAGACACGTTCACAATAATATTTGAAAGTTCTGTCTTAAAAAGAATGTAAAGAGGGATGGGGTTGTGGGCATTAGGACTCTTCTAAAAGGATCTAATTAGCTGGCAAAACTAGACGTTGAAAACTTAAAGTTATCGTCGTCATTCTTCACAATGGCGAGGATATTAAGGTCATAACAACAAGCAACAAAATCAATATTAGTCGTAAATAGAAACAATCTTACAGTACTAATTGGATTAATCGAACTCATTTAGCCCTCATAGGTTTTATTACACTGAACAAGTTTGACAGAGAGTATGATAAAAACAATAACTGATTAGATTTATATTCTGTATAAAACTATGGAGCAGTTATACTTCATGACAAAAACCCCTCATTGTTCATTAATTTGTGGGCAACTGGTTGTGAAAAACAATATTTATCCTCAACCTGTTACCAACAGTTTATCGTTATAATTTTATCATATTGTGTGATTTTCTGCCCAACACTTAAATGGAACAAAGCATATCATGATAGAAGGGTTTTATATGGACAGATGATGACATATATTTAGTTGATCCTAGCAATAAACTGAGTGAGTGTTTAGAACAGTTTTTTATAGACTGTTTGAAGAACGCAGACACTATTTAATTATGATGACTGTTCAGCAGAAAAGACATAGTTAAAAAGTGAAACACTTTGTCGAAACTAGCTTTCACAGCGGCAGAACATGCTGGATAAAGTGTGTAGATTTTATGCCAGAAATATAACCTCGGTTTTTAAAAGACTTAAGTGGAACAGTTAATGACTGTATTTTCTTTCACATGAAAGACGAGACTCATTTGAAGAATGTTTGCGCGAAAATGATGTTATTGAAATTGACCAGGAAAAACTATAGGATTAAACAAAACTAAAAAAAATCGGAAAAGTTTAGTAAATTAGATTAAAAAACGATAACCCTGCACAGGTAAATGTCGGTGGGGAGAATAATCGTTATTTTTGGTTATTGACGTCCTTACTTGCCAGAGAACAGTAATATGGCGCGCTTGCGTGTGTGGTGTGGTCGCCCGCCTCTCTGTCTGTCTGTCGACTCTGTTCTCTCTCTTTCGTCGTCTGCCCGGTGATTCTCTCTCCCTCTTCTCCTCGCCACAGAAAAGGCAGCTTTTAGCCACGTTCGCAAAACTCGGTGGAGGGTGAAAGTGGCTAGAGTCGCCTTTTCCGGTTCTCTGCAGGACTCTGACATCTCTCCAGATATTTTTTGATGATAATGGTGCGCGCTTGATAACTTTGTTTCATTCCGCTCTTTTTCGCCTAACGAACGTGAGAAGGTCAGAGACAACTGTTCTCAAAGCTATGGGAAATATCTGTTTGAATTCGTGTACAACTCTTGGTTGTGTATTCTGATGGTATATGTAATGGGATACCAATGGCAATTTTACTTACATATCAGAAACAGGATGTAGCGTCAATGATACTTTTCTCCTGTCTAAGTATTGTTTTTTGATGTTTGTATCGTCCTTGTGAATTGTTGTGTCCAGAGAGAATAGAATCGGACCATTTGCCCTTTGAGTACGTTTTAGAGTTAAAGAAAGGAAAATAGACGACACTTACCCTGCAGAAGGACCAGTGTCCATTGATAAATTTGTGTGGAACAAGGACTTGAACATTTATATTCAGAAATGACTTCTGATGAAACAAGTCGCGTGCTTGATCATGCCACAAGTGGGGTAGGGAGCATGATTTCAATGTGGGCTCTGGAAGTGTTCAATGAATGGATTAAAAAGCAAGCTCATTGTATGAAAAAGAGAATTAATTTAACAAGTGTTATAAATAAGTGATTGGTATGATATGGAATGTAAGTGTAGGCAAAGTAAAGCAAAGGGGGCGCTATCTATTTGATGAAAACCAGAAAAAAAGAGACAGTGACGCCCTACTGCTAGCAAGAATAGAATACAAATATCTGAGGCAGAAAAAAGAAAAACGTATAATGATTGGTTGTTAGATAGACTAGCCTCGTCAGTAAGCAGTCAAAGAGAATTTTGGCAAACTGTGCATAAAATTATCATTAAGCGAAAAACTGTTCAAAATAGTCTTACAGTCGAATGATTGTTTAACATTTTAAAGACTACTTGAGTGAGAGATATCAACAGATTAAGACCAAATGTGTTTGAAAATATTAGTGATGGTCTACGAAGAAGGGAGGGAAGCTCAATGGAACCGTCCAATACACAAGAGAAGAATTTGTGCTTGCTGTAACAAAGTTAAAAATGGGAAGGCTGCTGGACCAGATGAAATCATAGTGAGCTGTTAAAGTATGGTGAGATCGTGTTATTGATTTTTTTGTAAAGCTTTTCAATAACTTATTTGATAAAGGCGTGTTCCCAAGACACCTGGACAAACTCTATTATTACCCTTGTCAAGAAGCGTGACACTAATAACCAAACAATTATAGAGGTAAACTAAAAATTTCATTATGTGATACAAGTAGCTAGATTTTATAGCACAATATTAATAGTAGACTGCAGGACTGGATAGAAGAGCAATAATTTGACGCGATATCACCTGGATTCAAAAAAGGCTACTCACTGTTTGAACACATGTTTACTTTATGCACTAATACAAAAACAATTTGTTTTGAATCGAAAAATGTATGTAGCCTTATTTTGACCTTTGAAAGGTCTTTTGATTCCGTAAAAAGAAACATACTGTGGCCGATCATGTTAAAAATGGCATCAAAGGCAAGATATTTAGATGTATTCGCAGCATGTACGACAGTGTCAAAGCCAGAATTAGATGTGGGCGAGTGGTGTAACAGATTATATTACTTGCACTCGTGGATGAAACAAGGAGAGTCTTGCAGCCCTGTCTTGTTTTCATTATTTATTAATGAAGCGGGCATTAGAGGTGATAAGGGGAGGGAACACGGGGCAATGTTTTATGTTCTGATTATTTTGAATTATTTTATACTGCTCCTGGTGATGAGTGGCTTTACTTTCTGAGAACGGTCGTAGCCTACAAACACAGCTAAACAGTCTTCAGCGTGCAGCCCGCTGCGTTGCAGTTGAAGGTTATTTTGGATAAAAGTAATAGAGTGGTTTTTAGAAAGGGTTAGTTAGCCTGCCAGAGAAAATGGACATATAACGGGATTAAGATGCCTGTTTGTGAATGCGTACAAATAGTTAGGAATTTATTTTTCACGAAGCTAAGTTTTGTTGCTGCATGTTAGTGAGCTTACAAGCAAAGGCAAAAAAGCTTTATTATCATTCTGCAGTAAAGTTATTTAAGCTGAAATGTAAACCTCATTCTTGCTTTTTTAAGTTATTTTGACTCACAGGTGCATCTATTGCTCAGTATGGGGCAGGAGTTTAAGGGGACATGACAATGGAGCACACCTTGTGAATAACTAAACTGCATCTTTTTGCTACTTAAACGATTCCTAGGCGTTGAAATGCGAATACACCTAATGACCTGGTGTTTGGAGAAACAAATAGATACCATACATAAACTCAAGCTATAAAGTGCATCAGTTTTGGGTAAAACGGTCGAGAATGGATGAATGCAGACTACCTTATAAGGCCACAGAAACGCTTTTTGATTTTGATTTGCGAGGGAAGAAAACCGGGCCTCAAATATTCGCAGTAAATGTACATGTTGGGTATGGATTTGTATGCTAAATCAAGGCGTAAGGAATTAACGATTTTTGATAAGTTTTTAAGGAAAGGTTTGATTTTGTGCAGGTGGCAAGACTTGAATTTCATATTAATAATAGTGATAGGTGTTTAATGTTTACAGGACCTTATGCATGGTCCCTGACGTTATAACACAGTTATTGATCAATTTAGACAGGCATTTACGATGCATGCTGACAAGATTTAGACTTGGCATTTCTGAATCGCGTACATCGTATCCCCCGTATAGAGCACAATAGGTGAAAATGAATTAATATGTCCACTTTGTCAAAAAGAAAGGAAAAGTGAGGTTACACATCGTTTAAATGTTGTCCGTTCTGTATGACCTAAGAGCACAGTACATTCCGTTGAAAATAATACAAAGTGCCAAGTCAGTTTAGATTACATTCGAGCTTTTATCGGCGAGTAAGCACAAAAAAAGTCAGGAATCTGTCCAATTTATGTTTATAAAGCCTTAAAGCTGCGTTCCATTCTTACTTCTTAAACTTATTACCAAGTGCGTTTTGAATGATTCCACAGTTCACAATTGTCATTCTGAGAAATGTTTTGTATATATGTATCCATCATGAGGGGCAATGCTAAACATGATTAAAACTTTCCGTATCCGTATCCGATCTCTCTCTCTCTCTCACTCTCTCTCTCTCCCTCTCTCTCTCATCTCTCTCTCTCTCTCTCTCCTGTTTGCGCGCAGAGCGTGCGAGCATGCGTGCGTGCGGATGGTGTGTATGCGTGCGTATGTGTGTGTGTGTGTGTGTGTGTGTGTGTGTGTGTGGTTGTTGTGTGTGTGTGTGTGTGTGTGTGTGTGTTGATAAAATGTGACTATGAATATACATCCTGAAAGGTGAACAGACAGACAGAGATAGAAAGAGAAAGAATCGTAAGTTTGTCAAGTGTCGGGATACTACATTAGAAAATTCTTCCCTCTTCTTTCTCGTTTCGCCATCCGTTAATGAGCAGCCCGGTGTCTCCCTCGATGGAAGGCTGCCGTCCGTCGCCAGTTCCTCCATGGGTGCCGTAACAGCTTAGCTTCCACTGATGTCGTGTTGGCCCAGTACTTTCCTCCTGATGCTGCATACGTCGACAGACTAAGAGTGGTCAGTTGTCATTGGTGCCCTCAGAACAAGGGCACTTCTTCACACTGTCCAATGCCAAATTTTGGTGTGCATGTGGTGGAGCAGGCGATGTGTCCAGTCCTCAGGCGGAAGATCTTGTCCGTGTCCCCTCGTCCCAGCAAATGTAGGTGTCTTCTGGTTTGTCTTTGGATGCAGAGGCGCAATTTTATTCCTTGTTGATGCCTTGATCAGTGTCCTAATTTTATCGTATGAACTCCCGGTTGTGGGGCGGCTCCTTCTGTGCACCGTCTTTTGCCAGAATGTCGCTTTTTCATTTCAATAACAACAAAGGGTTAACTAACTTCTCTTCCATAGAATACTTGTGATATGATGCTTTAAATGAGAAATATCGTTTTGGGACGAAAATGAATATTGTAATTAAACACACACACTCACACACTCACACACAACACACACACACACACACACACACACACAGCTCACACTCACACACACACACACAGCAACACACACACACACTACACACACACACACACAACACCACACACACACCCACAGGCATTGAGAAATTTGCTCTTCAGAATGGAGTGTGAGGTTCTGTAGATGATTTCATAGATTACATTTATCAAAACACCTGCGATTTAAATAAGAAAATATTGATACAGCAAATTGAAAAAAAAAGCCGTCCAGCGTTGTCTGGCCAAGTTCCAACAAGTTAAGGCGTCCATCACTGTCATACTATATGCATGCTTTGAAAATCAATGTCCACGTATCTTATCGGTAAATGTGTATCCTAACGTCCCTTTGTTCACATTTTTTGCGCCCCGTATCCTGCACCCAACATACTCAGCAATGTGTTACGGATGAAAGTGCGTGTGTGGATATCTGTCCTGACTCTCACTCAGAAATTATGGATGCATGCACGACTTTTTTCTTAATTCACATACATACACCCATCTCCGAGCATGGACAGCCAGGCAACAAAATATCACTTTTCTTTTTATGCTGCCCGAGCCATCAACAACATATACAAATAAACACTCAAGCATAGGATGGTACACCCACCATCAGGTGTACACAAATAACAATTAATCAATTTTAACTGACACACTGCCGGGTCCAGCGATGATGATGACGACGGCAGCGGACAGGCAAGTCTCAGACACAGAGTCTCTTCAGCTGTGGCTCAAAAAAAAAAAAACAAACAAACAAAAAACCTCATTAGCGTGGCGTCCGGCCAGCCACTCAAGTAGGACAGTCTCCTTTCATGACTAAGACGTAGCTCAAATCAGCATTTTGAGCTGGGCCTCAAACACTAACACAAGAGCGATGTGTCATCACACCCACACTACACAGCGAGCGTAGCCTGTCGAACGCAGGCCGCTGCCACAAGCAGGAGCGATGTCTCCTCTTCACTGACCCAACACTGACCGGTCACGGGCGTAGTGGCAGGTAGGGCGATTGTCGGCGCTCAGGCCGGCCTCTCCACACCAGTAACAGGAGCGATGTCTCCTCTTCACTGACCCAACACTGACCGGTCACGGGCGTAGTGGCAGGTAGGGCGATTGTCGGCGCTCAGGCCGGCCTCTCCACACCAGTAACAGGAGCGATGTCTCCTCTTCACTGACCCAACACTGACCGGTCACGGGCGTAGTGGCAGGTAGGGCGATTGTCGGCGCTCAGGCCGGCCTCTCCACACCACAGCAACAGGTGGAGAATGGGGCATCAACCAGCTACGGCCCCGGCCCTAGCCTCAGTAGTAGGCAGTCCCCGTCAATCCAGGGAACACCTATCAACCTGGGGGAAACTGATTAACTACCTTGATTATCATGGCCACCATTCATTAGAATCACAACTATCTTCATATTCATTAGCCACATCATATCTCACTAGAACGTAAGCCACATATCAGCATATTCGTTCATGTTCATTAGCCACATCATATTTCACTAGAACTGAAGCCAACATCAGCATATTTCTTCATCATTACAATATTTTTCCGGACATACATCACAATTTCCTTTTCCGGAATCTTACAACTACACATATTCCTTTTCCGAATCATTACAATATTTTTCCCGGAATCGTAACATCACAACTTTCCCTTTTCCGGAATCATTACACTACAATATTACCCTTTTTTTCCGGAATCATAACACTGCACTGGAAAGGATTTCCATATAAACCTTTCAGACTCTAGTTTTCCAAATTTGTGACCGGATGGAAAACGGTCCGTCACACAATGAAAGAAAAAGATACACCCGAAGGAGCGGGTAGGACCCAAAGAAGTACTGTCCTCAACTGCCGAACAAACCAGCTGGGAGCAATCCTGCACCACCCTCGGAAGCCTGCGCTGTGTTCACATAGCGTGCAGGCACACACAAGTCATTCCATTAACACGTCAAGGGACACAGCTGCTCCCTGGCAGATGCTGTTGTGTAATGACCACCAGATGTGACACGACAGAACCTCCACTGGAGCGTTCCCATGGGTGTACCAGCCCGTATCTCATGACCGCATAGCCCGCCGGATAAAAACGCCACCGCCAGGCAACTGCCGTGTGCATCCTGTGGGCTCACTCTTTGCTGTTCCGCAAAGAGTGAATTATAAATAGTGAGACCAGGTACAATTATTTAGAATCGGTTTCTTCGACACTTTATCGTGAAATTTCAAACCTGATGTTCAGTTTTGATAAGAATGTGAAAGCGCGACACACAGATAGCAAGAGAGAGAGAGAGGGGGGGGGGGGGGAGAAAGCGAGAGAGTAGCGGAGAGAGATAGAGACAGACAGACAGACAGATAAGACTGACAGACAGACAAACGGACGGGCAGACAGTGTGACAAGTCTTGTGTGTCAAACTGCCGAGCATGGTGGCTATTACAGGACATTAAGCAGGTTTAATACAAGAACTATGCACGAAATGAGATCTAGCGAGACGACACTTAAAAACCAAATGGTCATGAGTAAAAATATTGATTTAAAAAGCAACTCAGTTCATCGGCCACAGAAACAGAAATGTGAAGACAGAACTCAGATGATTTATTCATGTAAAGACCATTGCCCCTTATGAAGGGAGGGTATGGAGAACGTAATCAGAGTATATGAATTTTACAGAACACTAGAAAGACTAGATGGACTTCCCTCCCACGAAGTTAAAACTGATCGAAACTGAAATGCCTCGAAGAAGTAAACTGAGAGATTTTTTGGTATGCTTTGATACTGAAATGCCATTAGCAGACTTAACCGAAACTGACAAGGATCCCTGGAAAACTTAATATATATTCGCTCTTAGACTGGATAACTTGCAGCAGTATGAAACAAAATGCAGTTCGTCTTCTTTTCTATTATTGCATAGTGGACTAGTTAAATCCATTCCAGTGTATTTACTGTAACGGTACTGGTGTTGTGCAGTGTCTGAAATTCCCAGTCTGAATTTGGTCATAATAAAATTCAAGTGTTTGCCTAAATCCAGAAAAAGTTTGACATCGGGTACTGTACAAAATGTCCGATTCATGGTAAATCTATCGATATTTTTTACATGAGCATCTCATTCCTGCTTACCTGCACGCAATCAATTTGTTATAAATTCACATATAAATGATGTATAATTTTGCAAGCCTTGGGTCATCCAAACAGACAGACAGAGCCAGAGAAAAGCACAGAGCAGACACATGGTCAAGACTGAATCAAAGAGTGAGCACCATACAGGAAGTAAGAGGTATAAAAGAGAAGAAAGGTTGAAGATTTACGAGTGTAAAGAAGTGGCCCCCCTTCACTGCTGCTCAGTAGTGTTGAGGAAACAGGGCCTTCATGCAGTCTGATATATGTATTGTTTGTAAGGCATGGTATGACTGTTTGTTTTTTTTCATGGTGTTTTTTGCGCGCCGCGCGCGCCGCGGCGCGTATTGTGTGTGTGTTGTGTGGTGTGTTTGTGTGTGTGTGTGT
>CM031602.1:28877538-28922538 GCA_018398815.1 Conus ventricosus
TTTTTAATTTAAATTTTTTGAATTTGGAATCAAAAGTTTGAAAAAAAAAACCAAAAAAATTTTTTGAATTTTTTTTTTTTCCCTTCCCTAAACCGCTTTGGGAAAAAAAAAATTTTGAAAAAATTTAAATTGGGTTTTTCCCGGGCGCGGAAGGGGGGAAAAAGATCTTTTTACTGGATTTTTAAAAGGAAAAGGGGGGGTGGATAGGACGTTTTTTTTCCGTTTTGGGTTTTGTTTCGGGAATTTTTTTTTTTTTGTCCTTTTTTTTTTTTTAAAGTTTTTTTATAAACTTCCCCCCCCAAAGTATTTATTTTAAACAATTAAAAACAAATTCGTATGTAAAAAAATATATGTTGTTTAAAAAGGTTCATTTAAAAGTATCCTATGACATTTGTCTTTTTTGTTCTTTGTTTTTAAAAGGGAAATGAATGGAGAATGAGTTGGCAAAACTGTGATTTTTTTTGGGGAATTTTTAATATGCAGGAAAGATTACCCCAAAGGTTTTTTTTTTTCTAAATTTTTTTTCATTTTTTTTTAAACAAACAAAGCACACCAAAAAAAAAAAAGGACATATGTGCTAAAAATTGTTCAAGAACAGGGAAGAAGTCAGACACTTTAAGAAAACAAACACAAAAGTACACCCCCCCCCCCCCCCCCAAAAAAAAAAAATCGCAGAACACAACAAACATACCAAATTGAAGCAGGATAAAAAAACTTACCCCAACCACCCTCATAATGTAAAAATTAAAAACCTCAAAAAAAGGGAAAATCCCAAAGGGGGCGAGAGGCTGAGAGAGGAGAAAAAAAAAATTTTAAAGATGGGTTTACTGAAAGGGAAAAATGGATCATTGGATGGTAGTTTTTTAAAAGATACTCTAAAACGTCTTCCGTTCTCAGCTATGTGCATTTTTCTAGGTTGGGTACTCAATTTAAGACTATGTGCACACCCCCAACAAAAAAACAAAATGAAAACAAAAAAGTCCAATAAGCTAGGAAATGTAGGGAATGGGGAAACCGGTTTTGTCAAATTGGACAAAAACATATTTCAAAGGCTAAGTATTTTCCAATTTAAATCTTTATTTAAGGTTGTAAAAAAACATAAAGGCTGGTGGTTTTTTGGGCAGTTTACATTGTAAACAAAAAAACTTAGAAAACAGGAAAAAAGTAAAAACTTTGTCAGTTTCCACATTTTGTTTGACTCCAAACAGAAAAACCTTTTCTAAAGAACCTTTTAGCGCAGTGGCATTTATCATTGCAGGTTTTGAAGTTTCTCCAAAAACCGGCACAATTTTGGCAAACGAAAAGTTTTGTGTAATTCTGTTGTTCATGTCCCAAAAGTTACTTAAGGGTGAATCAAAATTTTTTGGGCTTGAAATAGGATTTCGGGGTTGGCAGAATTTTTTTAGAAGTCGACATTGGAACATCTAAAGCTGGAGTCAGTAGAAATTTTATAACTATAAAGGGAAATATTTTTCCAAATTAAAATTTTTTAAAAAAAAGTTTTCCATTTTTCAATAGCAGCAGGGAGGCTTATTTTTTTAAATTTTTTTGACTTTTTTTGTTCCCTTTTTTTTAATGCAAAACCAGGTTTTTGGGGTCTAACGTTTATATTGGTTTGTTATGTAATTTTAAGTTTTTGGCTTTGTTGGAAAATTGGTTCTTTTCCCCTTATAAAGAGAAAATTGGTTTATACCTTGTTTTTATTTAAATTTTAAGGGGGTAATCCAATCCCCTTTTTTTTTTAAACAGTGTTTAATGAAAAAATGCCAAAATTACACCATTCCGTAGAAATAACTTTTTTACCCTTTTAAAATTTTTTATTTTGAAAAATAATTTGTTAAAATATGTATGTATCGGACGGCCTTTGTGCACAGTTTTTGTGTTTTTTCTACATCATTCCGAATGGGTTATTGACTTTGCATAATAACATTAGAAAATTTTCAGCACCAAAGTTTTTTTTTTTTGCCCAAATTTGGGGGGAACTTTTTTAATGGTAAATTCTCGCCAACCCGACTCATACTTTTAATCTTCCAGCCAACTTATTTCATCGAAAAAATTTTAAAAACTTTTTTCTTTAACATTTTTAATCCACCTTCACTATGCTTTTGAAAAACAGATTTTTTATTTTATTTTTTTCCATTCCAAAGAAACTATGCAATTTCTTTTCTAAAGAACAAAAAACCCTCTGGGGGGTCGGTAGGTTAATCATAAACGAAAATTTAAAAAAACCCAAAAGTTTAAAAAGTTTTTTTTCCCAAAAAGGGTAATTTTTTTTTTTTCCAAAGCTAGGACTCTTTTATTTCAAAATTTTTATCTTAAAAATTTAAATTTGTCAATATTTTTGTTTTAGTGGAAAATTTGATACCAAGAATTTTGAAAGTACCTGGATCCCAAAAAATGTTTGCCCCTTAAAAATTTTTTCCAAATTCTTTTTTCCAAAACCCAAACACTTGTGACTTGAAAAATTGTTTTTTAAACCCTGAAAATTTGTAAAATTTAGTAAGGACAGTACGCCTCTTTAAAAAGCTTTTAAACCCATTAGACTAAATTGTGTCTAGAAAATTGGGGACAGTAATGTTTCCTTGTTAACAATTTTAATTTTTTAATATGTCTTAGGGGAAATATTAAGCGAACTCAGCCAAATTGGTATAAAAAAGGGGGATGAGGGGGCCCCCCGTCTCACCCCTTTTTCAATCGGAAACCATGGGGAGTACTGACCTTTAAAAAAAATACAAGTAGAATTTTGAATAAATGTTTTATCCAAATTTAAGTGGGGTCCAAACTTAAAAAATTTAAGGCAGTTTGTAAGGACCTGAGCCCATCAAACGCCTTCTCAAATCAACTAAAAAAGCTTTCCCTGGAATATTTTCCTTATCACGAATTCAGTGACAAAACTTCTACATAAACCTTATATTATCTCCAATAAATCTCCCCTTAAAAAAAAACCTTTGCCCCCCCATGTAAAGTTTGGAAGAACACAACAGAAGTTCTTTTTGGGGGTTTTTTAACAAAGAGATGGGGCGCCAGTTTTCAAAAAACTTTTCGGTTCCCTTTTTTGGGGAACATTTTTTGGGTTCCTGTCGCTGGGTAGGGATAATTGGCCCTTTTAGCAAAAATTTCATTAATTGAACGTACAAGGAAAGTTCCAAATCTGCAAAGAAAACTTAAAAAATTCAACGAAAACCCATGGGCCCGGGTTTTAAAATTTTTTTCATCTGTTTCAAGCAGTAGGCCTTTTCCCTTTAAATAAAATCCCTCTAAGGGAACTCTCCTCCTGGATAATAGGGAGACCAGAAGTCTTCAGAAATTTTCATATCATTACCCTAAAGCGAAATTGTTCAAAAAACATTTTTATCTCGGAGGATAGTTTTTTGCTAAAAGGGCTGAACCATCGTGCATCGTCTTTTCAAAAGGGGGTTGATTTATCAAAAATTTTTCGTTTTTAAGATTGCAAAAAATTTTTTCATTTTTTTCCCCTTGATTTACCCAGCGAACTCCTGAGCGCATTCCCATCCTTCACGTCTGTGATTCCTGACCCTTTTGCATTTCTTTTTTTAGGTTTTTCCCAAAAGAGGATTTTTTCTTCTGTAAATCTGTTCGGTTTTTTGTTTTTTATTTTTTTTTTAGGTCTTTTTCTCTTGAGTACCATTTTTTCTTTTAAGTATATAAGAAATTGTTTTGCCCCTTATTTCAAGCTTTTTTTTCTCAAAAAAAGTGACTGCAAATTTGAAAAGAAGGTTTTTTTTTTACTAATTTTATGCATATTATTAAGTTTTTTACTTAAGCATACGTTTTTTTGTTTCGCGCAGCCCCTAATTTCTGAAAATATTGCTTACCTTAAAAACTATTTTTGAATTTCCAAAAAGGGCTGTCACGTTTTTAAAAATTTATCTTTTTTTTAAAAGCAATGTGCGGAATGAGGGCGTATCCGGGTCTGTGCAAACATTAATTTAATTCCTCATTTAATTTTTTCACTGTCATAAAATAGTCAATTTTTTCCCGTTTAAAAAGATTAAAATTTTCCCCCATGATAGTTTCTTTTTTCGGGGGTTTTTTCTGTAAACATCGAACAGTTGTATTTATCATTTTTCTGATTGTTTTCCGGGTTCTTGGCCGATTGGGGCACTTTTTAAAAATTTTAACATCCATTTTAAAAATTTAAAGGGGACAATTCCATCTCCGTTTTTTTTTCATGTTTGGGTTGCCAAAAACTCTCAATGATTCACAAACACTATCGAAAAATTCGGGGGTTTACCCCCTAGCCGTTAAATTCACCAAAGTAAACCTTTTTTTAAAAAATTGAACATTCATGCAATGTAACGCCCTGCTTGTCTTTATAAAAATCTGTATCTTGTATCAAAGTTATTATTAAAAGAACACCACACCATTCTTGTTAGATTTGTACCCAAGCCATCTTTTATCCCCACTGTCGGATAAAATTTCAGTGTCTTCCCCTTTAAATGTGTCTCTTGAAGCAAAAAACTGGCTGCTTTTTTTCTCAAAAAAAAAAATAACTTTCTTTTTTTTATTTATTTAGCCATTGCAAAACAAGAACAAATTTTAAATGAACTATCCCGTGCCATTTTGAGTTTTGGGGAGGAAGGTTAAAAGTAGTAAACGATAATACTTTTTTTAAAAAAAAATAAAAAAATTTTTTTTTTTAAATAAGAAAACTCCAAAATGGCGCTAAACTTAAGCACACCCTTGAAATACAGTGATGTCCACATCCCAATTTTTTGAAACTAATCGGGGGTACCTTCCAATGTAATAAAAGCAAGTTTTCAAACCTCATTAGATCCATCCTATAAAAGCCAAATAAAGTGTACAGACCAGTTTACATCTCACTCTCAACACAAGTGCCCTTTTATACAAAAAAATGAAAAAATTTAAAGTAAAAAAAGGACCAACTTACAAAGCAAGCATAAAACTGCACAACCAAAATCACCCCAACCTGTTATATAAGGGGGCCCCCCCAACTCCAACAAAATTGAAGCCCACACACCAAACCCTATACAATATCTGGCGATGCAAAAAACCCCCCCGAAAAATCATTCTAATCATCTTTTAAAAGTTAACACGTATCAAAATTTCTATCCCTTCATACAAAAATTAACTGTGAGTAAAAGACCAAATATAAATATGGAGAGAAAAAAAAAAAAAAAAAAAAAGAATTTTTTTCCCCAAGGGCTGTGTTTTTTTTTTCCCTCCTTGCCCCCAATACCCTCGACCCAAAAGGGGCTCTTGACTTGCCAATCCCCAAAAAACCTTTCACCCCCCGATGTAAAAAACAAAAGTCAAGGGGGGGGGGGGGGGAACGCCAAGGTATTTACAAGGGAAAAAAGCACAGATAAAAATTACATCAAGTATTCTAAATTTCAAAAAATTCTCGCCTTTACACTTTCTTTTAACAGAAAACAACAACGCTGGTTTTAAATTTAATTGGTTATTCAGTTCGAGCCGGGGACACAATGCAAACAAGTGAAAATACGGCGTGGGCACACAAAAAAGAAAGAAACAATCAATGCAGTTGCCTGAATTCGGCAAAAGGGTTTCACTTCGGTTTTTCCGGTCAAAGTCTTCACCACCCCCTGCACCCTTCTTCGTCCACGCCTGCTGGCAAATGTCCCTCTCTTTTTGCATGAAATAGCCGTAGGCCCGTGGGGTCAGATCTTTCCCCCTAGTGACCCCGGTTCCTTTTACTTCTTGGGGATAGGACAGAGTCCCTAATTTTGAGGGGGGAAAAAAACCCCAACAAAAAACCCGCGGCAAGGTTTTTGGGAAACACTGGAACCTCTTGTAACCGACCCTATGAAGCCTCAAAATCTTTTTCTTTCACCTCGATGTTTGTTTCCTGTGAACAGAGAAAGCACCTTTTCCCCCGCCTGTACCCCCCTTCCGACGGCCCGCCTCCCCCTTCCGACCCCGTAGATGCGCAGGTTGTTTCTCGTACGTATCGGAAACGTCCTCGGAACGACGATCGGAGCCTGCAAGGTGCCCACTTTGCTAGCCGGGTGGCCGTCTGCGCTTCGCTTCCGGGGTCGGTCAGCTTCGACGAAGCTTCTCGTTCTCAGTTGGATGAGAAAAGGGGGAGCCCCCAGTCCTCCCCGTTAGCCCGTTGGGAAAATTAATTCCTTGATGATTAGCAAATGGGCTCTTTTTTGCAACAAATGTTTTCCCACAGATATGAGCGCTGAACATTTTGGTTATGCCAGATATCCTGATCCTTTATGTTTTAATACTTGCTTTGGGGTAATGAAATTGTAAAGATTTTTAGTATGCATCACTATTTATAGCTAAAAGCTCTAAAGATCTCTTATCGGTCCACAACACACACACACACACACACACACACCACCACCACACAACACCCACACACACACACCACACCACACACACACACGCAGCACGCACACGCCACGTGGCCACACGCCACACACACACGCACGCCAACAACACACACACACACACACACACACACACACACACACACACACACACACACCACCACACACACACATACCACACACCCACGCACCACACGCGCCTTGCATAACACGCCATTTCCCCAACTCTGTCTAAAATCATTTATTGAATGACGTTTAATTGAAGAAACGAACCCCAAAAATCCAAAGCACCCCAACATACACACACACTTCACAACACACCAAAACACACACACACCACACACACACACCCCACACACACACAACACACACCACAAAACCCCCACCCAAAACACACATACAGAGTTTAGAGAGAGCAAAAAAAAAAAGCCAGACTGCAAACCCGTAGAATCCAAACTAAGAGACGTTGAAGGGGCCCGCCCCCCTGGGTTTCAGTGCACGCAATGGGGGGATGTCATGGAGGGGACTAGCGCACAGCCCAAAAACACTCACGCTTGCTTACAATCTCATTCTTGTCATCATTGTCACATAAACCCCAGTAAAGTTTAAATTTTCTACACATGATCATGAAAGAAAAATCAATGATTGGAGTCAAAAAAAATAAAACTTTTTTTCTTTCCTTGAACTTCACAAAACCATTTATCTAAATCATCATTAACTAACCCGGGTATAAATAGATTTCTACTTTACCTGGCCAGGTGATCTTAAACTATTCACGAATCACTGTCTTTCCTTTTCTTCTTTTTTTTCTTTTCTTTTCACTGTCACTTTCACAAGCACAACACAACTGCTGGCTCTGGTCAGGTTGGACCGCTGGCACTGGTCAGGTTGGGCTGCTGGCACTGGTCAGGTTAGACCACTGGCATTGGTCAGGTTGGACTGCTGATGAAAGTGGCGCGGCCAAGTATGAGGTCGAACCCCGGTTCAGATTGAACAGTGACTATCAGACATCGATCTGTTCTCCTTTCTTTCTTCCTGCATTAACGCATTGCACTCTCTCTCTCTCTCTCTCTCCTCTCTCTCTCTCTCTCTCTCTCTCTCTCTCTCTCTCTCTCTCCTCTCTCTCTCTCTCCTTCTAGTCTGCTCTATCAAATGGACATGGTTGCTTTTCTTTTCTTTTTCTTTTTCTTTTTTTTTCTCTTCATCAGTTAGCAACTCTCTCTCTCCACATCTCTCCTTAGTCCTTCCTCTGCAGACTCTCTATGGTGCTAATGCTACAGCTCGGTTCTCTTCACTCCCCCTCTCATCTCTCTGCCTTCCTCTCATGCAGAGCTTACACCCAGAACCTCTTCCTCTCTCTCTGTTTTTCGTTCTCCCCCTCCTCACTCACGCATTCCTATCTTATCCTAAACCCATCTGTCCAAGGGTGAGTACCATTGGTCAGTATTTTCCCGCCTTATACTGAGGTTGCCTCCCCTCTCATTTCATTGGATATGTAAATCATGACAGTCACATCTACCTGCCTTGCTCTCTGTGGTGGTCAATGGGTCATTTAATTAATTAGCTTGATTTCACCCCCCACCACACAATACCTTTCCCCCTCCTACTTTAACTGGCGACGTCCGACTTAATTGTGGACACTGGTCCTACAAATTGGCTGGATGAGTCTGACCCAGGCGCCGAGACCCGTCTGGCCAGACCTATCGAGACGTCGGTCAAGCGGCTTAGTCTGTCTGGGAATGATGCTGTCTCCATGTAGGACTAAAATTAGCCTCTTGCCGTACCTAATTGGCTGAGGCGACGCATGGAGCCGTCTGCCTGGCGACCAGAATGTTTGACTTTGGACTTATGCCCAGTTGAGCTGGCTGGCGACTGACCACGACTTCGGGTTTTCCTTTTTTTGTCCGTGACAGACACAAAGCATATATCTGTGAGTCACATTGATGATGCAGCCTATCTCCCCTCCCTCCTCCTCACACCTCCCCCCCCCCCCTCCGCACCCCCCCCCCCCCCCCCCCCCAGCTTACCTGTACAACACTCTTCAGAATAGTTGCACTAGCCGTCAGGCCGATATATAGTTCCTTCTCCTTCACATCAAATACTACACTTTTGGCACTGAGCCATATTAGATCACAGTACTAGTGTTGAGAGAGAAGAGAGAGAGAGAGAGAGAGAGAGAGAGAGAGAGAGAGAGAGACAGACAGACAGACAGAGACAGAGACAGAGACAGAGAGACAGAGAACGCCTCAATTATATTTCGCGCAAATGTTCGACAGAAAGAAGAGTCGTCCGTTATAAAATCTCTCTCTCTCTCTCTCTCTCTCTCTCTCCTCTCTCTCTCTCTCTCTCTCTCTCTCTCTCTCTCTCTCTCTCTCCTCTCTCTCTGTGCGTGTATGTGTGGGCGTGTGCATGCATGTGAGCGCGCGAGCGTATGTGTTTGAATGTGTTTGTGTAATTTTGTAATGGATTTTTTTTTTTTTTTTTTAAATAATTATTATTCTTATTACTATTGTTATTGTTAATATTATAATGTTGCTATATATATAATATATATATATATATATATATATTATATATATATATATATATATATATATTTTTTTTTTTTTTTTTTTTTTTCCATTGTTTCTGTCATTATTAATATGTGCAGTTTGTTTAGTTGAATGTTGTAGAATAGCAAGGACAGATTGGAAGAATAGGCACTGCCTAAAATCTCTATCCTTGAGTAATAAAGTTTTTGAGTCTTGAGTCTTGAGTCTGTTTGCGCACGAGCGACCGAGCATGCGTGCGTGCGGATGTGTGTATCGCGTAGTTGTGTGTGTGTGTGTTGTGTGTGTGTGTGTGTGTGTGTGTGTGTGTGTGTGTGTGTGTGTGTGTGTGTGTGTGTGTGTGTGTGTGTGTGTGTGGATACAATGTGACTATGATACACAGTCCTGAAAGGTGAGACAGACAGACAGACAGACAGACAGAGACAGAAAGAGTAACAATCGTAATTTGTCAGTGTCGGAATACTACATTTGAATAACAACAAAGGTTACTAACATCTCTTCCATAGAATACTTGTGATATGATGCTTTAAATGATGGAAAGATCAGTTTGGGGACAAAAATGAATATTGTAATTACACACACACACACACACACACACACACACACACACACACACACACACACACACACACACACACACACACACACACACACAACACACACACACACACACACACACACACACACACACACACAACACACACACACACTCATTGAGAACTTGGCTCTTCGTAGGGAGGTGTGAGATTCTGTATGATTTAATTCATAGATATACATTTATCAAAACCACACTGCGATTTAAATAAGAAAATATTGATACAGCAAGTTTAAAAAAAGTCCGTACCAGCGTTGACTGGCCAAGTCCGAACAAGTTAAGGCGTCATCAATGTCATACTATATGCATGCTTTGAAAATCAATGTCCATTTATGCTTATCGGTAAATGTTTATCCTAACATCCCTTTGTTCACTTTTGCGCCCCAGTATTCTGCACCCAACAAACTCTAGGCAATGAAAGAAAAAGATACACCCGAAGGAGCGGGTAGGACCCAGAGAAGTACTGTCCTCAACTGTCGAACAAACCAGCTGGGAGCAATCCTGCACCATCCTTGGAAGCCTGCGCTGTGTTCACACAGGGTGCAGGCACGCACAGGGCATTCCATTAAGACGTCAAGGGACACAACTGCTCCCTGGCAGATGCCGTTGTGTAATGGCCACCACATGTGACACGACAGAATCTCCACGGGAGCGTTCCCATGGGTGTACCAGCCCGTATCTCATGACCGCATAGCCCGCCGGATAAAAACGCCACCGCCAAGCAACTGCCGTGTGCATCCTATAGGCTCACTCGTTGCTGTTCCGCAAAGAGTGAATTATAAATAGTGAGACCATGTACAATTATTTAGAATCGGTTTCTTCGACACTTTATCGTGAAATGTCAAACCTGATGTTCAGTTTTGATAAGTATGTGAAAGCGCGACACACAGATAGCAAGAGAGAGAGGGGGGGAGAGAAAAGCGGGGAGAGATAGAGACAGACAGACAAATAGACTGACAGACAGACAAACGGACGGGCAGACAGTGTGACAAGTCTTGTGTGTCAAACTGCCGAGCATGATAATACAAGAACTATGCACGAAATGAGATCTAGCGAGACGAAACATAAAAACCAAATGGTCATGAGTAAAAATATTGATTTAAAAAGCAACTCAGTTCTTCGGCCACAGAAACAGAAATGTGAAGACAAAACTCAGATGATTTATTCATGTAAAGACCATTGCCCTTATGAAGGGAGGGTATGGAGAACGTAATCAGAGTATATGAATTTTACAGAACACTAGAAAGACTAGATGGACTTCCCTCCCACGAAGTTAAAACTGATCGAAACTGAAATGCCTTGAAGAAGTAAATTGAGAGATTTTTTGGTATGCTTTCATACTGAAATGCCATTAGCAGACTTAACCGAAACTGACAAGGATCCCTGGAAAACTTAACTGGTATATATTGCGCTCTTAGACTGGATAACGTGCAGCAGTATGAAACAAAATGCAGTTCGTCTTCTTTTCTATTATTGCATAGTGGACAAGTAAAATCCATTCCAGTGTATTTACTGTAACGGTACTGGTGTTGTGCAATGTCTAAAATTCCCAGTCTGAATTTGGTCATAATAAATTCAAGTGTTTGCCTAAATCCAGAAAAAGTTTGACATCGGGTACTGTACAAAATGTCCGATTCATGGTAAATCTATCTTTATTTTTTACATGAGCATCCCATTCCTGCTTACCTGCACGCAATCAATTTGTTATAAATTCACATATAAATGATGTATCATTTTGCAAGCCTTGGTTCATCCAAACAGACAGACAGAGCCAGAGAAAAGCATAGAGAAGACACATGGTCAAGACTGAATCAAAGAGTGAGCACCATAGATGGCCTAGGGAGTAAGAGGTATAAAAGAGAAGTAAGGTTGAAGATATACGAGTGTAAAGAAGTGGCCCCCCTTCACTGCTGCTCAGTAGTGTTGAGGAAACAGGGCCTTCATGCAGGCTGATATATGTATTGTTCGTAAGGCATGGTATGACTATAGGTCAATGGTCAAAGTGTTTATTGCGTTCTGTTTGTTTGTTTTTTTTCATGTTTTTTTTTATGTGTGTGTGTGTGTGTGTGTGTGTGTGTGTGTGTGTGTGTGTGTGTGTGTGTGTGTGTGTTATCTGTCTGTCTGGTGTGAGTGTGTATGTGTGTGTGTGTGTGTGTGTATGTTTGTGTTGTGTGTGTGTGTGTGTTGTGTGTGTGTTTGTGTGTGTGAGTGTGTGTGTGTGTGTGTGTGTTTGTGTGTGTGTTGTGTGTGTGTGTGTGTGTGTGTGTGTGTTGTGTGTGTGTGGTGTGTGTGTTGTGTGTGTGTGTTATATGTCTGTGTGTGTGAGGTGTGTGTGTTGTGTGTGTGTGAGTGTGTGTGTGTGTGTGTGTGTGTGTGTGTGTGTGTGTGTGTGTGTGTTGTGTGTGTGTGTGTGTGTGTGTGAGTGTGCGTGCGTGCGTGCATGCGTTGCGTGACGTGGTGCTTGCGTGTCGTGCGTGTGTGTGTGTGTGTGTGTGTGTGTGTGTGTGTGTGTGTGTGTGGTGTGGTGTGGTGTGTGGTGCTGGTGTGTGGTGGTGTGTGTGTGTGTGTTGTGTGTGTGTGTGTGTGTGTGGGGTGGTGTGTGTGTTTCAGGGGAAGGAGGGAGTAAACTTATAAAACTGTGACATAATCTAAAGTTATGTATGATTTTAGTCCAATTCTTCTCTTAAAAGCATGAATTATGTAGACAATAATGAGCCCACATAATCTCAAATATTTTTCCTTTAAAAAATACAAGCGACAATCGTTATGTTCAGCCAAAGAAAAAGTCCTTCGAGTATGTTCTCTTAACTTGTGTGTGAGTGTTGTGTGTTGTGTGTGTTGTGTGTGTGTGTGTGTGTGTGGTGTGGTGTGTGTGTGTGTGTGTGTGTGTGTGTGTTGTGTGTGCTTGCGTGCGTGGTGCGTGCGTTGTGCGTGCATGCATGCGTGCTGCGTGCGTGCGTGCGGGTGGTGTGTGTTGTGTGTGTGGTGGTGTGTGTTGTGTGTGTGTGTGTGTGTGTGTGTGGTGTGTGTGTGTGTGTGTGGTGTGTGTGTGTGTGTGTGTTTCAGGGGAAGGAGGGAGTAAACTTATAAAACTGTGACATAATCTAAAGTTATGTATGATTTTAGTCCAATTCTTCTCTTCAAAAAGAAAAACTTTCTTTAAGTCTGGAATGTTGAATGTGTATCAGTTTGGCTGATCTCCCGCGTACCTAATGCTGCTGTCACGCCTCTGTTTGCTTGCGACTAAACTGCCCGCAGCGAACTCGAGTTTCACAATTCCGCCAGAAGAGTTCTTATACTAGTGGAACTGGCAACTACGCTGTCTGGGCGGAAGAAGAACCGAAAATGTCAACAATTCCAGTGCTTGAGTGAGGGGAGTGAGAGGGGAGAGGTGCGGTTTATGTAAAACTGCCTAAAGTTTCAAGATCCGACGTGCCCTAGGTACAGATGAAGAATCAAAACCAGAAGCTTTTGCCAATATTGAGCAGACAATATATTTTTAAAAAAAAACAAGAAGGGTAGCTCTAGTTCCCGTGAGAGGACAGTGTCACACTGTCACTTTTGCATACACGCATTCATGACAGCATTTACTCCATACGCACACGCAATCTTTCCAATCAACCAAAAGGCGCACTACCGAATTTTTTTCTTCTCCCCCTCTCCTTTGGGGAAAACAGTTTACTAAATCACATCAAACAATGTATAAACAGATTCTATACATGTATCTCTCTTTTTCTGGTGGAGGTTCTCTCAGTGCCTGTAATCTTTTAATTTCAGCATCGGTCTCTAATTTTAACTGCCTCAACTTAAATTGGAGTTCTATATCTTTTTCTTCAGATTCCTTCTGTAGTCTTTTTTCTTCAGATTCCCTCTCTAGTCTTTTTTCTTCAATTTCGATTCCCTCTGTATCGTTTTTCTTCTAACTCTAGTTTCTTTGCTTTTCTTCTCTCTCAGTTTCCTTTGATTTTCTTCTCTCTCTCTTAGCCTGTCTGCCCATCTATGCATTGTTTGCACATAGTTGTAAGTTTTTCTCCATCAAAACCCAAGCGTTCTGCTTGTTGAACATAATTTATCAAAATCATCCATAATGAACCGTCAACAGATATAAACACAAAACAATTTCTAAGTATGAATAAAAATAAGCGATTTCACAAAACGTAATTATAATATATACACAAATAAAAGAATTCAATTTCCCATGTAAACAGAAAACAGCTTACTAAAACAGATAGATATGAAACCCAAGAATGTATTTTTCCAGAAGTATTTTGTTTTCGAAAACAGTATCGAAAGAAGCCCTTAGACAGCACCCTAGTGTCACTGCCTCACGTGAAACTGGAGACGGGAAAAAAATCATGCACAATATACACAACACTACAGTAATAATACAAAATAATAAACAATCAATCAATAAATGCACAATCACATAAAACGCAAAGAAAATATCACGACACACAAAAAAATAATAGATCATCAAAGAAAAAATTATTTGGAAGAGTTTTCCCCGCACTTGTCAACCTCTGTCCTGTTGAAGGAGGCAAGGTCGGTTCGAACTCTAGGAAAAGGGGACTATTTGAAATGAAACGATAGGACAGAGAAAGAAAAAAACAACAACATAAACCTAATAAGGGCGATCACGGCTGCTCCCACTCATTGAACTAAATCGCTCAATGTAGCGAGAAGAGGTGGGGCTCACCGATCGGGAAAAGGACAAAATAGGAAAAACAACGGCTGCTTCCACTCTTGAACTAATCGCTCAATGTGGCGAGAAGCGGTGGGGCTCACCGATGGGGAAATAATTAAGGACAAACAAAAAAGAACACTAGCAAAACTCAGAGTCAGAATGAAGAGCGAAAAACTCACTCGCACTGAAATAAATCCACTCTCGCACACAAATAGAAACGAAAACAAATGCAAATATTACTCACAATAAATAATTAACCACTTTCTTTTTTTCCCCCTCCCTCAAACCCTTGAGGTACAAACCAAAATCTTTTTTTTCAAATGAAAACAGATCTCTCTTTTCTTTCTAGCCCCGAGGGCACAAATACAAATCTTTCCTCTGAGGCTACAAATCAAAATCCTTTACCAGGCCCTGAGGGCACAAATAGAAATCTTTCTTTTTTCTTTCCAGGGGGAACAAAACCAACGGCAGCTACGTCGGGTCACAACTGTCACACGTCACTTTTGCATACACGCATTCATGACAGCATTTACTCCATACGCACACGCAATCTTTCCAATCAACCAAAAGGCGCACTACCGAATGTTTTTTCTTCTCCCCCTCTCCTTCGGGAAAACAGTTTACTAAATCACATCAAACAATTTATAAACAGATTCTATACATGTATCTCTCTTTTCTTCACACTGCGAGTAAACCAAGTTTTAAATTGACATCAATAACTTTTTACACATTTCTATAAAGTCATGGCCTTCACATAACTTTGGCCCAAGATCCAGACCACGAGAATAAATAATTCCTGCAATCATGATGCCATACCTGCATCAGAGATGAGACTTCGCCCCATACTGTCATGATTCCCTGTCTCTCTCAGAAATCGTGTCGCCCCCTTGCATTCTCCTGTCACCAGAGAAATGACGAGATCCGACCCTCTCCCTGGAGTCTTTAATTGCTGGGCTGAACTACCATGTGTGTTCCCCACACCATGGCCTTCATTAACCACACCTGACGGGCTGAAGAGTGAAGGGTGAAGGGCTGAAACACGAATAAGGTTCGTTTAAGTAACCTGCTTCCCAATTCAACATATGAATTCTTTCTTTCTCTTTCTTTAGGTTTTCCCCTGCAGCTTTTCTCCAACTACCTATGGCTCACCTGTAATGACTGGTCAGCAGTGAGGATCGGCGTCCTGACAGGTTCGAGTCTCTAGGCCATCTGCTGGGCTAAAACTGATTCTTTCCTCCCTCCTCCTAGTGAGTGCATACTCAGTGTTCAAAACACATGACCAGCACCTTACCAGCCCTTATTAAACTATCTCTCAGTGGTCACTTTCACCCAATGACCACCGTTGTTTAATCAATGAGTAAGTCTCACAATTATTTAGGGACGCCCACTACACTAGTCAAGCCACATGAATATTCTGACTTTTAGTTGTGGCATGGGAAATGATTCATATCACTAAACTACATGTGATGGAGCGTCACATGTCTTGATGTGAGGCTACGTCACATGACAGACAGTTACACGCCTCATAACTCCAAGTTTCCACCTGTGTCAGGCCAACTGACATGGGTTAAACACCATGGTTACATCAAAATGTTGTTTATGCTCTGCATAGTTATGCAGGGATTGTCTTTGTCTTCAGTCGCGACAAGCTCCTAGCATAACGTTATCAGTCTGCATAAATCCCTTGAAGTCAGAGTGTGGCTGCACATGTGGCGGGTTAATATTCTCACCCCTAACTGATGCATTTGCACCATAGTGTTCAAGTATTTCGTCTGTTTGGATGATGTCTAAAGTCTTTTAGTCAGAATACGACAACAACAGCAACAATAACTCCAAGTTGGAGTTGTAGGTAGCAATTGTCTTATCAGGGAAGCAAGGCCTTCTTGTTTTCTGCAGGTTTCGTCCTCATCTAAGATTTTATTTCACGGCAGACAATAGCAGCGGCAACAAACTTTAAGCCCAGCTGTCGTGACAAGCAAACTTCTCTCATTTTCCAGCCACCGTGATGTAGTGGTTGGCATCATGTGAGTTGAGTATCATTCGCTTGATGCAAGAATTTTCTGAGAAATTTGTTCAAATTTCTTGACCAACACTGCATGCAAGGGTCTGCATCTCCCAGGACTGGGTAACGCCAGGATACAAAATGAAAGGAAGACAGAGTTCTGCCCTACGATAAGTCTCAGACTAGAATGAAATTTGCTAATATCATTTTCCTATTTTTCACACTAACAATAGTTTTTTTTAAATCTCAAATCTGTGGTTACCCCCATGCCCTGTTCTGGTGGTAACTTCAGTTTGAATTTCCTCTTTGCGTCCACGCTTGTGGTGAATTTGCATCAAAGTCTTCGATATGGACCAATTTATGGAGACCGTCACTGAACGGGGTATTGCATTCCCCAGAGGGAGAGGGTCACTCCACACGAGCTTAGCGGCTAACTAGTTATTGTTGTCATGGGAGGCGTATGTTGTGGTGTCCCTTGTATGCTGGACTAGAACAGGCACCAATGAACACCACTGCATTCAGTTGGCAACAGTGCTGTGTCTCCCCTGGAGCGATGCGTTATCGCGAAGTTTTAAAGTGTCTTTACACAAACGTACACACTTTTTCTTTTCTCGCTTGGTTCAATTGGAAAGATTCATGAAGAGGGGGGGTGATGGAAGTTTAATGTTGCTTCACTCCCTACAGTTTTTTACTGGGCAAAAGGGGAAGAGTACTTTTTTTGGGTTTGTTGTTTTTCCCTGTCGTTGTTTTTATTCTGATTTTTTAAAACCAAATCGTTTAAAAACCCAAATTTCGTGTTTTTTTTTTAATTGTGTAATTTTTTTTTCAAGATTTGTCACCATAAAGAATGGAGCTAATTAAGAATACAGAGCTCGTAACCTGAACGGGGGAATGCCCGTTTGATTCACGTGTGAGAATCAGCCACAGCACAATGGTAAGACAAACGGAGAAAGAGAGGGGCATGTAACGTAATGCGAAGGTCGCTTAAAATAAAGGGCCGATGAAACACATGCCTGAGCGCACCCGTTTTTCCCCCCTTCTTTTCCTCTGTCCCCTCCACACACCTCCTTCCTTTTTTAAAATTTTGCCTTCCCCATGTTCTCTTGCCCTTTTTCCCCTCTTCCCATCTCTTCACCACACACCACCCTTCCACCTACTTATAAACCCCCTTCCCAGCCCTCGTCCCCCCCCCCCCCCCCATTTCCCCCAAACTAGCCCCTTTCCCTATCTCCCCATCCCAAATTCCCTTTCACCACCTCTCTCTCCCCCATCCCAACCTGTCCCCTCCCCCTTTTCCCCTTACTCCTTTCTACATTTCCCCATCTCATTCCATGACCCCCTGCCCGATCGCTACCCCCTACTCCCAGCCCCCCTCCACCCTCCTCCTTTTTTTCAACTTGCTTCCAAAGCTCTAAGGAAAAAAAATAAAATATCGGGGCTTAGACTAACGCAGAATTTTGATCTTCAAATAACAATATCCCAAAAAAAGCTGTTTTCCCCCCTGACACAAACACGGGGATTTTTCCCAATGAACCCAAACGCCGAGGTTTATCTGACCCGCTTTTGGGAAACTCGACGTCTCTTTGCTTCATCATTAAACTGCATTAAAATATTGCTTTTAATTTTTTTTTCTTTTTTTCCCTATCTTTTTTTCCCGTTGATCATATACATCCACTGTTTTATTTAATAATGGATTAACACCACGAAAAGCGTAGAAAAAAATTGCTTTCCCCTAAAACCATTATTAGGGAAACAATTTTAGTCACGACATCAAATAAAACCCGTTTCACCCATTACGGAATTTGTTTTGTTTTGGATATAAAAATTACTCTGGAAAGACCCTAAGAGGTGTGTGGGTTTTTTTTTTTTTTTTTTTTTTTTTAACAAAAAGCGTACTTTTATTGAAAATATTTCCCCAGCTTTTTTTCTCCATTTTTTGGGTTATAATACAAAAGTCAAAGGAATCAATATCGCACACATTATTACACAAAAAGCAGATTGAAAGGGGCACTTGTAGAATCATAATTTTAAAAAAACGATGTACCAAGTATTTTCCTAAAACAACTGAAAAATCAAAAACACACACACTGACAGTTTACTAAAAAGTAAAAAACAAATTTTGAAAGAGAGTGGGGTTTTTACCGCCAAGGACATCGAAAAGTAAGACGGGCAAGAAAAAGCATTTTAACCCTTGGGGCTTTCCCCAGTAAAAAAAAAGAAAAAAATTTTCATAACTAAATAATGATTTTGGCCTCTGGGCCTAGCAAATTTTTTTAAAATGATTTTCTTTTCCATTAATCTTCAGCAGTTTCGTTATTTCCCTTTTAGGGACAAAAAAGCAGAAGACCGGTAAAAAAGAAATATTATTTTTAAAATGACTTTTTTCTCCATGTATATCTTCACTTGTATCGTTGCCTTTGAGGCACAAAAAATAAGCAAAAGACTGGGAAAATAGATATATAAATTTTAAAATGACTTTTTCTCCAATCTTCATTTTATTTTTGCCTTAGGGCACAAAGATAAAGCAAGAGACTGGTAAAATAGAAATATTTCAAAATGACCTTTGTTCCCTGGTATTTCTTTGATCTGTCCCCTTTGAGGAAAAAATTGCAGCAAAAGCTGTTAAGATAAAAATTTTCAAGATGACCTGTTCTCCATGTATTTTTTCAACTTGTTCTGTTCCCCTTGGGGGCACAAAGAAAAGCAGAAAAAGTTAAAATTAAAGTTTTAAATGACATTTTCCCCCCTTTTCATGGGCTCTTTATGATCATTTTTGGGCGCAAAAAACTGGTCAGGGGGTTTTTCCCCGGATAAATTGTCTTTTTTTCCCCCCCGTATTATTTTAAAAAGGGAGATTTTCAGAAAAAAAACAAACAAAAAAAACAAAAAAAAAAAAAAAAACCTTTTAATGATCGTGTGGCATTTTCCTCCAGTTTCAAAACAAATTGATTCTAAATTTAGCTTTTTTGTGCATATTTTATATTTTTACTAGTTTGTGTGTGTGATTCAAGAGCACTTGCCAGCAGTGCCCATGTGAGGTAGTACAATGCATGGCAGTAAAATTAAAAAAAAATTTCCCCACAATACTGTTTTAAAAGAGGAAAATTATACTGCAAAGGTAACACAGCTGTACGATGCAACGCAATGTTTTTTGTTACCACTTCGAACAAAAGATACTGCAAAAGTTAAAAAAAAAAAACCCAAAACAAAATAGATTGTGTAAAAGAATATTTTTAAAAAAAAAATTTCCCGTCAGTGTTACCTATGTTTAGTTGAAAGCATGAACAGTGCGGTTAAAAAGCATCCCTTATTAACAAAGACTGGTTGACAGAGAAAAATTTCCTGAAAAAAAAATTATAAAGAGCTGAAAATGATAATACATAATTTTGTGTTACACACATAAAGGAGACAAAAAATTTTTTTATACGTTTTCTGAAAACACAGGGGAAACGGGGTCGCCCTTTACACTTGAATGCTTTTAAACCAATACTAAAAATGCAAATGGTATTATGATGAACATCTTTGCGTACCAAAAAGGCATATTTAATGACAGATGACTGCAAATGAAAAAACTATAGAGGAAAATCTATGGTATTGTGAATGTTGAAGTGATCACCTTGACCCACATTTAAGTTAACTTGTTGTGAGTTTTTTTTCTTTTTTTTTTTTTCTCAGTGTTAGTGGTTTTTTTAAGGTGTGCCCCTGCCAAGGAAGCAAAAAGGTCCCTGCGAACGCAGAGGAAGGGGAAAGAAGTTCCTCAGTTGGAGAAAAATTATACTTTAATGCTGAATTTTGATGCAGTTTTATTTTTTTAATAAGAAAAGAAAAACACCCATGTTTTTAGATTATCTTTTAAAATCTTTAACAAAGGGAGTATTGTTATTTTGGTTTTTTATTTTTCCTGGGGTCCCAAAAAGAGAATGTATTTTTTATTTAGTATGATTACATGCATCCCAGGTTTTTGGGGAACCCCCAGAAGTGGGTAAATGCTGTATAAAAACCATGTTCAGCTTCTTTTCAATAACACGTTACTTTTTTTATCACATACTGTGAATGTTTTTCTTTCGCAATAATAGCATTACAGTCCACAAATTAGAAATGTGTTTTTCCCCCCCAAAAAATAACTAAAACGAAGGTTTTTTGGGTAGAAAAAATCCGCCATGTGTGTCTTATCCAACAAGTATCCTTTTTTTGCTGTGTACGTTTATTTTTTTTAGATCCAGTGTAGCCCGGGGTAGCCACTGGGTCTAGTGTGTTTTTTATATTTTTACACAATTTTTCAAATACCCAAAATGACTTAAATGAGTTATCCACCTGATCCGATCTGAGAGTATAACGCTCCCGACATGTTCCCCCCCATTCATGTATTTAAAGTTTTACCCAACCCCTTAACTGTTTTTGTTTCTCCGTCTTTAGCCCAAAAGTATTTAACGTAACACAACTTCTTAGATTTTTTTGATGGGGGGAAAAGAGAGAAGAGAGAGGAGGGGGAGAGAGAGAGAGAGGGGAGAGAGAGAGAGAGGGAAAGGAGGGGGAGGGGAGAGAGAGAGAGGGGGGAGAGAGATGCGTGGGGTTTGTCTGCATTGCTTATATTCCCAAGACCATTTTACAGAATGGCACTTCAAGAACAAAAAATCACTAATAATGAAACAAAAGTACAACAAGAATTCCCAGGTCGCGATTGGACGAGCCCCTTTGCTGTACCCCCCAGTACCAAGCTGCTGACATTACAAAATGTTTGTCCCGTCCTTCGTGCTGGGAGGCCTTTTTTGGGGAAAATAGCCCCCATCTTTGTTATGCAGCCCAAAGACGCCAACTCCTACAGCATGTCTTTCTTACAGCCCCCCCGTGGCCGATTTTGTTATCTCTATAAAACCCTATTCCCCCGCTTCCTTCTGGATTACTCAAGTGCAAGTCTGTAATCTCCCTGGGGACATTAAATGTGTGTCTGGTGGTTTATTCGTCGGCCACTGTGTCCGCCTGGCTGCTGCCGAGTGACCCTCAGCGAACGTTGGCCGTCAAAAAGGCCACACAGTCAGAGCAGTGCTCCAAAGAAGAAGTGGTTTTTGCACCTGTCTTGTCGTTATTGCTTCGTCCCCCATTCCCATTTTTGGTCATGTTTGGGGCGTGAAGGGATGGTATGTGCCTTCCCTTTTGGGCCGGCGGATATATGTTTTTCTCGGTATGTCCTCACATGGTGACCCTGGTATAAATTCCTTTTGCCTTTCGCCTGTCTCCCCGGTGTGTGACTCATATTGTCGCTACCGTTTTTGCGTGTATCCATCCCCCGCAGTGACTTCACAAGCTCTAAACACTTCACACGTGCCAGTATGCAGTCGCCCGGGGAAAAGCTCAGAGGACTTCGGTCATGGTTTGGGCTGTCCTTAACCTTCCTAAATTTTGACTTTCCCAACCGGTTGTCGTGCTGTGGGAATAATCTTGTAAACAATGGCTTCCCCGTTCATCGAGGATGATTTTAATACGTGCATCACGGGTGCATGGGATACCAAACCTTGTTAATTTTCTCCTTACGTTTTCACTGGAACCCGATTCAGAAAAGGGTTTTTTTAACTGGATTTGTTGCAGCACTCAGAAGTAAACCGAAAAAGTAAAGAAGCAGTCCCATTTTTGAGAAAGGGAAAGCCCAAAAAGGGATAAGATACCAAATTCCCATCCTATAAAATGTAAAACAAAAGTCAAATGATACCACAATCGCCCCCCCTAAGTAATACCTAATAAATGTCTATTCAAACGAGCCACATAATAGCGTCGCTCGGTACCTTACAATAATACTTGTTGAATAAAGAACGGGGTCTAATTCTTAATGTGGACTGCCCACGGCTTTGGTTTGTTCCACCTTCACTGGACAATCTGCAAATGACTGACCCTGCGACTGCACTTAGAGTGCTGAGGTCTGAGTGGATAATTTACATTTTCTTGGCTGCAAAAGGTATGAACACAGGAACCCCACACGCTTCCTGATTATGTCACCTTTCAGTAATTCTTTAAAGCTTCGATCTACTGCTAAAAGCCGAGAATATGTGCGAGTTGAAGACATTAAAGCCTTCTTATGATTTGCTAGTTACTTTTTATCCTCTCACACTCTAAATCGTTATCTTCTAAAGCCCTTAAACCTTCTGTAAAAAAAAAAAAAAAAAAAACTCCCTTGACGATAGGATTTAAAGACAAGGTGTTATACATTGTTCTGTCTATTAATAATGATAACAATGATGATTTAATTATGTCGCTTAATCGGACACCATAACCCCTAAGCGCTAACAAATACATAGACGGTTAAAAGAAAACATGAATTAAGCCAATACGAAGATGAATATTGCAATACGTACCTTGCATCCTAGAACCAAGGGGCATATGAACACACACCCCACGCACGCGCGCACACACACACACACACACACACACACACACACCCCACCCCCACACCACACACACAACACACACACCACACACCACACTGAGAGAGGGGAGAGAGAGAGAGAGAGAGAGAGAGAGAGAGAGAGAGAAGGAGAGAGAGAGGAGAGAGAGAGAGAGAGAGAGAGAGAGGAGAGAGAGAGGAGAGAGAGAGAGAGAAGAGAGAGAAAAGATGATCCCGCACATTGTCCTACAACAACGGACACAAAAGCATGCGCGCACACAGCACGCCGCTCGCCCACGCACACACACGCACACACACACACACACACACACACACACACACACACACACACACACACACACACACAACCCCACACAACACCCGCAACACACACACACACACACACACACACACACACACCCCACACACACACAAACACACACCAGCGCACGCGCGCCCGCACGCCGCGCGCGCGAACGCACACAGCACGCACACACCACGCACACACACACACACACACACACACACACACACACACACACACACCCCACACACACACACACACACCCAAAACACACACACACACACACAGTTAGTCGCAGAATCAATTTCATAGGAAAGGGGAAAGGGGGAAGAAAAAAACTGCTATTGTAGGTGAAGAGAGTTGCTTTAAGAGATGCCTTGAAGGAAGAGGGGAGAAGTTGAACTGCGCAAAGATTTTGGGGGTGTTTATTCCCAAGAAACCGGCTCTTGAAAAAAGTTTAAATGTGCAATGTTAGTCGAGAAATCTGGGCAAAGTCTTTAAATCCATCGCCATGAAATGGAAAGCAATGAAGCTCTGTGGTGTCAGTCATCCCACCAATTCTATCAAAGCTATAGCCATGACGTGGATAACATTAAGCTGTGTGACCCCCAGTCATCCCATCAGCACTGTTGCTTCAATACATAGCTAAGAAAGAGATGGACCTATGAAGCTCTGTGGTCCTGATCTTCTCGTCAACACTGTCAGAGCAGAGGTGGACAACATGAAGCTCTGTGGTCCCAATCTTCTCATCAACACTTTTAAAAGCCATTGCCAAGAGATGGACAACGTGAAGCTCTGTGGTCCCAATCTTTTCATCAACATGTTAAACCCATTGCCAAGAGATGGACAACATGAAGCTCTGTGGTCCCAATCTTCTCAGCAACATTTTAAAGCCATAGCCAAGAGATGGACAACACGAAGCTCTGTAGTCCCAATCTTCTCATCAACACTGCTAAAGCCATACCCAAAGAGATGGACACTATGAAGCTGTGTGGTCCCAATCTTCTCAACAACACTGCTAAAGCCATAGCCAAGAGATGGACAACACGAAGCTGTGTGGCCCCGATTTCTCATCAACACTGTTAAAGCCATAGCCAAAGATGGACAACATGAAGCTCTGTGGCCCCGATTTTCTCATCAACACTGTTAAAGCCATAGCCAAGAGATGGACGACATGAAGCTCTGTGGTCCTGATCTCGTCAACACTGTCACAGCTTTAGCCATGAGTGGACAACATGAGATTTGGGGTTCCATTCCATCCATCTGGGGCCGGCAGCAGTCTCAAGATCAACTGTTCATGGTCAACAAGATCATACGATGATGTTTAGGCTGCTGTTGCTTTGTCATCGTTAGTAATATAATTTTGCCCCCCCCCCTCTCTCTCTCTCTCTCTTCTCTCTCTCTCTCTTCCCCTCTCTCTCTCTCCTCTCTCTCCCCTTTTCTTCTCTCTCTCTCTCCCCTCTCTCTCCCGAAGCACAGAATTACAACAACAAAAAAAAAAACCTCAAATCTTTTATAAATCAACGACAGGAAAGGGCTCTGTGAATGGTGCTCTTTAACCAGGATATAGGTTCCCTCACTAATGTTTGCAAACATGATAGTATCCGTTACTGAGAAGAAACAGGGGAAGTAATTAGTCTCTGATGGTAGTAACACGCCGTCTTTTGATCATTTTACTATTTTTAAAAAATTGTAGAACATGTTGCATTTAATACTCAGAAGTCATCACGAAAAAAGGGAGAATAGATTGAATATATATTTTTTAAAACAATAAAACACATTTCTGATGTCGCCTTCTTTCCCTAGCTGCTGCCACATCAAGGATGGCTGTTCGTGTATGGTATTTGTAAAAACAACCCCGACTCACGTCTCAGGTGATTCCTAAAATTTTAGACGAAAACGACTGACTCTAGCTGGGGTGTTGTTTTTCATGTAACTCAAATACCTCTCCATTTGACATCTCATCACAAAGGAATGTTGTCTGTTCCCCAAATATCCTGACTACAGCTGAAAAACGCTTGGAATCATCCATGAACACAAGTACGTGGTCAGCAGAGGGCCCAGCTAGGGCTGGTGTCACGTTCCATACTTACTCCAGCCCAAAATCACTCCCCGGCGGTTGAGAAAGACTATATGATCAAAATCCCGAAATTTGAATTATATCAAAGAACATTTCACACGGATGGTAAATGGGGTGGGGTGTTCAATTTGAACCTAAGCCCGAACAAACTCCCCAACCTGTTCCAAAGCTGAATTCCGGTGGGTGTTTTGGGGCATAGTCCAAAACCCCCCATGGAGTGAATATGGGCACGTGCCCAAATTCCCTCTCCTACATGAGAGGTAGGTAAGGTAAGGTAATGCTGCTAACAGACTAGCCAGCTGCATGAAAAGGGGCCCCACGGCACGGCTGTCACCTCGTTAAAGTCAATCACGAATCATTATTTCATCTAAAAAACAAAAACATCTCATTTACACAACCCTTTAAAGCATACCTTAAAACACACCGGAAAATTTTGTTAACTAATTTTTCCTCTAAAACTTAGTTCAGATGAAAAATGTACATCTCTGTCAGAAATTAAAAAGATCACATCAGGTGGGACTTCTCTGCACAAGGTTTTCATGGATTCTGCTGAAAAGTGTTTATGTCTCACATCATGCAAGTCCCAACACTCTAAACGAATATGTTTCACTGTGAGTGGTACATGACATGGAAAAACACCACGGAGCTTCTTCACCTTTTAAAAGATAAGAATGGGTGTAAAACGAGTGGTCTGTATGCAAACGGCACAAAACTGTTTATTCTTTACGGCCGCCTCGAGAACATGGTAAAAATTCTTTCAAATTTGGACGGATTTTGAAAGTTTATTAACCCGTTTGCAAGTTTTCCCTTTTAGATGGCAGGGATGTTTAAAATTGCTAAGCGCTTATCACTCTCCGTTGTGTTTCCAGATCATGTCCAAAATCACTCACCATGGAGTAGTTTAGAACAGGATTGTTGGGGGCTGGAGATATTCTGCTTCAGGTCCAGAATCACTTCTTTCCCCCAACCTCTCTTCTTTCACTTTTTCCCATCGCCCCCTGGGACATAGGCCACCGACAAGGTCCCTCCAGCTGTCTCTGTACTGGGCCCCGTCTCTTTGGGATCTGCGTCCACGTCATGTCGCCAGGTGTTCCTCGGCCGGCTTCTCTTCCTTTTTCTCTTGGGGGGGGGGGGTGGGGGGGTTCCCCCTGAGGGCTTGTCTCATGGTTTGGTGGCTGGCTTACGCGGAGTGTGGCCTGTCCACCTCCAGCGGCGCTGTTGGATACAGCTCCCGCTGGCTTCTGTCTCGTCCTCTGCCATAGTTCTTTATTGCTGTTCTTGTCAGGCCACTGTATATGAGGGTTCGTCTCAGGCAATTGTTGATGAATGTCTGGATCTTCTTGGGCGTTGTTATGGTGGTTCTCAACGTCTCGGCTCCATATGGCAGGACTGACTTCACGTTGGTGTTCAAGAGCTGATCTTGGGTTGACTACAGGTCTCTTGAACCCCAGACGTTTTGAGCTGCAGGAAAGCTACGCAGCCTTGTTGATTCTGGTCTTCACGTCTGCGTCTGTCCTCTCCTTGGTGTCAACGATGCTGCCCAGGTAGGTGAAACTGTCCACCTTTTAGTGCTTCACCTTCAACTGTGATGGGGGGTGTGCTGGTGGCATTTACTTTCAGGACCTTGCTCTTCCTTCGATGGATGTTCAGAGCCCAGCCTGAATGAGTTCTCTGCCACGATGGTGGTCTTTTCCTGCATTTGCTGCTGGGTGTGCGAGACAGAGCTAGGTCGTCAGCAAAGTCCAGGTCGTCCAACTGTGACCCGAGAGTCCACTGGATTTCCATTCCGCCTCTGTGCTGTGAAAATTCCTCATGACCAAGTCAAAAGGCGAGCAGGAACAGAAACGGAGACAGCAAACGTCCCTTGTTTTGACCCTGTTCGACTTGAAAAGTCCAAAAACCTGACGTCCATGGACAACCTGCAAAGGTGAGTATCTCGTATAAGTTCCTGATGATGTTGGTGAGCTTCGCAACTGTGTAACTACATAGGGATTGCCCTACTTCAACTGCGCAAACTACAGAGAGATTACCCTACTTCAACGCGCAAATTACAGAGGGGTTACCTTACCCCAACCTCTCTACATTCCTCAAGTTCAAGTGACTGATTACAGAACATTACACCAGGATTCGTGTGGAATCAATTACAGATTTCATAGGAGCTTGGAAACTTCTAATGGGAAAGATAGAAAAAGTACCCCGAAAAGAGAAGATTTAAAGTAGAAAATGTCACTCTCGGGCTTTCATTTTGCAATCAGCTCGACATCAGTCTCAGCCCATCAAATAATTCTCTCTCTCTCTCTCTGTCTCTGTCTCTGTCTGTCGTCTGCTGTCTGTCTGTCTGTCTGTCCTCTCTCTCTCTCTCTCTCTCTCTCTTCCCCCCTCTCTTCTCTCCCCTCTCTCTCTTTTCCTCTCTCTCTCCCCTCTCTCTCTTTTCTCTCTCTCTCTGTCCGTATTCAGCGCCCCATCTTGCGCCGAAAAAGCCAAAGATAAGTAATTGCTCGTTCTTTATTTTTGTTGTCCTTAGTGTTGTTTTTTCCACTGAAAAAGACTTAAGAGGTCGAAACGCGTCGGTTTTGTCTTGTAATTCATTTGTCTACGTTGTTCAGTGGAGACATTTTATTACTTTTACACATGTACCATTGGAGTTGTTTGAACGGAGCCACGTACATGAATATTCTCATCTCAGCTGCCTGGGTCTTCGTCGTACGATCTCAGTACTGGTTTTCAGTTATGACGGACCGAATGTCGTGGTCCCACGGGAAGTGGTCAGTTTCCTTCTAATCTTTTGATGGCTAGCTGAGTCCAAGGGGATGGCATTTACTTCTTGTGCGCGAGCGCACACACACACACACACCAAAAATGCGCGCGCGCACGTATATAATGCATATTTGCGCGCGCGTCTGTAAGCAAATCGAGGACGAAATACATTTTTTGATTGTTTGTCCATCCTATAAAGATTTGAGAGATAAATACATTTTGCCTGATACTAGAAATGTTCATCAAGTATCATTTCTTCTTTTACTGCAAATGAAAAGAATTGTAACTTGCTCTGTAGCTATGTCCTTTTTCAAAACACTGAAACGAATAGAAGAAATGCTATCAGTTAACACACAAATGCCGGAGTCATTTCAGAAAGAACATAAAAGTTTTGTTATACAAATATTTTCTTTCATAATTTTCAGTATAAGCGCCGAGCGAGTGTGTGTGGTGGGTTTTGTTTTGTTGTTTTTTTTTGTTTTTTTAACCTCATTGCAGATAGGTTTGTGGCCTTTGCAATTTTAAAATACTTGAGTTTGAGTTTTGAATATCTCTCTTATCAACAATAAAAGAAATATCTGGTTTTAATTTCAGAAAGGAGAAAGCCCTTGTCAACAGTGTCCAGCCAGTTGTATGATAATCCTTAAGTACGGTCAAAGTACAGCTAAACCCCACAGCTGGTAAGAAATAAACCCGAAAGAGATTGAGGAGTTATGATTAACATACCATTGGAGTAAAAGAAATAGGATGGAAACACACACACACACACACACACACACACACACACACACACACACAAAACACACACACACACACACACACACACACACCACACACTTAGGCATTTGACTCGCACTAGGGGTCCCATTTCATGCCAGTGCATCAGGAAAGTATTTCGAAGCCGGAGTTTCTGCCCCTTGACGACTATAGAAACTTGGCCTGTGCAATAAATTCATCTTTCGTAGCTCATCTGTTCAGAACTCAAGCAAAGATGAATTAGCTTTACGTCAGATATCCATTTCCCGAAGCGAGCTAGATCTATTAAATCTAATACATTTATAATGACATATTCCCCAAAATTATTTAAAGATGCTGAGATTGATCCAAGAATATCGCTGATCGTTTTTCTGTATCCCCGATTCCAAATTGGAACTGCACACCGCATGTTTTGATTATAAATATACTGATCTACAAAAGAATGTTAACAATAACATATTGTACTCGCCCTTTCCAAATCTCATATCGATAGTAATTTTTTCACATCACCTTAAATTTTCACAGATGGATCACTGTTAAATGAAAAAGCTGGACGTGGTTTTGTTATTCCTAAAGTTGAAAAATCTTTTCTCATCGGGAAGGGGTATTCTATCTTCACGGCTGAGCTGGTGGCAATTCTAATGGCGCTTAAATTTCTTGTTGATACTCCACTCACTATCTACAAAACACTTTTCTGTGTGGATTCTAAATCTGTCCTACAAGGCCTTGAATCTATTGCTGTAATAAATCGAGGGTGAGGTGATTTCAGAAATAAAACATCTTGTCACTATTCTTATATCAAGAGGACAACAGTTGATTTTTGCTGGATCCCGTCTGTCCAGGACGGGGGAAATCGTGATGGTATTGCTTAAGTGCACTAAGTCGATGTATTATTAGTCAGGCTTAACACGCCAAGGTTATCTTTGCACTCATACACGCATATGCACACTCATGCACCCATCAAACATTCGCCTCTCTCTGGAAATGGGATGTCACGCATTCGTTTCTCTCCTAACACGACTGAGCACAAGAAATACAATTTCTATGCTACTTATAATCAAACATGAAGAATCCAATTACACAAAATGAAATGATCAAAACTTAAAAGATCAATACTTCCTAATCCGGGTTATAATAAAATGACTTCTTACCTGGTCAGGTTTTCACACACACAACCACGCTTTCACACCACACCACAGTTCTTCAAAAAGTCTCTTCACGTCTTCTTCAGCACTGCTTGATGGTGATGCTCTTGGTTGACTGGCTCCAGGTTTCAGGACTGGGTCTTCGTGGTCGTCACTGGGATCTCGACGTAGAACTCTTTTTCTTCGTCTCTTTCACCCACCTCTGGGTTCAAATTCAGTTTGTCTGTCTTCACCCACCTCTGGGCTTCAAACTTAGTTTTCTCCTCTTCCAGCTTGTCTTTAACCCTAAGACTGTCTCCCAGACCACGTTTCTCTCGATCCTAATGTCCTCCTCACTCTCCTCTCTTCTCTCTTTCCTCTGCCTTCCTCTCTCTCTCTCTCTCTCTCTCTCTCTCTCTCTCTCTCTCTCTCTCTCTCTCTCTCTTCTCTCTCTCTCTTCTCTCTCTCTCTCTCTCTCTCTTCTCTCTCTCTCTCTCTCTCTCTCTCTCTCTCTTCTCTTCTCTCTCTCTCTCTCTCTCTCTCTCTCTCTCTCTCTCTCTCTTTCTCTCTCTCGTGGTGTTATTCTCCCCACACGTTGTTCTCCCTCAGTTTATATAGGGATGGAAACAAAGGATTCCCCTTCAGGCCATGCAGAGAATGTAAATATCTTCGTTCAAGCTCACCCATCTTATTTTGCACGAAAACCCCCCTTTTCACATCCAAATCACGTCCATCACATGTCAGTTTTGGCCAATTTTAACACCTGTTTTTAAACAAAATTAACACCCCAAAACCATCAAAAATTGACGTTATTAACACATTAAAACGGGGGCTTACGTGCTAGATAAGATCTGGTGATCGTGAACAAAGATATTTACATTCTCTTACAGGGACATGTATATGGCTTAACCGTCTCATTCTAGACCGCCTTCAACCAATATTGATTGCCCGGACCGCTTTGCACGGCCTGCTGCGCGGGTATGACATCATATTTGGCCGGTCCCAGCCAGATCTCATTATTCAGCGAGCGACCTGCCTGTGAGGACGTGTTTAGTTCGCTGTTGCTTAAAGCCGACAGGCCAAAAGATAGAGTTTAAATCTTTTAGAAATGAAGCAACGAAAACGTGAAATGATGTTTAATCTGCAATATGGAGGTGTTCTGGAAACTACTTTTAAGTTTTTGAAGCAGAACAAGGAAAGGAATGCACAGTGAAATGTGGAATGAGTGGTTGAAAACAAAGATTGGAATTTGCCCTTCCTACGCGCGGAGACTGAGAGAGATATTTCGTTGTTATCTCCATACATTTCTAAATTCAGCACTGTTGGACTGTCTTTCTATGAAGTCTTTAACATGAAAAAAGAGCTTAAAACCACGTTTGAAAGCAGTGAGGAGATCAGACGCTATTGGGTTGAGAAGGCGCCGTCAATTTTTCCCGACTGCGAACAACAACAACAATCCCAGTAAAAATGGCGGAACTAATCAATAATACCAGTCAGTTCACTCGCCACCACATGCAGTGGCTGCCGCGGGTTGAGGAGGCGCTGGCTGAGAAGACTAATTGAAGTGTCATTTTGTTTCTATTCTTATCCAAAATTTCACAAACTCGCGATTTCTTTCAATGAGTTATACAGCAAACGAAAACTCATTCTGAAATACATGCATCCAACTCAACTTTAAAGCATTCTGGCATGATACGGGTGGGTAATTGATAGCAATCTTGCAAACCTGCAACAACTTGCTGCTATGACGCGGCTCTAAATATAGTAATGATCATGCATGTACGGTTTCAAAAATAGTAAATGACGCGGCTCTAAATATAGTAACGATCATGCAGGTACGGTTTGCTGCCCTATGACATTTGCGCCTGCCCTGCTTCGGCTGTGTTATTGTTTGTGCTTCGCCCTGCTTTAATGTTCTGCTTCAACGCCCTGCTACCTGCTTCAGGCTGCCTTTTCAGACAGCCGCCAATAGAACTGAAGCAGATCCTGCGATTATTGATTCAGGATTCTGCTAAGTGCTTTGGTGGCTGTTTGTTTGTTGTTGTTTTGTTGTTTGTTTGTATTTGTTTGTTGTTTGTTTGTGTGTGTTTGTGTGTGTATGTGTGTGAGAAAGAGCGTTCTGCCCTACAAAGCAATGCAGTAATCCAGGTCAAAAAGACCTGCTATTGATTAACATAATTAATTAAACCACACACGCCCCACCCCCTGCCCATGCACGCACACATATATATAAAACCCTAATGACTCACAGCGCGCTCTTCTACTTCTAATACCATTAATAAATCAGAACAAACAACTGGTTTTCCTTCTGATTAGTTATTTTTACATCTAATGAATTTATAGGCCCATTAATTAATTCTTTAAATTCACTGTTTTTTCCAACTGAGATTAATCGATAATCGCAAAACCCCGCCCTAGTTGATGGCATAACCTTTAGAACTGTAGATGGATAGCCATCAAACAAATTAGTATCTGTTCTTAACTGTTGTAAATGAACATACAACATTGGGTTCACAAGAAAATCAGATGGTTTATTACCTTCAAATTTATAAACATCTTCTCTTGTACTAAATCTATAAGCTCTGGCACTACTGTGAAAGCCTAAGATTTTAGCCAGGCCCTTAGGGAAAGTATACTCTCTTCTTTCTTCTAGTGGGAAATGTATAGTAATTCTGAGGTTTGCTTCGTTAATTTTTAACATTATACCATATTCGCCAAGTACTTCTTTTAAAGAACAAAAGTTGTAATAACCATTAGGTATTTGCACATTAGTTATTTGATTGCCCGCCCCGTTACTAATATTGATCCAGTTATTTTGGGCTTCTTCAGATATGTTAGCCCACATAACTTTAAAGCCAATTTCTTTAAGGGCAATCCTACAACTCCCGCGCCAATTAACAATTGGATGCGTTAAGAACACATGCTCGTTTTGCTTGGTTATATAGATGTACATCTTTTTTATAACTATTTAAAAAACTAATTTAAAAAATGGTAGCCTTTGAATATATTGAACATGCTTCTTACAATGTAGGAGCGTTTTAAAAACCCCAAATCTTTGGACTTCAGCAATTTAACCATTGCAGTAGATGGATCATACGGCTTCCAAGTTAGACTTGTAAACCCGCTAACTAGATATTTAAATCCGCCAATAAAGAGTGACAGAGTACCATCAGCATGGACATCCCACCCCATGGCTTTTTTCCAGAATCAGTTAAATTTTGCCGTTTACTGCGCAACTACTGGCTGCTGTGTTTCATATGCAGACCATTTAAACCACCCTAATCTTTTAGTAAGGTCAGTATATAACTTTCATGTTTATTACCAGTACAGACGAATACTAACTGAACTACAAGTAGTTCTCCCTAACGACAACGCTTTTTATCCATTCAACAGCCCAATGAACAATAATGCATATGAAAGAATCTGCAATGAATTTAACATTGATCCTTCAACTGATTTTTAGACAAAAGTTAGACCGCAATCATGGGTTAGGCACATTGTATTTGTGGGGTGCAAAAAGAGAATATACTTATGACTACTGGCCTAGCCACACCTCTTTTCACCCAAAGGCACAAGTTAGATTGGGATCAATAGAACAAAAACACCCTAATGCCTGGACAACATTTATCTTAGATAAAAGTAAAGGTTTAACAATGCCAGGCGTGCAAAGACTTAATGGCTCCATAAGGACATACGTTTGGTGTGTATTAGGAGCGCAAGCACAGACCAAGTCTAGCATAGTTGATCAGTCTACAGGCTTTGATGCCAGAAAAAATTTTCTAGCTAATTTAGAAGATGCTATTAACTCTGCTGTTGATTTGCCTGCCAGCATACAGAGGTATCAAGACGTTCTTGCACAAGCTAGGTCAAAGGTTGACTTTGTTGTAGGGCATGGATTATACATGCTACCCTCTGACCTTAGACTGCAGATTGGCCACGGCTGTTCCTTTGCTGCCAGACTAGACTATTTAGTACAACCCGCGTGACCCGCTGACCCTGACCGTGTTCAGCGACGCTAGCCGTGCCAGGCTCACACACTTCGGCGCTCTTTGTTCTGTGAGACATGTAGCAGAGTGCTGTGCTTGTGACTGATTTTGTTTGTTTTCCAAACTTGGATACAACTAAATCCTTGAAGTTTTGTTTCATTATGGGTTGCCTGAGGATTATGTGAAGTCAACTTGTGTCTGTGTGTGTTTTATAACCTATTCAGAATCTTTAAAGTGTGGTTTTGTGTGTATAGTTTGACGTAAGTGATATCAGTTTTTTCCTGCAATGGCGTCTCAGCAGCAAGCAGTGGAGCGTGAGTACCACGGTTATAGTGTGCACTGTGCCAGACTGAATTCTATGTGTCGTGTTTGTGGAGAACGCGTTTTAAGAAAGGAGAAAGACAGAGGGTTTAGTGTGAAATTATGTAAAAGCTATGCCACAGAACTCTCACGTTGTTACAATTTAGACATTTTGAATGATGAAGAGGGCAAGCAGTCTACAGCCATCTGTATGAAATGTTACAAAAAACTCATGGGGCTGAAACGCGCTAGCAACCTGTCCAACTTCAAAACTACGATCGACCGTGTTGCACTTGATATTCAGAAAATGTCAGAAATCTGGACAACTTTCGATCCAGAGCTGTCAATCAGTCAGTGCAAAGCATGCAGTCATTTTGAATCACAAACCAAAGGTGGTGGTCCCCCAAAACCGAGAGTAGGGGCCGTGAAGAGATCCGCACAACAAACTTTTGATCCAGCCGACTTGCTAGTTGATGAAAGTGTGTCAACGTCATTTTGTCAGTCTACGTCAACCCCAGTTAAAAAACCAAAAACACTCTGCACACAAACATCACCAATCACACCGAAAACGCCACAAGTCAGTGATGTAGCTCTCTCGCCTTTCCGACATCGGAAAAATAAAGAGATCTATTTAGACTCAGATGATGAGGATATTGATAAACCACTCACTGATGAAGAAGAAAAATTACTGACACGTTTGGTACGCAGGAAGCTGCGCCAGTCAAGTGACCATTTAACAGTTAGGTGCAAAACAAGGGTCAGCCCATTGTGTTGAAAAAGATCAGACAGCCCCGTAAATCTTCTTCCCACCGGCTCCTAGTGTTTTTACATGTTCATAAACATTACTATGTTTGTATTTACAAAATATGAATTCACAGCTGCTAAAGATTTTGAGGGTGCATATCACCAAGTTATTTAATATCTTATTGTCAACTGATCATGGGCTGTTGATTTGGAGTGAGAGAAGCACACAGACACTTCTACATATTAGGCGACACAAGCAGCAAAGCGTGACCTTGTAAAAAGATTTCAAAATGGAGTGACTGACGGCGGCGAACGAAGCAAGATTAGGAATAGAGTTTGTTTAGAACTTACCGCCAATGACATTGACAAACAAAGCACAAGACAAGACACGATGCATTTCAACCACTTGGGTCTTCTTCAGGCGAAAAAATAAATCACATTTAACATGTGGGACAGTACAAACAACGAAAAACGAAAAAAGAATGAAAAATGACTTATCCGTTCTTGTCCATGTGTTTGGTGGGCGGAAATGACATGCGGCCAGGGGGATTATGGGAGAGGAACGGAGGGGGGGGGGGGGGGGGTTGCGTCAGGGGAGGTGTGTGTGTGTGATATGATAGGGTTGTGTGTCCAGTTTATTGGGATGGTGTGATATCTTTGTGATGGTTGTGGTAATGGTGGATTGATAATAATGGTAAGGGGAAAAAAAAAAAAAAAAGGGGGGGGGGGGTGGGGGGGGGGATTTAAGGGGAAGGATAATACAAAACTAAGATTAAATAGATGGAGGGTTGCTGTAACTACTGTATGAAGTGAGTGAAGGGGATGTGGTGGTGGTGTATGTAAGTGTGTGTGTATGTGTGTGTGTATGTGTGTGTGTTGGTAGGGGATTTTGCCAACTGGTGTGGAAGAGGTGAGTATGTGTGTTTGGTTATTGTTGGATATTGATGCCTTGGGGGTGTAGTGTGCCCAGTTTGGCAATGAGATGGGATTCTTGAGTTGTGCGTTCAAAGCTGTCACTCTGTGACTGCCAGAGTGCCATGACTTTGACATGGTCGATGTTGTGTTGGGTGTGGTTGAAGTGTAGGGCGACGGGTTTGGGTCGGTGGTGGCGGATATCGGCCAGGTGTTCAGAGATGCGTGTTTCGAGTGTGCGTGACGTTTCCCCTATGTAGATCTTGCCACACAGCTGGCAGTGGATGGCATATATAATGTTGCGGTTCTGACATGAGAATGTGCGTTTGACTGTGAAGGAGTCTTTGGGGCCCTGTAGGATGGTGTCTGGTTTGGTGAGGGGGCAGATTTTGCAGTTGGGTTTGGAGCAGGGGTGAGTACCTGGTGGTGTAGCTGTGGTTCTGTTCAAACTGGACCGCACGAGGAGGTCTTTGAGGTTTTTGTCACGTTTGAATGTGATCATGGGTTTGGTATGGAAGGCGGGTTTGTGGTTATGTACAATGTGCCAATTGGATTTGAGGATCCTACAGATGGGGAGGGTGTGCGGGTGGTAGAGGAGGTAGGCTGTGGGTCTGTCTGTCTTGGTTGGATGCTGGGTGTCCAGAGCAGATGTTCTGGATACAGCTATGGTGCGGCGGAGTGCTGCATTGATGATGGAACTGGGGTATCTGCGGTTGGTGAAAAATTGTGACATTTTGGCTGCTTGTATAGTGAAGTCTTCCTCGCTGGAGCAGAGTCTGCGAAGACGGAGAAATTGTGAGTATGGGATGCTGTCTTTAGTGTGTGGGTTGTGGGAGGATGAGTAGTCTAGGTATGCATGTGCGTCGGTGGGTTTGTAGAAAATGGAGGTTTTGAGTAGGCCTTCTTCTAGGGAGATGGTGATGTCTAGGAAGTTGACGGACTGCGAAATGGTGTAGGTGAGTCGGATAGATGGATGGAAGGCCTGGCAAAGTTGAGGAAGTTGAGGAGGTCTTGTTTTGGCATAGATGTGGCTCCCAGTCCATCATCGATATACCTTTTGTACAGTTCAGTGTGGGGCCTGTGTATGTGTTGAGTAGGCGGTGTTCCAAGTGTCCCATGAAGAGGCAGGCATAGGCTGGTCCCATTTTGGTACCCATGGCAACACCGCTAATTTGTGAAAATGTGTGCTTGTTGAATTGAAATGTGTTCAGGGTGTATGTAAGTGTGTGTGTAGGATCCTCAAATCCAATTGGCACATTGTACATAACCACAAACCCGCCTTCCATACCAAACCCATGATCACATTCAAAACGTGACAAAAACCTCAAAGACCTCCTCGTGCGGTCCAGTTTGAACAGAACCACAGCTACACCACCAGGTACTCACCCCTGCTCCAAACCCAACTGCAAAATCTGCCCCCTCACCAAACCAGACACCATCCTACAGGGCCCCAAAGACTCCTTCACAGTCAAACGCACATTCTCATGTCAGAGCCGCAACATTATATATGCCATCCACTGCCAGCTGTGTGGCAAGATCTACATAGGGGAAACGTCACGCACACTCGAAACACGCATCTCTGAACACCTGGCCGATATCCGCCACCACCGACCCAAACCCGTCGCCCTACACTTCAACCACACCCAACACAACATCGACCATGTCAAAGTCATGGCACTCTGGCAGTCACAGAGTGACAGCTTTGAACGCACAACTCAAGAATCCCATCTCATTGCCAAACTGGGCACACTACACCCCAAGGCATCAATATCCAACAATAACCAAACACACATACTCACCTCTTCCACACCAGTTGGCAAAATCCCCTACCAACACACACACATACACACACACATACACACACACTTACATACACCACCACCACATCCCCTTCACTCACTTCATACAGTAGTTACAGCAACCCTCCATCTATTTAATCTTAGTTTGTATTATCCTTCCCCTTAAATCCCCCCCCCACCCCCCACCCCCCTTTTTTTTTCTCCCCTTACCATTATTATCAATCCACCATTACCACAACCATCACAAAGATATCACACCATCCCAATAAACTGGACACACAACCCTATCATATCACACACACACACCTCCCCTGACGCAACCCCCCCCCCCCCCCCCCCCCCCCCCCTCCGTTTCCTCTCCCATAATCCCCCTGGCCGCATGTCATTTCCGCCCACCAAACACATGGACAAGAACGGATAAGTCATTTTTCATTCTTTTTTCGTTTTTCGTTGTTTGTACTGTCCCACATGTTAAATGTGATTTATTTTTTCGCCTGAAGAAGACCCAAGTGGTTGAAATGCATCGTGTCTTGTCTTGTGCTTTGTTTGTCAATGTCATTGGCGGTAAGTTCTAAACAAACTCTATTCCTAATCTTGTAAAAAGAGACAATTTGGCACAGAACTTTGGCCTTTTTAAAATGGTGATAAGGGGGACAATTTTTTGGCTGGGTAGTATTGATGAAGTTTTTTTTCATGGTTTTGGGAAAAATAAAGGGAACCCCCCAAATGTGAAGTTTTTAGCATGGGTGTGTGGTGGTGTGTGTGTGTTTTGTGTGTGTGTGTGTGGTGGTGGGGTGTGTTTTGTGTGGTGTGTTTTCCGTGTGTGTGTGTGTGTGTGTGTGGGGTTTTGTGCCCTGTCTGTCTTCTGTGTCTGTGACCCCTGGTGGGGTGTGTGGTGGAAGAGAAAAGAGGAGAGGGGGAAAAAGAAAGAGAGGAGAGAGAGTGGGTGGGTGTGGTGTGTGTGTGTGTGGGGGTGGTTGTGTGTGTGTGTGTGTGGGTGTGTGTGGGTGTTTTTTGTGTGTGTGTGTTTGTGGGTTTTATTTTTAAGGGTTTTTGTACCACAATGCTTGTTACATGCAATCAGTTTTTTTTACTGTTGACCACTGTATCAGTGTTAAAAAATAAAAGCATGCTCCTGCACATCAGGGAAAAAAGGGAAATTAGCTGCAGGCAAATCATTTTTTTTGGGCAAAGGAATGCCAGGTACATTTCCCTAAAGGAGAGAACTGAAACAGTGAGTATTTGCATGTTTTTTTTTGGGCCCCTTTTTTTTGCTTTGGAAACAATTTGTGTTGGTGGTGTGGGTTTTGGTGTGTTTGTGTGTGTGTGTGTGTGTGGTGTGTGTGGGGGGAAGAGGAGAAACAAAACGAACAACAAAACAAACCCGAACTGATTTAATGAATAGGCCATTTGCCCATGTCAAAACGGGGACAGGGGGGGGGAAAGGGGAAAGGGTCATCCAAAGTCTAGATATGTAAATCCAACCCAAAAAAGTAAAAGAAAAAGAAAAAAATTTCACGCATTGCACGACAGCGCGCCCCGTTTACACATCCCTTTCCCCATGTCATACACACAAACACACAACACAACACAAACCCCACACACAACACACACCCACACACAACACACCCCAAAATTAACTCCCCTCTCTCTCTCTCCCCCTTCCCCTCTCTCTCTCTCTCTCTCTCCCCTCTCTCTCTCTCTCTCTTTTCTCTCTGGGCTCATTTGGGAATAAACCGTAAATCCCCAAAAGGGTTTAAAGCGTGACGCATTAAAGTCGTTTCTAAATTTTTGAACTTTTTTGCCAAATACAAGGAAAGAGGTAAACATATTCTTGATTTTGGATAGTAACAGAGTTAGAAAAAAAGATTTGGCTTTAAAAATTTTTTTTTCTGGTATGTATAATGACGCAGGGGCCCTGTATGTTGGCATATAATAATGAAAGGGAAATTTCTGTTTCTTAAAACTTTTGGACAAAATGGAAAATTTCCCAAATTTCGACGGGTGAGGTAACGGGAAAGGGGGTTTTTTAACGGGGACACCCCAACCCTTATTTCTTTTTAAATTTTTTCTTAAATTAGCTTTTTTACTTAAAAATTATTGCGGAATATTACACAATTGTCTAAATAAATGATGGGAAAGTATACTTTTCTTTACCCCTAAAATTTAGAGTTCTTTTTGAAAAGGGCAATCAAGCATTTCTTGTTTTAAAAGCAGAAAGAAAAGTTTTAGTATCCCCCACCCCGTGATTGTCAAAAAACGAAAAAAAACCCAAAATTTAGATAAAGATCCCCTCCCCTTTAAGTGACCCAGTTTTTTTTCCCTTTGGGAATGAAGTGATACAACTTTTTTAAATTTTTTTTGGTAACGGTGTTCATCCACCCAGGAAAAAATTTTTAAAAACCAGTATTTATACTTTTAAGTTTTGGTTTGTATATAAAATGGGTGCCTTTTGCTTTCGCAAATATAAAAATTTTGGATGTCTGTATACAAAAAATTAAAAAGACGTTTAATAGAAAAATAGTTTGCACTTTTTTCAATTGCTGTATGGTTGAGAAACCCCCCAAAATTTTTCTGCTCCAAAAGTTAAAAGGGGTTGAACTTGACACCCAAACATTTTGAAAAAGGGTTTAGCGTTTTTTTTCTCCTAGAGCCCCATAAAAAAATCTTAAAAATTCCAAAGATGCTTTTCTTAGCTTTCATTCCCATTTTTTTTAATGAGTATGAGGGGTTTAAAAAACCTGTTGAAAAATTATCCTAGATATTTTAAATTCATTTACAACCTCAAGCTTTTTTACCATCTAAGAATTTTTCCTTTAAACCCAATATCCCCCCCCATTTCAAAATAAAAATTTTTTTTAGATTTTAAAATTTTTTTACATTTTTTTTAAGTCAAATTGGCGGGGGAGGAGTTCCGAAACTAGTTGACGTTAAAGCCCTATCCAAAGTGAGGGGAGAAGAAAAACCATCATCGGCGAAAAGCGGGGAAAAAAAATTTGAAAAGATCGGTTTTAAAGAGGTAAAACCATTTTTTGCCAGGGTTGAAATTAATTTCTTTTTCAACCCTTTTTTATAAATAAAGAAAATAAAAGAGGCTAATTTTTACCCTCCTTCCCTTTAACCCCAGGGGGACATGAGAATGCTTCTTTTTCCCTGTCTATTTCGGACTCGCTGTCCCCACGCTGTACTTGCTTCTAACCTTTTTTCTTTTTTCCCCCCATTTTTTCCCATTTTTTGCGCAATATTTCCACAGTTTTTTTCCTATCTAAAAGGTTCAAAAGCCTTTTTAAAATCAATGAATGCGCATACAATTTTTTAAACCACTAGATAACTGTTTTTTTACAAAAGGCAAAAAAAGAAAAAATTTTTTGGTCTCCCGTACATAATTTTTTTTTAAACCCTCCCTTGTGTTTTCATTTAGGACTTATTTTTTTTTCTCCCCAATTTGTTAATCGTTTGGAAAGAATAAAAATGAAATATTTTAAACTGCTAAAATTCAGGAGGGAAATGCCTCTAATTTATCTGGCAAATTTAAATTTCCCCCCTTTTTATTTAAAGGTTGGATAAGCGATTAGACCAGCTACGGGGAAAAACCTTACCACATAAAAAGGGTTTTTAATGTTTGTCATAAACAAAAAAAATTTTGGTAAACCCTTTTTTTATAAAATTTCCCACATAAATCATCAGGCCCCAGTTTTCCCCAAATTTTTAAAGCTTTGAATGCGTCGGGCAACTTCGAAAACAAAATTTTCTACATCTAGAAATGGAAGGGGTCAATTTTTTGGGAAATAAAAAACCCCACTTTTCCCCCCAACGTCAAACCCAAAATCAAAAAATTTTACGATTTTCCAAATCCAAACCATTGTCAAATTAAAACTTGTTGGAAATGGTCGCCCATTTCTTTTTTTAAAAAGGGTATTGTCCCCAACGTTTTGCTGTTTTAGTTTTAAATTTGTTCCCCAAAATTTTTTTGGGGCCCTTTTGTTGGCTTCAAGGACCCCTACGACGTTTTTTTGTTTTCCCGGATCTTTTAAAAATTTCTAAAAATTTGTTTTATTGCCCGCCTATTTTCCCATTATATTTTTTTGATTTCCCTTTTTTCTATTCACTTTTCTTTACATCTAAAAAAAAGGTCCAAAAGGGAAAGACGCACCTTGGGATTTCATAGTTCAAATTTTCAGCGCCCAAACCCAGGGTTTTTTAGAAGCTCCCCAATTTGGGAAATTTTTTTTTTTCAAAATTTGGCTAGCAAGATTTAGCCTTTCTTAAATTTTAAATTTAATGGAAAGGGATCTACATCAAAATTTCAAATTAATACAATGGCTAAATCAAGGAGGGAGCTACTTCTTTGATAAAAAGTGCCCCTTTTAAAATTCCCTTATTTTTTTTTGGTCCCAGATAATTTTCTCAATAATAGTCTTTTGGTAATTTATAAGGGGTTTAATCAAGTTGTTTTAGCTTAAAAAATCTTTGGGTCACAGGCATGTTTTTTGGCTTCAATTCAGGAAAGACACGCAATTCTTTTAAACACATTAAAAAATAGACTCTGAAAACCAAGATATAATCAATGACACTTGAACCTTTATGTGAAATATATGTATAACTCCCCTTTTCACATCCCAAAAAACTGACCCTTTTTGGGAAATTAATAAGGAACATTGTTCACAAAAAAAGTTTATAAAATGGGCCCCAAAATCATTTACATAAAAATTTTTTGATTTTTCTTGGATATTGTTTCCCCTTGGGACATTATTATTGTCAATATGAGAAAAAATCAGAAAAGGAGAAGTCATTTTCGTTTGGGAAATTTCCCGTTTCCCGGGGATTCAAATCTCCCCTATTAAAAAAAAGGTTATTTTTCCGAACTCTTTATAAATATCAAGAAAAACTTTTTTCAAGAATACTTATTTTCCATTGTCAATTCGGGTTTTTTCATAATTTAAGGGGTTTGTGAGGAGGAATTTTATATGCCTATGATTATTTTCCTTTCCCCCTTTAAAACCGGCATAGTTTAGATTAACCCAACACAAAACAATTATCCCCTTTATAGGAAAATTGTTTAAAAATTCTTGTTTAAAAACCCTTTTTTTATATCAAAGCCCCCGCCACCTGATAGTCGTGATGAAAACCCCATCGAAAAATTTAACCCCCGGGGAAAAAAAACACATCAAAAAGAAAGGAAACAGGGGGGAACAGGGAATTCAACGAAATGTTTCTGTAAGGAAAAATGTTTATAAATTTGGGAAAAAAAAGCTCTGATCGCTGGGGGGAAAAACATAAAAAAAATTTTCGTAAAACCCCCAATATTAAAAAGGTAGCAAATTTAACTAAAACGTTTGGGTTTTCTATTTCCCCAAAACAAACAGAGGACGATGATTCTATGCATGGCAAGGGGCCCAAAACCCCCGGTTTAATTTTTTGGGTTTTTTTTTTTTCATGCGTGCGGACCCCCCCGACCGGGGGAACTTCAGGGAACTTTTCCCTTGCCGGTTTTGATGCCCCTGACTGGTTTTTGGCCTGTTTTGTTGCTGTCTACTTTTGGACTCAAACCCTGGCAGTCACCTTTAAGTAAAGGGGTCCCCCCGAGATTATGAAAAACCCTCTTGGATTTCTTGTTTCCTCGGTAAGGGCCCAAAGTTTTTGGGTTTTGGTTTTTCCTTCAGGAGTTATCTGGGCCATCTCCCTGTTTTTACAGAGGGTGGTTCCCCAATCCATCAGGACTGGAAAGGATCAGTCAATTGTTTAACCAAAAGTTTGACTTGGGGTTTATTTTTTGACCCCATCAAAAGGAGGGGGGACGGGGGGGAAGGGGAAATAGCTGGATCAGCTATGACGATGGGAAACTGTATCAGACAACCCTCGCAAGGGGAAAGTGCTTTGAAAAACCACTGATTTTATTTGTAATCACTCGACTCTTTAGAAAGGGATTAGAATATCGGCTACACAGGAGTGTTCAAAGCGTCGACAGGGCCCCAAACACCAGGGTTTAGTTTTGGGCAAAGGAACCCCTGGGGCGATAGCGGCACCACTGTGGCCCAAAAAGGGCCCCTCCTAAAAATCCCCCAGGACCAGCGTGGAAAAACCAGGAGTGATTTAAAAGTGCGTGAAAACCCTTTTGAAGAACCCGGAGAAGAAATGAAACAAAAAAAGGGCACCCAATTTTGAAAAAAATCAAAGCACCCCTGTGAAAAACCAAACGTGGAAACCCGGGGCAAGGGTGGGGCATAATGGACTTTAGCGTGGATGTAGAAGCATAGTATGGACACCCGCGTTTAACACCAGGGGACTCCGGAAAATCCCGGGACACAAAATTTGGACATTGCGTGGGCATCAGGACACTAGCATGGGCACCGCGTTTAACAACAGGGAACCTTTGGGTAGGGCACCAGTAGGGGAACCAAACGTGAACAACAGGGGGAAAACCCGTGGCGAACAACCCGTTGCACCCGGGGTGGGAACCCCCCCTGGAAAAAATCGGGACACCACGTGGACTTTAGGGAAAAAAAGTGGTTTAACCAGTATGGGAACCAGCGGGACATCAGGACACAAATGTGAGCACCAGTTGACAAAGGGAAAGAACATCGGTTTGGGAAAACCCCCCAGGGGGAACCCCATATAAGGGCCTTTTTGACATCAGGGGCACTAGTGTGAAAACCCGTGAGGCATCAGTAAAGGAAACCAGTGTGGGGAAACCGGGCAAGGGGTAGGAAAACCCCGGGACAGCAGCAAAGGACAAACAGGGACACCCGTGTGGTCACCAAATGTGGACCCCAGGGGTTTAAAAACCAGTAAAAAAAACCAGGTAAAATCGGGACACCAGCGTGGACACCAGGGAAAACCCGCGGTACAACAGGGACACCCGCGTTGTCACCCGGGGAAAACCCCGTGGACACCAGGTGGGCATCAATGGACACCAGCGTTTGGGTTAACCCGGGACAAAAAACCCCTAGAATCAGGGACCCAGCGGGACATTTAAAGGCCCCCACGTGGCCCCTTCAGGGACACCACGTGGGCAACCCGCGGGACATAGGGGAAAAACCCGGGGAGCCCCAGTGTGGACACCCGTGGGGGTCATAGGAAACCAGGTGGACATCAGGGACACCCAGCGTGGACATAAGGAACCCAGTGTGGACATCAGGGACAAAAAGGTGGGTTTTCAGGGATACCATTATGGGGGAACAATATGGCCCAGTATGGACCCTTGAAGCAGCGTGGTCCCAAAGACACAGCCCGGGGGCCCCGTGGAAACCCGGAAACACTAAGTGAAAACCCGCGTGAACACCCCGAGCAGAGTGGGGCTACAGGGACAGCAGCGTAAAACTCGGGGGAGAATGGACCTAGGGGGATGGTTTTTGACACCAGGGCAGCATGGACGTCGGGGACGCTGCCCTTGACAACAGGGGCAGGTGGCCACCCGGGGCACTGTTGATTGTCCCTTTACCGTCCCAAGGATCCCTTAAAAAGTTTCCCCTTTATCCTCATTTGCTGTGGAAAAAACAATGCAGCACCCCAAATTGTTGGTGACCATTTTTTTTCCCTGGGGGGGCCCCTGAGGGGTTTGGGGGGGGGGAAATGGTTGTGAAAACATTTTTTTTCCTTTTAACTGAGGCAGCGCCCTTTTGCATGGCGAAAAACCGTTGTACTCGGCATAAATGTGTTTTTACTGCGTTTTTAAGGGAATGGAAAAA
>CM031602.1:28937636-28945136 GCA_018398815.1 Conus ventricosus
TCCTGTCTGACCCCTTGTATTCCAAATTGCATGATCTGAGTGAGTATCTCGTTGAGTCCTGATGATTTGGGAGCTTCGCAACTGTGTAACTACATAGGATTGCCTACTTACTGCGCAACTACAGAGAGATTACCCTACTTCAACTGCGCAAATTACAGAGGGATTACTTACCCCAACCTCTCTACATTCCTCATGTTCAAGTGACTGTTACAGAACATTACACCAGGATTGTGTGGAATCAATTACAGATTTCATAGGAGCTTGGAAACTTCTAATGGAAAGATAGAAATTACCCCGAAAATGAGAAAATTTAAAGTAGAAAATGTCACTCTCGGACTTTCATTCTGCGATCAGCTCGACATCAGTCTCAGTCCAACAAATAATTCTCTCTCTCTCTCTCTCTCTCCTCTCTCTCTCTCCTCTCTCTCTCTCTCTCTCTCTCTCTCTTCTTTTCTCTCTCTCTCTCTCTCTCTCTCTCTCTCTCTCTCTCTCTCTCTCTCTCTCTCTCTGTCCGTATTCAGCGCCCATCTTGCGCCGAAAAAGCCAAAGATAAGTAATTGCTCGTTCTTTATTTTTGTTGTCCTTAGTGTTGTTTTTCTTCACTGAAGAAGACTTAAGAGGTCGAAACGCGTCGTGTTTTGTCGTAATTCATTTTTCTACATTGTTCAGTGGAGACATTTTACTTACTTTTACACATGTACTATTGGAGTTGTTTGAACGGAGCCACAGTACATGAACATTCTCATCTCAGCTGCCTGGTCTTCGTCGTACGATCTCAGTACTGGTTTTCAGTTATGACGGACCGAATGTCGTGGTCTCTAACGGGAAGTGGTTCAGTTTCTTTCTAATCTTCTGATGGCTAGTGAGTCCAAGGGCATGGCATATTTACTTCTTGTGCGCGAGCGAACACACACACACACACACACACACACACACACACACACACACACACACACACCACACAAACACGCACGCTCGCGTGTATATATGCATATTCGGGCGCGCGTCTGTAAGCAAATCGAGGACAAAATACATTTTTTGATTGTTTGTCCATCCTATAAAGATTTGAAAGATAAATACATTTTTTCCTGATACTAGAAATGTTCATCAAGTATCATTTCTTCTTTTACTGCAAAATGAAAAGAATTGTAAACTTGCTCTGTAGCTATGTTCTTTTTCAAAACACTGAAACGAATAGAAGAAATGCTATCAGTTAACACACAAATGCCGGAGTCATTTCAGAAAGAACATAAAGTTTTGTTATACAAATATTTTCTTTCATAATTTTCAGTATATGCGCCGAGCGAGTGTGTAGTGGTTTTTGTTTGTTTGTTTGTTTGTTTGGTTGGGTTTTTTTTACCTCATTGCAGATAGGTCGGTGGCCTTTGCAATTAAACTACTTGAGTTTGAGTTTTGAATATATCTCTTATCAACAATAAAAGAAATATCTGGTTTTATTTCAGAAAGGAGAAAGCCATTGTCAACAGTGTCCAGCCAGTTGTATGATAATCCTTAAGTACGGTCAAAAGTACAGCCAACCCCACAGCTGGTAAGGAAATAAACCTCGAAAGAGATTGAGGAGTTATGTTATACATACCATTGGAGTAAAAGAAATAGGATGGAAACACAACACACACACACACACACACACACACACACACACACACACACACACACACACACACACACACTTAGGCATTTAGACTCGCACTAGGTGTCCCATTTCATGCCAGTGCATCAGGAACGTATTACGAAACCGGAGTTCTGCCCCTTGACGACTATAGAAACTTGGCCTGTGCTAAATTCATCTTACGTGGCTCATCTGTTCAGAACTCAATCAAAGATGAATTAGCTTTACGATCAGATATCCATTTCCGAAGCAAGCTAGATCTATTAAATCTAATACAACTATAATGACATATTCCTCAAAATTATTGAAAGATGCTGAGATTGATCCCAAGAATATCGCTGATCGTTTTTCTGTATCCCCGATTCCAAATTGGGAACTGCACACCGCATGTTTTGATTATAAATATACTGATCTACAAAAGAATGTTAACAATAATATATTGTCACTCTCTTGCCAAATCTCATATCGATAGTAATTATTCACATCACCTTAAAGTTTTCACAGATGGATCACTGTTAAATGAAAAAGCTGGATGTGGTTTTGTTATTCCTACCCTTAAAGTTGAAAAATCTTTTCATCTCGGAAAGGGGTATTCTATCTTCACGGCTGAGCTGGTGGCAATTCTAATGGCGCTTAACTTTCTTGTTGATACTCCACTCACTATCTACAAAACACTTTTCTGTGTGGATTCTAAATCTGTCCTACAAGGCCTTGAATCTATTGCTGTAATAAATCGAGGGTGAGGTGATTTCAGAAATAAAACATCTTGTCAGTATTCTTATATCAAGAGGTACAACAGTTGATTTTTGCTGGATCCCGTCTGTCCAGGACGGGGGAAATCGTGATGGTATTGCTTAAGTGCACTAAGTCGATGTATTATTAGTCAGGCTTAACACACCAAGGTTATCTTTGCACTCATACACGCATATGCACACTCATGCACCCATCAAACATTCGCCTCTCTCTGGGAATGGGATGTCACGCATTCGTTTCTCTCTGAACACGACTGAGCACAAGAAATACAATTTCTATGCTACTTTAATCAAACATGAAGAATCCAATTACACAAAATGAAATGATCAAAACTTAAAAGATCAATACTTCCTAATCCTGGGTTATAATAAATGACTTCTTACCTTGTCAGGTTTTCACACACACAACCACGCTTTCACACCACACCACAGTTCTTGAAAAAGTCTCTTCACGTCTTCTTCAGCACTGCTTGATGGTGATGCCCTTGGTTGACTGGCTCCAGGTTTCAGGACTGGGTCTTCGTGGGTGTCTCTGGGATCTCGACGTAGAACTCTTTTTCTTCGTCTCTTTCACTCACCTCTGGGTTCAAATTCAGTTTGTCTGTCTTCACCCACCTATGGGCTTCAAACTTAGTTTTCTCCTCTTCCAGCTTGTCTTTACCCTAAGACTGTCTCCCAGACCACGTTTCTCTCGACCCTAATGTCCTCCTCACTCTCCTCTCTTCTCTCTTTCCTCTACCTTCTCTCTCTCTCTCTCTCATCGTCTCTCTCTCTCTCTCTCTCTCTCTCTCTCTCTCTCTCTTCTCTCTCCTCGCTCCTCTCTCTCCTCTCTCTCTCTCTCTCTCTCTCTCTCTCTCTCTCTCTCTCTCTCTCTCTCTCCTTCTCGTGGTGTTATTCTCCCACACGTTGTTCTCCCTCAGTTTATATAGGGATGGAAACAAAGGATTCCCCTTCGGGCCAAGCCTTTGTCCATGCTGCTTCTCAAACCCCTAGTTCACAAGTACCCTGAATTCTCCATTCGCTACATTCTCCCACACATCAGCATTTACACACACCTAATTGATTAGCAAACAAACACTTGGCACCAGATGGACATCGAAAATTCCCGCCGACTTCGGAGGCCACTTTAACACAGTAATTATCTTAAAGAGGGCTACGACAACATCAACGCGCATTCAACCAGCCTGACAATAGAACCAACACAGTGACCCACGACAATACCATCTGAACGAGTCCAAGACTCCTGCTCTTCAAAGACTGTTCACAAAGCAGCCTCAGCTGACTGAGTAATGTAACGCCAACTTGATGCTCCGACGTCCTAGTGGTTACGTCCCTCCCCCCTTTCACTATCGGGAGGTTCAAACTCGCTACTACCTTATGTGCCATCTGTCACCTGACCACTTCGTCCTCCTTGACACAGTTCGACCGTGTGCGATGGGTAAGGTACACTGGTTAATGGCTCTATTACCTATTTGTATACTACGTACAACATCCCTTTGCCTCTAAGCGTTTAATGCCTTTTGTTAGAGGTTTCACGCTCTTTGACAAATTCCCCCCCCACTCGAAGACAATGCCCTGCATTGGCTAAAACACACTCAAGGAGCTGAAACTCACAATTCTCTCATTTAAACCAACTCTAATCTAGGCCTCTAATAAGCCTACTTACACCAGAGAACGCACGCAAGATTTGTCTTGCAACAAAAATTAGAGAAAAATCAATACATACACACTATTCAAGCAAATATCGACATAATCTGAGATCTCACCAGCTCTAAGTCGTGTGGCCATATAAAGATAAACATTATGTTTCTACGGAAATTCTCTCCCCTTCTCTTCATACACGTGGCCCGCAACCAGCCACGTGCTATGTTTGCCACCATGCGCACACCACACGGCAAGAGACACACGCACACACTACTCGACTTTTCGCCAGAACATTTTAATTTGGCCTACGGCCCTTTCGGGTGAGACTGGTCTGATCTCATTCTCTGTACCTTTCCTTGCCCCGCGACATGTGCTGCAATGCGCACAGAAACGCCTGATATCACCAAGGATACCGGGCCAGTAGTACTCTCGCGTCACTGCTTTTGTGAGGCCTTCTTACCGAGATGTCCCGAGGCTGACGTCACATGTTTTTCTGATATCACCGCCTTTCTGCGGTTTGTAGGCAGAACGATCTGTCTTTTCATTTTCCCGAACTTGAATGTGTGAAAGTTCGGTATAATACCCCATCTTCTATCTCAAAACCGATGGTTACACTCCTTAACATTTTTCGTCTGCCCTCTGTGAGCAAAACCAACCAGTTTTCTGAGCGAGTAGTCGCCCTTTTGTTCTGCTCGTAAGTAAGTGGGGTGGATCTCACTGGACACGCTCCAATGCTTTCTGGAGTGTTTGACTGCCTGGGGCGTTTTCCTCACGTGATTCCTTTTCCCTGATTCAACACAGAAATCACGGTCTGGGTCTTCGTACCCACGGTGTCCTGAATGTTTCCGATTACCAGATCATACGGCGGCTTGGGACAGCCAAAAGCCTGTACAGTCCCACTATAAAATGGTGTATCAATAAACACCTGGGCCATTTTGAATTCTGCTACTGTTCCATCTATTTGTCTACACCTCTGTGTTTTTTCTGTGAATTGTCCCTTCTCAACAAGGGATTTCCTTCACCATTACGCTAGTGCACCCAGAGTCTCTAATGACATTAACCACATTGTCCCCCACTCTGCCTTTGTGCACATCCATGTTATCGCCTGAATCTGTGAACACACAGCACAATCCAGACAAAATAACACTGTCATTTTCCTCTTCCTTTTCTGCCTGCCTCTCTCTTAGGGTGACCCTCATTGCTGCTGCCTTCTGTGACTTAAATATACAATCCCTAGCCAAGTGCCTGCCTTATTGCTCAGAAAACAGGTACGCTCATTCCTAGCCACGTGGCTATTAGTTTTCACCCTTGTTTGCTCACGTGACGCCGTGGGCCTACGGGTGTGTACTACTGACTCATTATGTGAGTCATGTGCTGGCCTGCTATCCTCTAAATATGCTTCTGGGCTTTCCACTTTTTCAGGCAAATCATGCCTCATTCCCAGTAAGTCTCAGCTGTCTTGAGTACTTCAGCTATTGTGGTTGCACCTTTTTCCTTAATGTGGATGGTGAGGCCCTCCCACAACCATCAAGTATCTGTTCCTTCATCACCAGTGTCTTGAGGCCTTCCAAATCACTGTCTACTCCACTAAGTTCCACCCACTTGTTGAAATAGTGATCCAGTCTAACTCTGAACTGTGTGTATGTCTCACCCTGTTCGATTCTCGCCTCGTGAAACTTACGCCTAAAACCTTTCATCAGTCAAATCATATGCCTTTAGTACTGCTTGTTTCACCTTGTCAAAATCCTTCTGATCACCTTTGGGTAAGGTGGAAACAGTGTGTTACGCACGACCTGTCAACAAGGCAGACAGGTTTATTGCCCAGTCATCTTCGGGCCAGCCCTCGTGCTCGGCAACCAATTCAAAACGACTGATATAGGCATCGATCGAATCAGTTTCTTCTCTGAACAGTGGGAGTTTAAGTCTAGGTGCGCAACTTAGTCTGTGGCCTACTGACTCAGAACTGGTGTCTATTTCACTGTGATTTTCAGTTTTATATCTTTCCAACTCAATTGGTTTGGCTAAAATCTCTGATTCCGCTTCTGCTCTCGCTCTGGCAGCTATACACTCTGCATCTGCTTTAGCCATTGACGCAGCAGTTTCTGCCTCTAGAAGTTCCTTTTCAAATTTCATTCTTTCGGCCTTTCATCTCTCTCAGTCTTCTGCTGAGTTTTCAATGACTCTACACAGTTCATCTCCTGTATATCCCATTTCTCTCCCCAAACTTACTAGTTTCTCTGGGGGTGTAAAACTTTCTTCAGCCATTTTCTTTTCTGATATGTTTTAGTACCACTAAAACAGTTACGCTTATAAACCAGAAAAAAAGTCAGTAACAGTTTATCTACTAAACGTTATGAGTACACCAACCAGTGTAGTGTTCCTAACACAAAGGAGCCTTAATCTTAAACCACAGCTTCTGTGAGAGTTAAGACTAGAACCTTGTTCTTCGTTTCTCTGAAGAACCTTTGATTAATACAACCACCCTTCACACAAGTCAATACTCAACATTCAAAGAACTAAAGGAAATAATTAGAAGAGCTAATTATAATTGCCTTTAGTAGACGCTTCATCCCAGTACTACTCTAGTACTCACTTTGTTTCCCTCCTGAGACTAATTTGGGCCATGCAATCCTGGCAGGCTCGCCACTTTGTCCAGGATTGGGGAAATCGTGATGGTATTGCTTAAGTGCACGAAGTTGATGTATTATTAGTCAGGCTTAACACACCAAGGTTATCTTTGCACTCATACACGCATATGCACACTCATGCACCCATCAAACATTCGCCTCTCTCTGGGAATGGGATGTCACGCATTTGTTTCTCTCCTAACACGACTGAGCACAAGAAATACAATTTCTATGCTACTTATAATCAAACATGAAGAATCCAATTACACAAAATGAAATGATCAAAACATAAAAGATTAATACTTCCAAATCCCGGGTTATAATAAAATGACTTCTTACCTGGCCAGTTTTCACACACAACCACGCTTTCACACCACACCACAGTTCTTGAAAAAGTCTCTTCACGTCTTCTTCAGCACTGCTTGATGGTGATGCCCTTGGTTGACTGGCTCCAGGTTTCAGGACTGGGTCTTCATGGTCGTCACTGGGATCTCGACGTAGAACTCTTCTTCTTCATCTCTTTCACCCACCTCTGGGTTCAAATTCAGTTTGTCTGTCTTCACCCACCTCTGGGCTTCAAACTTAGTTTTCTTCTCTTCCATTTTGTCTTTAACCGTAAGACTTTGCTGTCTCTTCTGTCTCCCAGACCACATTTCTCTTGACCCTAATGTCCTCCTCACTCTCCTCTCTTCCTCTCTCTCTCCTCTGCTTCTCTCTCTCTCTCTCTCTCTCTCTCTCTCTCTCTCTCTCTCTCTCTCTCTCTCTCTCTCTCTCTCTCTCTCTCTCGTGGTGCTATTCTCCCCACACGTTGTTCTCCCTCAGTTTATATAGGGATGGAAACAAAGGA
>CM031602.1:28955136-28967636 GCA_018398815.1 Conus ventricosus
AGAAAAGAAGAAGAAGAAGAAGAAGAAGCCATCAGGATATAGACGTCAACCAATGTGCTGATATAAACGGGTTGTATCATACATAAGCATTCCCTCATGGAAAAAAGGAAGGTGCCAGTCGCTGAAAACAGACAGACATACATAACCGTGACATGCAAAGTGGCTAAAATGAGATACCAAATTCAATAGGAAATACATCATTCAGCATTCAAGACATTCACCTCGTGTATGCAAATGTTTAAGCTGTGAGTTAAGCTTGCTCCGGATTTAACCGTGATATACAACTTGACGTTTGCATCAAGTAAAAGAAGGAATAGAAAGAAATGCAAATGCGGTTTCACACTTCAGATCATGAAATGTACACTGACTGCTGTTAATTTTAAACAGTTTGCTCCAGCAAGTTTTCACTTCTCGCAAAAGTGGGTTGGGTAAACATTCTGGGCTGATTGGATAGGATGTGGTAAAAAACGTTTGTAACTGATTGGATCGGACGTGATATAAACATTTGTTCCTATCAGATATCCCGGTTAAAACATGTTTTTCCTGAACAGCTACATTAATTGAAAATGCACATGCATTTCCTTCAATTGCATATCTTATCGTATGTTTTCCGGGCATGTCTCTATTAAACTAAAAACTAATTACATATATATCAGCCAAATGCACAATTGGCATTGAGGCAGGACTTTTTATTTGCAGGAATACCAGCAAAAAGAACGTTACTCAAGAAACAAAGTTGGCTATTCCGTTTTAACTTTACTTGTTTTAAAGAAAGAAAACTGGCTATTTCGCTTTATTTTACTTGTTTTCACTTATCTTTTACTCCACTATATGGAACTGGCGTTTGTTTACACCGGAATTTTGTCCTGTATTATCGTCTGTTTTGCTTTAAAAACTTGAACATGGCGTCTAGAACAAGAACTGCCATGTTTAATTCATTGAATAATTGTTCAGTTTATTTACATGGTCTGTTTTTCTTTCTTGCATTTCTCATGCATGTTTTTTTTTTAAATCTAATTTGCCAGTGACTTGTTTTCCTTCACTAAAAGACGTCTTGTTGTAAAACAGTATTTCAGGGATTAACATAAAAGCATGAATTATGTAGACAATAATGAACCCACATAAACTCAAATGATATTTTTCCTTTCAAAAAATACAAGCGACAATCGTTATGTTCAGCCAAAGAAAAAGCCTTTCGAGTATGTTCTCTTAACTTGTGTGGTGTGTTTGTGTGTGTGTGGTGTGTGTGTGTGTGTGTGTGTTGTGTGTGTGTGTGTGTGTGTGTGTGTGTGTGTGTGTGGGCGGTGCGTGCATGCGTGTGTGTTGTGTGTGTTGTGTGTGGTGTGTGGTGTGGTGTGTGTGTGTTGTTTTGTGTGTGTGGTGTGTGTGTGTTGTGTGTGTGTGTGTGTGTGCTTGCTTGCGTGCGTGCGTGCGTTCATGCATGCGTGCATGCATGCGTGCGTGCGTGTGTGTGTGTGTGTGTGTGTGTGTGTTTGTGTGTTGTGTGGGGTGTGTGTTTTGTGTTTGGTGTGTGTGTGTGTGTGTGTGTGTGTGTGTGTGTGTGTGTGTGTGTGTTGTGTGTGTGTGTGTGTGTGTGTGGTTTTCAGGGGAAGGAGGGAGTAAACTTATAAAACTGTGACATAATCAAAAGTTATGTATGATTTCAGTCCAATTCTTCTTTCAACAAAGAAAAACTTTCTTTAAGTCTGGAATGTTGAATGTGTAGCAGTTTGGCTGATCTCCCGCGTACCTAATGCTGCTGTCACGCCTCTGTTTGCTTGCGACTAAACTGCCCGCAGCGAACTCGAGTTTCACAATTCCGCGCAGAAGTGTTCTTATACTAGTGGAACTGGCAACTACGCTGTCTGGGCGGAAGAAGAATCGAAAATGTCAACAATTCCAAGGTGAGTGAGAGGGGAGAGGTGCGGTTTATGTAAAACTGCCTAAAGTTTCAAGATCCGACGTGCCCTAGCTACAATGAAGAATCAAAACCAGAAGCTTTTGCCAATATTGAGCAGACAATATATAAAAAAACTAGAAGGGTAGCTCTAGTTCCCGTGAGAGGACAGTGTCACACTGTCACTTTTGCATACACGCATTCATGACAGCATTTACTCCATACGCACACGCAATCTTTCCAATCAACCAAAAGGCGCACTTCCGAATGTTTTTTCTTCTCCCCCTCCCTTCGGGGAAAACAGTTACTAAATCACATCAAACAATTTATAAACAGATTCTATACATGTATCTCTCTTTTTCTGGTGGAGGTTCTCTCTGTGCCTGTAATCTTTAATTTCAGCATCAGTCTCTAATTTTAACTGCCTCAACTTAAATTGGAGTTCTTTATCTTTTTCTTCAGATTCCCTTTGTAGTCTTTTTTCTTCAGATTCCCTCTCTAGTCTTTTTTCTTCAATTTCAGATTCCCTCTGTAGTCTTTTTTTTTTTTAACTCTAGTTTCCTTTGATTTTCTTCTCTCTCTAGTTTCCTTTGGTTTTCTTCTCTCCTCTCTTTAGCCTGTCTGCCCTATCTATGCATTGTTGCACATAGTTGGTAATTTTTTTCTCCATCAAAACCCAAGCGTTCCGCTTGTTGAACATATTTATCAAATCATCCATAATGAACCGTCAACAGATATAAACACAAAACAATTTCTAAGTATGAATAAAAATAAGGCGATTTCACAAAAAAACGTAATTATAATATATACAAATAAAGAATTCAATTTCCCATGTAAACAGAAACCAGCTTACTAAACACAGGATAGATATGAAACCCAAGGAATGTATTTTTCCAGAAGTATTTTGTTTTCGAAAACAGGTATCAATTTGGAATTAAAAAAAAATGAAGTTCAATGATAAACTGTTTTTCCTAAGAAAGGAAAAAAAAACCACATTATTAAAGTTTTCTGGAAATAAATTCTTTATAAAGTTTTAGTTCTTAAATGTTCTTGTTGTCAGCCCTTACTTTCTTATTGAATTTCAAAATAAATTTACACAACAAAGGTATCGCCTTATACGATAAATGAAAATAAATTTAAAAAAACAAATGGAATCACAGACAATTAAAAAGAGGGGAAGAAACACAAACTAGCCAAAAGATGAAAATGTTGAAAAGAAAACTAGATAGGAGCTTATTGACAAGAAGGTTTAGAGGTTTTGAAAAAGGGGGTGAAAAGGAAATGAAAGGATACACAGGATCGGAACAGTGAGAAGAAATCAAGAACAGCAAAAGAAGCCCTCAGACAGCACCCTAGTGGTCACTGCCTCCCGTGAAACTGGTGGCGGGAAAAAAATCATGCACAATATACACAACACTACAGTAATAATACAAAATAATAAACAATCAATCAATAAATGCACAATCACCCAAACGCAAAGAAAAATATCACGACACACAGAAAAACAACAGATCATCAAAAGAAAAACATTATTTGAAGAGTTTTTCCCCCGCACTTGTCAACCTCTGTCCTTTGAAGGAGGCAAGGTCGGTTCGAACTCTGGGAAAAGGGGACTATTTGAAATGAAACGATAGGACAGAGAAAGAAAAAACAACAAAATAAACCTAATAAGGGCGATCACGGCTGCTCCCACTCTTTGAACTAATCGCTCAATGTAGCGAGAAGCAGTGGGGCTCACCAATCGGGGAAAAGGACAAAATAGGGAAAATCATGGCTGCTCCCACTCTTGAACTAATCGCTCAATGTGGCGAGAAGCGGTGGGGCTCACCGATCGGGGGAAAAAATTTAAAGGGACAAACAAAAAAGAACACTAGCAAAACTCAGAGTCAGAAAGAAAAGCGAACAACTCACTCGCACTGAAAATAAATCCACTCTCACACACAAATAGAAAAGAAAACAAATGCAAATATTACTCACAATAAATAATAACCACTTGCTTTACTTTTCCTTCCCTCAAACCCTTGAGGGTACAAATCAAATCTTTTTTATCAAATGAAAACAGATCTCTTTTTTATTTTCTGGGCCCCGAGGGCACAAATACAAATCTTTCCTCTGAGGCTACAAATCAAAATCCTTTTACCAGGCCCCACGGGCACAAATAGAAATCTTTTTTTTTCTTTCCAGGGGGGACAAAAACAACGGCAGCTACGTCGGGGTCACCATGTCACACTGTCACTTTTGCATACACGCATTCATGACAGCATTTACTCCATACGCACACGCAATCTTTCCAATCAACCAAAAGGCGCACTACCGAATGTTTTTCTTCTCCCCCTCTCCTTCAGGGACAACAGTTTACTAAATCACATCAAACAATTTGTAAACAGATTCTATACATGTATCTCTCTTTTTCTTCACACTGAGAGATAAACAAAGTTTAAATTGACATCAATAACTTTTTACAAGTTTCAAATAAAGTCATGGCCTTCACATAACTTTGCCCAAGATCCAGACCAGGAGAATAAATGATTCCTGCAATCATGATGCCATACCCGCATCAGAGATGAACTCTCCCCATACTGTCATGATTCCCTGTCTCTCTCAGAAATCGTGTCGCCCCCTTGCATTCTCCTGTCACCAGAGAAATGATGAGATCCGACTCCTCTCCCTGGAGTCTTTAATTGCTGGGGCTGAACTACTGGTGTGTTCCCCACGCCATGGCCTTTGTTAACCACACCTGACGGGGTGAAAAGTGAAGGATCAAGGGCTGAAACATGAATAAGGTTCGTGTAAGTAAACTGCTTCCCAATTCAACATATGAATTCTTTCTTTCTCTTTTTTCTAGGTTTTCCCCTCTGTAGCTTTCCCCAACTACCTATGGCTCACCTGGTAATGACTGGTCAGCAGTGAGGATCAGCGTCCTGACAGGTTCGAGTCTCTAGGCCATCTGCTGGGCTAAAACTGATTCTTTTCCTCCCTCCTCCTAGTGAGTGCATACTCAGTGTTCAAAACACATGACCAGCACCTGTACCAGCCCTTATTAAACTATCTCTCAGTGGTCACTTTCACCCAATGACCACCGTTGTTTCATCAATGAGTAAATCTCACAATTATTTAGGACGCCCACTACACTAGTCAAGCCACATGAATATTCTTCCTTTTAGTTGTGGCATGAGGAAATGATTCATATCACTAAACTACATGTGATGGAGCGTCACATGCTTTGATGTGAGGCTACGTCACATGACACCCCCCATCCTGGGGTGAAAACATTTTTCTCCAGAATTTTTTTTTTAAAGGATATACAACTTCACTTAAAACACATCTTCAGCCATGAATCTCAAAATGTGTATCCATCACACATGATTCACTAGATTAATAATCAACGTATAGAATCAATCATCATGATCCACCATAAATAGCATAATTCAAACGTTCAAGTCTTTCTAAAAAAAAAATTCATAATTGATCACCACATGTCATAAAATACATTTCACAAATTACATGGACAAAACAATTAGGATATGAACAATTCAAAGTACAAATTGTGTTTATATATTAAGAAAGTGAAGCACATTTTTCCCTTGATCTTTGTCTCACATCATATGTTTTCAAAACCCTCATGAAAATGAGAATATTTCTAAGTGTAAATGTTTCTCAAGAGACATGTAAACAAAATAAACATACTTTAAACATAGTTTCCCCCCCCCCCCCACATGTAATGTTATAGTCCATTGAAAAGTGAAACATATTTTCCATTATTGACAATGAACTAATGAAAACAATAGGTTTGTCTCACTGCACAATCAAAACATGTGTATATACATTTCTAAAGAGTTATTTGCTCATGACACATACATATATATTCACCTTCACAAGCAAGTTAGACATAAATAGTACATGATGATTTTTTCATTGTTTACTAAAGAATAAAGCAAAGAATAGATGTGTAATACATCAACATCAAGTAGGTTTTGCTTGTAAACATATAGTCACATCAACAAGCAAATTAAGCATAAATACCACTTGATTTAAATAGTCAGTAACATACAATGCACTGTCAAATGTGAGCACACCGTAATCATAAAGAAAGTCAAAAGAACAGGAATCGTCTTTTCCTTGAAGACAGTTACAATTGTCCATGAATATTCATACACGTGACAATAAATCTCCATGACATTTTGTGTTCCAGGCACTGGTTCAATAGTAAACTGGAATTCCTGCAATGCCAAAGACCCCCATTTAAAAATCTGCTGTTTCTTAATCTTTGATGATTGCAAGAAAAGTCAATGGCCTGTGGTCGGTCTGTAACCGAAACTTTCTTCCAGTCAAGAACCTGGCGAGCTTCTCACATGCCCATACAATAGCCAAGCACTCTCTCTCAATAGTGGAGTACTTCTCCTGTGTCTTTGATAAATTTTTACTGGCGTATTGTACGGGATGTAACAAAGCATTTTTTGCCTGTAAAAGTACCACTCCCATTCCTTTGGAACTGGCATCGGTTCTCAAAATAAAGTCTTCTGAGAGGGAGGGTAACAAAAGAACAGGAAATGAGTTGAGGGTGTTCTGAACACACTCCAAAGCCTTCTGGCACTCATCAGACCACACAATACTTTTGTTCCTCGTCCCTTTTCGTCAATTCTGTCAAAGGGGCCGTCAGGGACGCAAAGTGGGGTACATATCGTCTATAGTAAGACAACAATCCGATGAGAGATCTGATCTGTTTCTTTGTAGTGGGTTTTTGTAAGGATAAAATCTTTTTCCACTTTCTTTCCTTCTGGCATCATTTTTTTCCCCCTGAAATAGTGTGACCCAAAAAACTCGAGAGTTTGAAAACCGGCACGAATTTTTGGATGGTCTCGCAGTTAGAACCAAAACTTCGGAGTCTGGAAAAACAGCTTGTAAGTTAGAAAGGAGGTCACTCCATGACTTTGCAGCCAACCAAATGTCGTCAAAAAAAACTGACTGCACCACATGCATGGAGTTTCAGGACTCGCATCATTCTGGCAAAAGAAGCTGGGTGTTTTGCAAGCCGAATGGCATTTTCGTCCATTGGAAAAGACCAAAAGGTGTTTGAAAAGCTGTCTTTTCCCTTTTCAGCTTCAGCCATTGGAATCTGCCAGTAACCTTTAGTTAAGTCGACTTTCACAAAATAAGTTCCTTCTTAGAGCTGACACGGAAGTTCTTCAATGTCTGGGATGGCTCGGCATCGAACACAGTGATCTTGTTTAATTTCCTGTTATCGATGCAAAACTGCACCGAGCCATCAGGTTTGTCCACTAATACAAAATGGTGAGCTGTACGGAAATGTAGAAGGTTCTATGACCTTTAAATCCAGCATTACTTTGATTTCTCTCTCGACAACCTCTTTTTTGCAAACGGAGGGGTATGGTCTGGTTAGCACTGGTATTTCAGTAGTTAACTGAATACTATGGGGTTCAATACCAGTCACTGTACCTGGGGTATCTGTCAACACATCCGAAAGTCTTTCAAAATTTCTTTGAGCTGTTCTGTCTGACTGCAGACAAATCATTCGACAGAACCACATCATCAAGGTTTCACCTTTGATAGACAGAGTAGGAAGGGGTACAACATCATCTGCACTGGTAGATGTTAACACTCCTACATTCGCTGTTTTCACAACCTCTGATCTGTCCCTGTACGTTACATTGGGTACAAAATCATCACTGATAATATCTGTCATGGTTGACATCAGTTTTTGACATAGGACATATCCGTTCAACTGACTGGTTGATGGCAACATTTGTACGCTCAACATACTTCTTCAACATGTTCACATGGAATACCTTCTCAGTGTTTGCCATTTTGATCTTATAATTAACTGCAGAAAGTTTTTCGACCACCTGAAAAGGACCCTTCCACATAACACGAAGTTTGTTATGTTCATCAGTGAGTAGTACAAGGACTTTATCCCCTACACGAAGGAACGTGCCTTTGCTTTTCTATCTGCAAAGACCTTGTACACATCTGTTTTTTCTATCAGCTGACTGTTTTAGCAAGCTCACATGCATCCTTCAAACGATTTTGCAGTTCATAAACATATTGGTAGACAGTTTTACTGTCAGGTATGTCCGTCTTTTTCGTCCATTGTGTCATCAGTAGATCCAAAGGAACCCTTGGTGATTGTCCGAAAAGAAGCTCGAATGGTTTAGAATCCCAGCGTTTCGTTCGGCATTTCCCTGTATGCGAAAAGCAAAGCCGGTATGAAACGATCCCATTCATGGGGTTCCTGCCTTGCAACCTTCTCAACATGGACTTTAACGTTCCATTGAAACGTTCAAACCATGCCATTCGATTGGGGATGATATGGCGTAGTTGAAATGGAAGAGATTGACAACAGTCTGTAAATTTCTCTCATCAGATCGGAAATGAATTGCGTTCCACAATCCAAGAGAATTTGGTCTGGAAGACCCACTCTGGAAAAAATCGCAAGTAGGCTTCAGCGACAGACAAATGTATCAATTTTCTTCAATGGAATCGCTTCTGGATACCTTGTCGCTGTATCTACCAAAGTTAAGATATAGCGATATCCAGAAAAGGACGGTGGAAAAGGCCCAACAAGATCAATAGCTACCTTCCGAAATGGGACGGAAATGAGAGGCATTTGTGCAAAGGTGCACATGGGACGCGACCTTTCTGAGATGTCTTTTGGCAGATGTCACATGAGCAGCAGTATTCTGTAACTTCCTTTGTGACACCTGGCCAATAAAAAGAATCAAGAAATCTCTTTAATGTTCTTTGATTCCACAGTGACCAGCGAACAATGCATCATGATCCGTGTGTAGTGCTGTCTCTCTAAGTGGCTTTGGAACGACAACTTGTTTGTTGTCCTGTCCAGGTACACACTTGTAGAGAATGTCAGAGTCCAGTATGTACGTTGGTTTGTCCGTTGGTATGTCAGTGAAGTCTGTTTAGCAGCAGAAAGTATTGTCGTCAGCGTCTCGTCTTTTCCCCGCATTTCTTTTAGATCATCTGGGGTAATCTGGAGTTCATCCAGTTTTGAGACTTTTAGCAGCTTTGTAGCCTTTCCCTGCTCTATGATGTCTGATCTGGTACTCACAAGACAAGGAATGAACGATCCTCCAGCACCACCATGTACTGTAGCGACCCTGGCAAAAATTTCCCAAGATCAAGTCGTAGACTGGGTTATCGATAACACAGCCGGTGAGAAATCCGGAATAGTACGGTGTATCGACAGAAATTTTTGCCAGTGGAAACGTTTCTATCTTGCCTCCAAACGACCTACACTTTTGGACAGTGTTGAGATACTGGTTTGAAGCACGAAAGATTTTCTTACACTAGCAGTGGTGCACCCAGTGTCACGCAAAACCGAAGCCTGCAATCCGTTGATGGCTCCGTTTTCTAACACCAGTCCATCAACCGATTGATGTGGTGCCAAAACAAGGCCCTTTTTTACAATCAGTGGAGACTAATGCGGGTCTTGAATCATTTGGTTTGAAAGGGCAATTCTTTTTCAAATGAAACTTGCCATCACAAAAGAAACATCGCATTGTCTGATCGGTGTCTGATTGGTGTTACTTTGTGAACTTCGGTTCTGTCCACGAACTGGCCCAAAAGTTCTGCGTGGTGATCGTTGTCCACGACCTCGGAACGTTTGCGGAGGAGCAACAGGTTTTTCCGGCGGTGAGTACTGGTACTGACGAAAGCCACTCGAATCGCGGAAAGATCCCTGTCCGTTCCTAGATAGGTATATCCTTGATGACCCAGAAATGACCCACGATTTCCTTTCCTGTAATTTCCCTGTCCCGATGGGATAGTACATGATGCATGAGACTCAAAGATGGAAAATTCTCCTTTCCTAGCCACGCCCTTATCCGGGTGAGCGATACAATACTGATAAGCCATCTGACACATTTCCTCAACACTTTCAAATTGCCTTTCTTTAAGGAAAGTGGCCAGATCTTTGCTCACGATCTGGAAAAGTTGTTCTCTAAGAAGGAGATTTCGCAGTGATTGAAAAGTTTTGTTTTGTTCGTTTTGATAAATCGATACGTCGATCTAAACAATGACTCATACGAATTAGAAACGACGGAAACGATTCTCCTTTGTCAGGGCGCACAGAAGAGAAACGTTCGCTAAAACGATCGGCAGAACATTGAAATTTTTGAGGAGTTCTTCTTTCAATGATCCCAAGTTAAATTTTGTTTCGCCGAGAGTGTGTGGTACAGTGCCAAAGCGCTACCCTTAAACAACGACGCAATATACAATGTCCACTTTTCCTTTGGCCAACCACAAGACGTTGCGTGACTTTCAAATCGGAAAGGAAACAATCGACGTCATCCGTTTTTTTCCTCGAAAGGCAGTAACTTTGGAATATATGCCGTTTTTGGTGTATGTAATGAATAACTGAAAATGATTAAGTCCTCTGTCTCATCTATGTTGTTTCCTTTGTATAAGCAACACATTATCCGAGTGAGTGTGCTAGTACCACCACACATTAGAACATTAACAAACCCAGACACTGTCTGTCTGTCTGTCTGTCTGTCTGTCTGCCTCTGTCTGTCTGTCTGTCTCTGTCTCTCTGTCTCTCTGTCTCTCTGTCTGTCTGCTTCTGTCTGTCTGCCTCTCTCTCTCTCTCCCCATCTCTCTCCTCTCTCTCCTCTCTCTCTCTCTCTCTCTCTCCCTCTCTCTCTCTTGGGAAAATCGAAAAAAAAAGAAAAAAAGGGAAAAAAAGAAAAAGAAATAAGTAAGTATTAAGTCCTTTGTTTCATTTATATTGTTCTCTTTGTATAAGCAGTAAATGATCAGTGTGAGAGTGCTAGAACACCACACATTAGAACATTAACAAACCAGACATTTTGTATCAAACACCAAAACACTAAGATCAGCAAGACTATGTCTATTTGTAAGAGAACATATAGACTACGCATGGTGTGAAAGGGACTGCCTGGAGAGGAAAAAAAAAAGAAAAAAAAGTAACTTTGGAATATATGCTGTTTATGGTTGAGGCGCGCTTGCAGAACTGACTGATGGAGCTGGTGGAGGTTCTTTCGATGCCTGTAATCTTTTCATTTCAGCGTTGGTCTCTAATTTTAACTGCCTCAACTTAAATTGGATTTCTTTATCTTTTTCTTCAGATTCCCTCTGTAGTCTTTTTTCTTCAGATTCCCTCTCCAATCTTTTTCTTCAATTTCAGATTCCCTCTGTAGTCTTTTTTTAACCCTAGTTTCCTTTGATTTTCTTCTCTCTCTAGTTTCCTTTGATTTTCTTCTCTCTCTCTCTCTCTCTCTTAGCCTGTACGTCTGTCCTATCTATGCATTGTTGCACATAGTTGGTAAGTTTTTCTCTATCAAAACCCAAGCGTTTTGCTTGTTTTACATATTTATCAAAATCATCCATAATGAACCGTCAACAGATATTAACAAAAAAACATCTAAGTATGAATAAAAATAAGGCGATTTCACAAAAACGTAATTATAATATATACAATTTTTTTATAATTAATAAAAATTCAATTTCCCATGTAAACAGAAAACAGCTTATTAAAACAGGATAGATATGAAACCCAAGGAATGTATTTTTCCAGAAGTATTTTGTTTTCGGAAACAGGTATCAATTTGGAATTTTGTTTAAAAAAATGAAGTTCAATGCTAATCTTTTTTCCTAAGAAAGGAAAGAAAAACACAATATTAAAGTTTTCTGGAAATAAATTCTTTATAAAGTTTTAGTTCTTAAGTTCTTAAATGTTTTTGTTGTCAGTCTTTCTTTCTTACTTAATTTCAAATGAATTTACACAACAAATGTATCGCCTTATACGATAAACAAAAATGAATTTACAAAACAAATGGAATCACAGACAATTAAAAAGAGGGAAGAAACACAAACTAGCGGAAATTCTACCTAAAAGATGAAAATGTTGAAAAGAAAACTAGATAGGAGCTTATTGACGAGAAGGTTTAGAGGTTTTGAAAAAAGGGTGAAAAGGAAATGAAAGGATACACAGGATCGGAACAGTGAGAAGAAATCAAGAACAGCAAAAGAAGCCCTCAGACAGCACCCTAGTGGTCACTGCCTCCCGTGAAACTGGAGACGGAAAAAAATCATGCACAATATACACAACACTACAGTAATAATACAAAATAATAAAAAATCAATCAATAAATGCACAATCACCCAAACGCAAAGAAAATATCACGACACACACAAAAAATAGATCTCAAAAGAAAAAAATTATTGGAAGAAATCTTAAATTGTTAGCAAACCGCCCAGAGAACGTGGACAAACGAGTCACAAGACAAAACACAACGCGTTTCGACCTCTTAGGTCTTCCTTAGGTGAGACATAAACGAATAAAACAACGAAAATTCACTTAGCTTTGATCGCTTCAGATCGCTTAGGGTTCAGCACAAGGAAGAGTTTTCCCCACACTTGTCAACCTCTGTCCTGTTGAAGGAGGCAAGGTCGTTCGAACTCTGGGAAAAGGGGACTATTTGAAATGAAACGATAGACAGAGAAAGAAAAAACAACAAAATAAACCTAATAAGGGCGATCACGGCTGCTCCCACTCTTTGAACTAATCGCTCAATGTAGCGAGAAGCAGTGGGGCTCACCAATCGGGGAA
>CM031602.1:28972636-29013685 GCA_018398815.1 Conus ventricosus
AGTTCTGTCAGAAAGTTTTTAAACACATGCTTAATTATGGGACTCACAGAGCTGGTCGAAATGCCAGTTTTTGTCACATTCTCAAGTACTCACTGAGCTATTGCTGACACACAGAAATTATATCTAAAACAACGCACAGTAAATAAACTTAAAAGATGTTGCACAGGGCTCGAAGCGTCCACACTCACACACACAGCATACAGCGTCTTCGCTGAGCGCGTCTGGAAGTGGGTGGCTGACCGGTTACTGCCTAGCGGGTCAAAAGGCAAAGCGCTGAGCGAACCCTTAATGCAGTTGCTCTGAGTGTACCTCGCGCCGTGTGGGAGAGCTAATGTTGTGCTGGTTCAGAACACGAGCTCGGAGGCGACCAAGAGATGACTGGCCTTGCAAATCCTGACGTTGATCTCTTTTCCAGGCTGCCGTCGTTGATGATGGGACTGCCGAGTACCTGAAGTCATCCACTGTCTTTAACTGGTGCCCTCCATGGGGATAGAGGGGGAGGGCAGTTATGCAGGCGCTGGGTGAAATAGTACCTCTGTCTTGCTGAAACTGATGGTGAGTCCAAAAAGCGGAGGCTTCTGCAAACTTTTCTCAATGAACTGTAGTCAGTCTCTTTGTGTGCCATGAGAGCACAGTCATCAGCAAAAAGTGCTTCCATGATGAACTTCTCCACAACCTTGGTCCTGGAATTCAGTCGGGGGAGGTCGAACAGTGACCATCAAGTCTGTAACGTAATTTTACCCCAAGTCCAAGTCCCTGATAGCGTGGTTAAGGACGCAGGTGAAAAAGAGGGTTTAAGAGACCGGGCCAGAACGCATCCCTGTTTGACGGCCAAATTTGTTTTAAAATTGAAAGGCTCTGATACTTCTCCACCCGAGAGAACCTGCCCATCATGTTGTCAAGGAACTGGCGTATAAGGTTGACGAACTTGTCTGGGGATCCGAATTTGGATAGGATTTGGGCCAGAGGGCCCTCCCTGTTTCACTGTGTCAAAGGCCTTGGTGAGGTCAACGAAGACCGCAAAAAAAGTCCATGTTTTGCTCTTGGCACTTCTCCTGTACTTGCCGGGCAGAGAAGATCATTGTCCACAGTGCTGCGGTTTGGGTGTAATCCACACTGTGTTTCTGCAGGTTTCCTTCGGAAATGTTCTCGACTAATCGATTGAGGAGGATCTGAGCCAATATTTTCCCAGCAATAGAAAGGAGGGAGATTCCCCGGTAGTTGCCGCAGTCAGACTTGCTACCCTTGTTCTTAAATAGGGAGACGACAGTGGCATCTCTGAAATCTTTGGGCAGTTCTTCTTCTTCCCAGATGCTGGTGAGGAGGGTGTGAAAAGCCGCAAGGGCCACAGGGCCGGCCGATTTGAACATCTCCGCTGGATTCCGTCCATTCCGGTGCTTTGCCTGAGCTGGTCTGCCTTATTGCCTTCAAGACTTCATTCATTGTTGGGGGGAGTTCGAGGCAGTGGATAGTGGGCGTACGTGGGATCAGGTCAAGAGCGAGGGGTCTACACTGGAGGGCCTGTTGAGCAGGTTTGCTGAAGTGCTCTCTCCATCGTTCATTGATGCTACTCTTCTCCTTCAGCGGGGTTGAACTGTCTGCTGACAGAATTGGGATAGTACATGGCTGGAAGGTCCATAGACTTCTTTGATGGCATTGAAAAACAACTTGGAATTCTGCGTGTCAGCATATCTTTGGACTTCGTCCGCTTTCCTCTCCCACCATTCATCCTGCATCTTACGCACGCAACTTGGGCCTGTTTCTGGAGATGCTTGAAGCGATCATGCCTGGAGGTGGAGGAGGGGTCGTTTTAACCACTCAACAAATGTTCTCTGCTTGTCATCCAGGAGTTTCCTGATGTAACTCGTCGTTCTCGTCAAACCATCCTGATGAATTCGTTTCCTGGGGCCGATGGTGGCTATTGCTGACTCCGTCACTAGTGTTCTGAACTGCTCCCACCTTTGAGTCGGGCCGCCAGTCAGAGGTCCATGGGCAGTCAGTCGGCCATCCAGTCTTCTGCAAATTCATTGCGTTGCTGAGTTGTTCGAGTCTGGCGACGTTGAACGCTGGTCTGAGGACTTTAGGCGTCTTGCGGAGAGTTGGGACGATATGCAGGGATAGGATGGCCCTGACTAGGCGATGGTCTGTCCAACACCCGCTCCTCGCATGGCCCTGGGGATCCTGATATCACGTAAGTCTCTTTGACGGCAGATGGCAAAGTTGATCAGATGCCACTGCTTGGATCTTGGGTGCATCCATGTTGTCTTGTGTTTGTCGGCCTGCCGGCTCCTCCGTACCACCAGATCCTGGCTTTTGAGGCCGAGAGAGTGGGATTGCCCCTGTGCATCGACTTTTACAGGCTTTCCTCATGTGTGTTAGTCCCCACACCCAAAATTTACCAAAGTCCTGCGGCGATGGGGAACGAGCGAAGCAACAGGTGGAGGTGACCACTGGGAAATTGTAGCTTGAACCCTGCACGTAGCGGGCCCGGTGACAATAGTCGTTCTCCTTCTGACCCCGGGACAACAGTGGAGCTCGGCGTTCTCTCAGGTGACTGAGCAGCCTCTTTAGGACAGCACTGCTCACCCTCATATGAGGAGGGGACTGGAAAAGGTGTCCCAAACAAATGCTTGCCCCTTCCAACTGGCCAGCATACCGCGGCTGGCAGTTCTACCCTCCAAGCGGTCGAAACCAAAAAAGAAGAAATTGATCGTTGGTGCGTGGAATGTCGCACACTCATGGACAGTGAGCCTCTTCAAGGCCTGAGAGGAGAACGGCTCTCATCGCAAGGAACTGGCTCGCTACCGCATTGACATAGCTGCCCTCAGTGAGACCAGACTAGCTGAAGAAGGATCTGTGGATGAACTAAAAGGTGGCTACACTTTCTTCTGGAACTTACAATGTAGGAGCGTTTTATAACCCCAAATCTTGGACTTCAGCAATTTAACCATTGCAGTAGATGGATCATACGGCTTCCGGGTAGACTTGTAAACCCCTAACTAAATATTTAAATGCCGCCAATAAAGAGTGACAGGAGTGCCATCACATGGTCATCCCATCCTAATGCGTTTTAACCAGAATCACTTAAATTTTTGCCATTTACTGCGCAACTACTGCTGCGGTTTTTCATATCAAACCATTAAAACCATCCTAATCTTTTAGAAGTCATTATATAACTTTCTTTTATTACCAGTACAGACCGCAATACTAACTGAACTACAATACCCTACCAAGCGACCAACGCGTTTAATTCCATTTAAAAGCCCAATGGACAATAAATGCATATGAAAAATCGCAACGAATTAATCATTAATCCTTCAACTGACTTTAGACAAAATTAGATCGCAATCATGGGTTAGGCACATTATGTTTGAGGGGGTAAAAAGAGAATATCCTTATGACAACTGGCCTGGCCCACACCTCTTTCAAACTCAGACACACAATTCGATTAGGGTCAATTGAACAAAAAACGTCTAATGCTTGGCAACAATTTTCTTAGGATGAAGTGAAGGCTAACAATGCCAGGAGTGCAAGACTTATGACTCCATACGGACATACGTTTTGGTGGTTATTAGGAGCACAAGCACAGACCAAGTCTAGCATAGTAGATCAATCTACAGGATTTGATGCCAGAAAAACAATTTCTAGCTAATTTAGAAATGCTATTAACGCTGTCTGTTGAGTGCTGCCAGCATACAAAGGTAACAAATGTTCTTCTTTGCACTTGCTATTCAAAAGTTTTGACTTGTTGTAGGCCATATTATACTGCTACCCTCTGACCTTAGACTACCAATTGGCATGATACAGAATTATAACAAATGAAATCCTCTTAGCTGGAGACGATCAAAACCGAGGACACAATCAAGTTTTCACACAAGGCCTGCTCCCATCCAATTTAAAAAAAAAGTACCTAGCCCTGAAGAAAGCGATCCAATTATAGCCCCCACAGCCAGAAAGCAGCCAGAAAGCACGCCACCCCTGTGATCCTGCCTCACACTGACAGTCATACTAGCGAAAAGACAGCCCTTGGTTGTATTGTTTAACTTTAACTGATAAGCCATACTTTGATTTCACTAAAAATTAATCCAGCAGCTAAGCACTCCTAACGCACCGATTGGTCACCAAAACCATCCAACTTGCCTATAGTTGACAAACCCAACTAACAACACGCCTATTATGCCAGGCAGGCATCAAGCCGCTTGTCTTGCTAACTGCTTAATAGTGCTAGATATGCAATTGTTTTCTAATCCAACTTTACCACGAGGCGTTGAGTGCTACTGGCCCTGTTGGCGCACTGCCGTTAAGCATAAACGATGTAGAGATAGCAAACCCAACAGTCCAGTTAATCTACTTAACTATTGTAATCCCCCTGTCCCTAACAAGTCCTTTATTCTTTCGCTAGCGTAGGGTTTTTCAATAAAGTTTTTGTCTATAGTTTCTCTGATTCTGCTTGTTGTGATGCTAGCTGCGCCCTGTCATATACAGCACTTCCAACCTGGGCCGCCCTTTGTAGCCTTAAATCCTGTATTTTCTGCTGTAATTCTAGCCATTTTTCTTCTCGCCCTAAATGTTATCGTCTGCATCAGCCAGTTTATTTTTTCTTCTTCTATCCTCTCTATTCCAGCTCACCAAGTTTGCTAAATTGGTTTGTTTAGTTCACCCCTTTTGTCCGTAAAGCCTCATAACCCCAGGATTTCACGCAGAGGCAATGAGAATCTTCAATTGTTATCATCTGTGTCTCCTCATTTAAAAGTCGTTTCAATTACTGCTATTAGTTATCATCTCTGTTCGATTTAATTCTGAAGAGGTATGTTTTGTATTTCCGATTGTGTTGGCAACTCTTAGCCCCAATTTATGTAAAAGACAAACAGCCTCAGGCCTTAAATTGTCAATAAAGGTTAATTGCCTTTGGGTCAGACAGCAGGGAGATCTCTAAGAAGTGTGCCCCTGCTTAAAAACAGGGTTGGTCTGGTTTTGTAGAACGCCGCACACTCTTTCCTTTACTGGTCTTACATACAAAATGATTATTTTTATCAGTTGTATAAATTAGAAAATCCAAGTGCATCTGGCTTGCCCTCGCCCCATATGCGATATTAAATGATTCAATTCTATCTAGCAATCGGTCTTTTGACTTAATCCTACTCCTTGGCCTGCTGCTACGCCTTCAAGCGCTCTTGCAATGAGGACCCAGTTCTGTATTCATCTTCTTCACAACAGATCAACAATCGGGTCAAAATTCTTCATCCATATTTTTTATTATATTTTTTTTTGTTGTATAAAAAATGGAACCTCTACGTTGTGACCTCGATCCATACAGAAGAGAGAAGAACCCCCATGGCGTAAAAGTATAAAGGCAGACTGTAATAGTGTAAATACCCCATCCACAGTTCAGCCTGCACAAACTTTAATAGTCAAGTTCCCTGATGCATGGCGCTGCGATGATATAAGCCAGGCACTGCTAAACGATCATTCAAAATAGATATTAAATCGACAGAATCTTAATGCAACTGTTGTTGCTATTGGGTAGCCATCGTTTAAACATATGGCAATCAAACTGGAGGCAGAGAAGTCTTTGTCCTAGGCAGGGCAAACATTTTTGCCCTCTATTCTGACCTATGGCCTGCCTAAAAAAGAAAGAAAAGAGAAAGTTTACAGGGAATACAAAGCCCAAACGGTCTCAAGCACAGCATAAACGTGTGGATGCAAAGATGCTGTTAAAGATGAGGCAGTAGCAGCAGCATTTGGCAACAGATTCTGCATCCCTCTAGATTTTGAGCTGTTAAAGACGCATATAGCAATATTACCAAGGTGTCACTAAAAGAAAAACTTACTTATGAAATGAACATTTAATCCTAGCAATTCTGTCGTATCTGTCTGAAACCCAGGGGGGGGGGGGGGGGGTGAAACTAACACCTTAGGGGACATCCTCTCTTGATTTGATGTTTACAACCCTGACTGGCCTAACACTCTTAACCCATAATAAAAATAAGACGGTTTATTTATTATGAAAGGGTTTATACACTCCAACGACAGAAAATCGAAACAAGCAGACACTCTTTGGAACATACACGAAATCCCAGTCCCTCTGAATCTTTAAAAGGGAATTTTTGTTCTTGTGACTGAAGAAAAACAACTCCTTTTCAGAGAGAAACAAGAACGTTTTATAAATCCAAAAAATTTGAGAAGGTTGACTGTGCAATAAATGGCAAGTCTGATCATTTATTCGGGCGCGACTTTACGCGCACCACACATCGATGAAAAAGAAAGTGTTTGCTGGAGGTAGGCAAAGAGATCCTGCGTTGATCGAATATTAAAAAAAACTTCGCCTTTATGAAGTAAGACTTGAAGACTACTTAATAACCAAATAATGGGCTGTGGCTGGATTTTAGATCCACATTTGACACAAGATTGTTGGAATGAGAAAGGTAGGCAAGATGGTATAAAATACATAATCACAAGAAAGCAACGGAAACGCCCAATACAAATGCATGTTTTTATGTTTTGCTGATCGCAGTTAAACATTGAAGAAAACAGGCCTAAAAGACGTGCGTATTAAAAATGCAGAAAAATATTCCAATAAAAACAGATGGATAAGCTTGAAGTACTAACCAAAAGATCCGCACTGTTCTCTTATCTGCGGATTAACTGGGTGTGGGAAAACTGTCTTCGACTTGATTTGTTTACAAACAATATACAGTTTCATTACCGACACCTTGTTATATCGCACAACCATCAACACAACAAGTCTTACAAAGAAAGGAAGTTTTATTTGGACAGACGTAATAATATCTAGTTGATCCTAGCCGACAAACTGAGGCGACTGTGATAGCAATATTACTATAGACTCTTTGAGGGAATCTGAAACAACTGGTTATTATTGATGACTGATCGGCTGAACAGACATTTGTTAACAACGAAAAGCACTGGTCAAAGCTAGCCCTTCATGGCGCCAACGCCTTAGTTTCTGTGTGCTCTAAACTCAAAAATACAATGCTGTTCTTAAAAGATTTTAGATCACAGTTAAATCGGTTGATATTTTACAATAAGGACAAAGATAGTTGTTGAAGAAAGTTTAAGTGACAATTAAAAATAAGGGACAAAGATGACTAAAAAAAATAAAAAGCAGTTAGAAAAATCTAAGCACGCAAAGCTATGCTTTGCGGACTGACCCCCCCCAGTTCAATACGTTTGTTTATTATAATTTGTATTATATTGATTGCCTATAACAATTTGTTTATTATAATTTTAAATTAAAAAGAATGTTCTCGAGGTCCAGAGCTCAAAAGCGCAGCTAGCTCCTAAATGCTTGCTGTAGAGCTAAAAGACCTAGTCATACACAACGAGTTTTGATCTAATAGGAGGTGCCAGAAAATGTTTATGGATTTTGAGTACACATTCAATTGAGGACACAGATGATGGGTTTAACAAACGAACAGAAATTGGAGAAGACAAAAAAACGACAGAAGCAATATCCAAAATCCTAACCCTAGAAAATAAGAAATTTAAGGGCAAACGATTTGGCAAACATGAATACAAACTTCCATAAAAGAGAGAAGGCTTGGCGTTGCTTTCCGAACTTTGCTTTGGAATTTAAAGTTTTGAACTACGAAGCCCTAATGTAAACTTTGATGTAAAAAAACAATTTTAGAAAGAGCCCTTAAAATGCGGACCCATTCTTGTTAGCCTAGATTCCATGTGCAGGAACACCCCAGAAAAAAACAGATTGAAATAACGAGGCAGGGTTCGCTTATATGCTACAGAGAAAGAAGTCTTAGCTGAAGTGGGGGATGACCACCGTTGGCCTTAGATTTAACCCAATGCTACAGTCACTACTAGCAAATGAACGATGATTTCGCCTATTTATTACTCCGAGGAGGGCGATCCTAGTTTGCCAGAACATACGTGAATCAGAGTAACCAATATAAGGCTGAAACTTAGATGCCCCTCTATCTCGTTATTGCAATTATAAAAACGGGATAAAATAAAACACTTTCTCATCATCTGACAAGTTACTGTGATTGTTGACAAAGAGAAACTAACAGTAACTCACTTTAATTTCATTAAGTATGTGATTTTATTGCGTTTACTCTGTGATGAAGTGCACCAGAAGATTAATAAAGAAAATATGTAATAAGATTAATTAAAAAAAAATAATCTTATTTAAAAATGGAGGTTCAACAGTTTATGTTCGACAAATAACCGAACTTCAAAAGGCATAGAAACGACTTGGACAAGTATAGGCAACCATAAAGAAATAAGCTAAAGCTTTAAATACTCTTTCTTATGTAATTACTGGCACCTCAGCTGGTAGCAAGCGTAAGTGCTGGTCTAGTGTTGCCTGATTTAGCTACGGTTGGAAGCGCCAGCCTCTTAAGCATTAGGAGGTCTTTGTGGGTTTAGGCGCTGTGTCTAAGATTGTAAGTGCTGTTTAAAAAAAAATTAACTCCTAAATTACAAAAGCACCTGCCCCTAGTAGCCCTAGCATCAGCAAAAACTTTGTTCCATTAAGATTAAGAATAAGAGCAAATCATTACAGATGAAACATTACGGATGAAGATTTCCGAAGCTATGGCTGACGGTGAGGATTATAGACGCAAAAATTGAACTTCAAAAGGGGAGTGGAGAAAGACTTTACCTCACAAACAGGTAACACTGATGCAATTAAACAGAACATTGAAAAACAAACACATATCGGTTAAAAACCCAAAATAGGCTAAAACATATATAATTAACAAAAAAAAATAAGTTTAGCAAAATAAATACTATTATTTTGTAACTCACTGTGTTTGGCGGGACAACTTTTGCAGCTCTTCACGACAAACGATCTTTTTAGGGGCGGCTTTTTAGAAGAGAGAGTCTCTCTCAATAATACACAGGAGGGTTGTTTTTCACAAATTCCTTTCAAACTTCATATCCAACTACGCCCCATATGGGGTCTGTGCTCTAATTTCGAACACGCCTTCTGCCTCTCCAGGAGCATACAAGCATCTCACTTTAGTCCAACGGCAAGAGTTTTTTGAGTCCCCTGCACATCTTCAGTAATGCGTTTTTTTTAAATTTGATTGCGTTACGTTTAAGGCGTGTTGCCTTTAAAATCTTCTTACATTGTTCCTGGCACGTCGACTGATTGGAAACCTCCTAACCCATTCTGTGTGCGTTCTCTATCCATAATTTCGTCTGTGATATTGATAGGTAAACAGGCGTTCCAGCTAGATTCCTTATAAAGTTCCTGTGATCGATGTTGCTGGGATCCCTTCTCTTAACTGTAACATGATGCTTTAAAAAACAGTTGGTTTAACCGAAAGTCGTCAAAAAAACGACTGCACCCCCATTCATGGAGTTTTCAGGACTCGCATCATTCTTGCAAAACGAAGCGGGGTATTATGCAAACCGAATGGCAATTTTGTCCATTGCAAAAGACCAAAAGGTGTTTTCTTGTAGCTTCATGCCATTGGAATCTGCCAGTAACCTTTAGTTAAGTCGACTTTCACAAAACAAGTTCTTCTTGGGAGAGCTGACACAGAAGTTCATCAATGTCTAGAATGGCTCTGCATCAAACACAGTGATCTTGTTTAATTTCCTGTAATCGATGCAGGAACCACACCGATCCATCATGTTTGTCCACTAATACAACTGGTGAGTTGTACGAAGATTAAAGGTTCTATGACTTTAAATCCAGCATTACCTTTGATTCTCTCTCGAACAACCTCTTGTTTTGGCAACGGGAGGGTATGGTCTGTTAGCACTGGTATTTCAGTAGGTAACTGAATACTATGTGGTTCAATACCAGTCACTGAACTGGGGTATCGTCAACACATCCTGAAAGTCTTCAAATTTCTTTGACTGTCTGTCTACTTCAGACAAATCATTCGACAGAACCACATCATCAAAGGTTTCACCTTTGATAGACAGAAGTAGAGGGTACAACACCATCTGCACGGTAGAAGTATAAATGGGCACTCCTACATTTGCGGTTTTCACAACCTGTGATCCGTCCCTGTACGTTACATTGGTACAAAAATCATCACTGATAATATCGATCATGTTGACATCAGTTTTTGACATAGAACATAGCCGTTCAACTGACTGGTTGATGCAACATTTGTACGCTCAACATACTTCTTCAACATGTTCACATGGAATCCCTTCTCAGTGTTTGGCTATTTTTTGATCTATAATTAACTGCAGAAAGATTTACGACCACCTGAAAAAGGACCCTGTCCACAAAACACGAATTTTGTTATGTTCATCCCAGTGATAGTACAAGGACTTTATATGGCCTGCACTGAAAGGAACGTGCCCTTTGCTTTTACTATCTGCAAAGACTTGTACACATCCAGTTTTTTTCTATCAGCTGACTGAAGAAGCAAGCTCACATGCATCCTTCAAACGCTTATGGCAGTTCATAAACATAATTGTAGACAGTTTTTTACTGTCAGTATGTCCGTCTATTTTCGTCCATTGTGTCATCATTAGATCCAAAGGCAACGCCTTGGTGAAAGTTCCGAAAAGAAGCTCGAATGGTGCAATCCCAGCGTTTCGTTTCGGCATTTCCTTATGGCGAAAAGCAAAGCCGGTATGAAAAACGATCCCCATCATGGGGTTCCGCCCTTGCAACCTTTCTCACATGGGACTTTAACGTTTCCATTTTTGAAACGTTAAACTCATGCATTCGATTGGGGATGATATGGCGTGGTTAAAATGGTAAGAAAGACAACAGTCTGTAAATTTCTCTCATAATCGGAAATGAATTGCGTTCCACAATCGAAGAGAATTTGGTCTGGAAGACCCACCTGGAAAAAATCGAAGTAGGGGCTTCAGCGACCAGACACTGTATCAATTTTATCTCATGGAATCGCTTCTGAAACCTTGTCGCTGTATTCCCCCAAATTACGCTATAGCGATATCCGAGATAGACGGTGGAAAAGCCCACAATCAATAGCTACCTTCCGAAATGGGACGGAAATGAGAGGCATTAGTGCAAAGAGTGCACATGGACGACCTTTCTGAATGTCTTTTGGGCAGATGTCACATGAGCAGCAGTACTTCGTAACTTCCTCTGTGACAACCCTGGCCAATAAAAAAATCAAGAACTCTCTCTTTAATGATCTTTTGAATCCACTGTGACCCGCATCATGACCGTAGTGTAGTACTGTCTCTCTAAGTGGCATTTTGGAACGAAACTTGTTTGTTGTCCAGTCCCTGTCCGAGGTACACACCTTAGAGAATGTCAGATTCCAAGTAATGTACGTTGTTTGTCCGTTGGTATGTCAGTGAAGTCCTGTTTAGCAACAGAAAGTATTGTCCGTCAGCGTCTCGTCTTTTCCCCCTGCATTTCTTTTAGAACATCTGGGGTAATCTGGATTCATCCAGTTTGAGACCTAGCGCTTTGTAGCCTTTTCCCTGCTCTATTGATTCCCTTATCTAGTTAACTCACCAGACAAGGAATGAACGATCCTCCACACCACCATGACTGTAGCGACACCTGCAAATTGCCCCAAGATCACGTCGACAGCCCACTGGTTTATCATAACTCAGGCAAGTGAGAAATCCGAATAGTATGTGTATCGACCGAAATTTTTGCCCATGGAAACGGTTCAATCTTGCCTCCAAACGCCTACTCTTTTTGGCCATGTTGAATACTGGTATTGAAGGCATGATCGATTTTCTCACACCACGATGGGGCACCCAGTGTCTCGAAAAACCGAAGCCTGCAATCTGTTGATGTGCTCGTTTTCTAACACCAGTCATCAACCGATTGATGTGGTGCCAAAACAAGGCCTTCTTTCACACAATCAGTGGAGACAATGCGGTCTTGAATCATTTGTTTGAAAAGGGTAATTCTTTTTCAAATGAACTTGCCATCACAAAAAGAACATCGCATTGTCTGATCGGCAGCCACTGATTGGATAGATACTTGTGAACTCGGTTCTGTCCACGAACTGCCCCAAAGGTCTGCGTGTGGTCGTTGTCCACGACCCTCGTAACTTTGTGGAGGAGCAAACGGTTTTCCGCCGTGAGTACTGGTACAACGAAAGCACACCGAACCGCGGAAAGAATCCCTGTCCGGTCCTAGGATAGGTATATCCTTGAAGACCCAAAATGCCCTATGATTTCCTTTCCTGTAATTTTCCTGTCCCCTATGATAGTACATGACGCACGAAGACTCAAAATGTAAACATTCTCCTTTCCTACCACGCCCTTAATCGGTGAGCGATACAATACTGATCAGCCATCTGACACATTCCATTACTCAACACTTTCAAATTGCCTTTCTAAAGGAAAGTGGCCAGCTCTTTGCTCACCCTCGGAAAAGTTGTTCTCTATGAAGAGATCCTTGCAGTGATTGGAAAATTTTGTTTCGTTTTTTGATAAAATCGATCCATCCGATCTAAACAAATACTCATACGAATTAGAAACGATGGAAACGATTCTCCTTTGTCAGGGCGCACAGAAGAGAAAATACGCTAAAAAACATCGGCAGAACATGAAATATATTTTGAGGATTTCTTCCTTCAATGATCCAAGTTAAATTTTGTTTCGCCGCAAAGTGTGTGGAACAGTGCCAAAGCGCTACCCTTAAACAACGACGCGATATACAATGTCCACTATTTCCTTTGGCCAACCACATGACGTTGCGTTGCCTTTCAATCGGAAAAAAGGAAACATCGACCGTCATCCGTTTTTTTTTCCTCGAAAGGCGGTAACTTGGAAAATGCTGATTTTGGCTGAGGCGCGCTGCGGAACCGACTGGTGAGCGGGGGGGGGGTGGGGGGGGGGATCTCTCATTGCTGTAAACTTCATTTCAGCATTGGCCTCTAATGTAACTGCCTCAACTTAAATTGGCGTTCTTTAACTTTTTCATCAGAATTCCCTCTGTAGTCTTTTTATCTTCCAGAATCCCTCTCTAGTCTTTTTTCCTTCAATTTCAGATTCCCTCTGAATCTTGTGTGCTTCTAACTCTGTTCCTTTGATTTTCTCTCTCTCTGGTTTCCTTTGATTTTCTTCTCTCTCCTCTTACCTGTTTGCCCTACCTATGCATGTTGCACATAGTTGGAAAGTTTTTCTCCTTCAAAACCCAAGCATTCTGCAAGTTGAACATATTTATCAAAATCTTCCATACTGAACCTCAACTAGATATAAACACCAAACAATTTCTAAGTAGAATAAAAATAAGCGATTTCAGAAAAAAACGTAATTATAAAATATACAAATTAAAGAATCAATTTCCCCATGTAAACCGAAAACAGCTTACTAAAACAGGATAGATATGGAAACCCAAAGGAATTGTATTTTTCCAGAATATTTTGTTTTCAGAAACAAGGATCAATTTGGATTTTTTTTAAATGATGTTCAATGCTAATTAGTTTTTCCTAAGAAGGGAAGTATAAAAACAATATAAAGTTTTCTGGAAATAAATGACTTATAAAGTTTTTTATTCTAAATGAGCTTGTTGTCAGTCTTCTTTTCTTACATAATTTTACAAATGAATTTACTACAACAAATGTATCGCCTTATACGATAAAGAAAATGAATTTAACAAAACACATGGAATCACAGACAATTATAAAGAGTGGCTGAAACACAAACTAGCGAAATCCTACCTAAAAGAGAAAATGTCGAAAAGAAAACTAGATAGGACTTATTGACGAGAAGGTTTAGAGGTTTTGAAAAAGGGGTTGAAAAGGAAAAGAAAGGAAACACAGGATCGAACAGTGAGAAGAAATCAAGAAACAGCAAAAGGAAGCCCTCAGACAGCAACCTAGTGGTCACAGCCTTCCCTGAAACTGGAGACAGAACCAAAATCATGCACATATACACAACATGTACAGTAATAATACAAAATAATAAACCTCAATCAATAAAAAATGCAACAATCACCCAAAACCGCAAAGAAAAATATCACGACACACAAAAAAACAATAGATCATCAAAAGAAAAAAAATATATGGAAAGTTTTCCCCGCACTTGAAGGTTGATACACCCACTGTCATGTTTGAAGGAGGCAAGGTCGGTTCAAACTCTGGGAAAAGGGGACTACTTGAAAATGAAACGATAGGACAGAGAAAGAAAATACACACCAAAAATAAACTCTATTAAGGGCGACCACGGCTTGCTCCTACTCTTTGAACTACTCGCTCAATGTAGCCAGAAGCGGTGGCTCACCGATTGGGGAATGGACAAAAAGGGAACATCACGGCAGCTCCCACTCTGAACTAATTCGCTCATGTGGCGAGAATGGTGGGGCTTCACCATTAAGTGGGGGAAAAAAATAAGTGACAAACACAAAAGGAGCACTAGCAAAAACTCAGAGTCAGAAAAGAAAGCGAACAACTCACTCGCACTGAAATAAATCTCCACTCACGCACACAAATAGAAAGAAAACAAATGCAAATAATACTCACTATAAAATAATTAACCACTTTCTATTTTTTTTACCTTCCTCAAAACCCGAGGGTACAAATCAAAATCTTTTTTATCCAAATCAAAACAATCTCTCATTTCATTCTAGGCCCCGAGGGCACAAAACTAATCTTTCCTCGAGCTACAAATCAAAATCCTTACCAGGGCCCTGAGGCACAAAGAGAAATCTTTTTTATTTTCTTTCCAGGTACAAAACAACGACAGCTACATCGGGGTCCACCACTTTCACACTGTACTTTTGCATACACGCATTCATGCAGCATTTACTCCATACGCACACCAATCTTTCCAAATCCAACCAAAAGCGCACTAAACGAATGTTTTTTTCTTCTCCCCCTCTCCTTCAGGAAAACAAGTTTACTAAACCATCAAACAATTTAAAAACAGATTCAATACATGTATCTCTCTTTTTCTTCACACTGAGAGGATAAAACAAGTTTAAATTGATATCAATAACTTTTTACAAGTTTTCTATAAAGTCATGGCCTTCACGTAATTTTGGCCCAGGAATCCAGACCATGAGAATAAATAATTCCTGCAATCATGACGCCATACCCTGCATCAGAGATGAGACCGCCCCAACGGTCATGAATCTCTGGCTCTCTCAGAACTCGTGTCGCCCCTTGCATTCTCCTGTCACCAAGAAAATGACGAGATCCGACTCCTCTCCTGGGAGTCTTTAATTGCTAGGGCTGAACTACCGGATGATTCCCACACCATGGCCTTCGTTAACCACACCTGACGGAGTGAATAGGAAGGATGAAGGGCTGAAACACGAATAAGGTTCGTTTAAGTAACCTGCTTCCCAAGTCAACACATGAATTCTGTCTTTCTGTTTTTCTTTAGGTTTTCCCCTGTAAGCTTTCCCCAACTACCTATGCTTCACCTGATAATGACTGGTCGCAGTGAAGGATCAGCGTCCTGACAGTTCGAGTCTCTAGGCCATCTCTGGCTAAAACTGATTTTCCTTGTCTCCTCCTCCTAGTGAGGCATACTCAGAGTTCAAAACACATGACAGCCATTACCAGCCCTTATTATACTATCTCTCGTGGTCACTATTTCACCCAATGACCGCCGTTGTTTAATCAATGAGTAAAGTATTTAGGGACGCCCGCTACACTAGTCAAGCCCATGAATATTCATCCTTTTTAGTTGTGGCTGGGGGAAAAAAAAAAAATGATTCATATCACTAAACTACATGTGATGGAGTCGTCCCATGCCTTGAGTGAGGCCTAGGGGGGGGGGGTTGGGGGGGGGGGGGGGGGGGGGGGGGGGGGGGGGGGGGGGGGGGGGGGGGGGGGGGGGGGGGGGGGGGGGGGGGGGGGGGGGAGGGGGGGGGGGGGGGGGGGGGGGGGGGGGGGGGGGGGGGGTCACATGACAGACAGTTCACGCCACATAACACTAAGTTTCCCCTGTTCAGTCCAACTGACATGGGTTAGAACCCATGGTTACATCAAAAAGTTGTTATGGCTCTGCATAGTTTATGCAGGATTGTCTTTGTCTTCAGTCGCGACAAGCTCCTAGCATAACGGTATCCAGTCTGCAAAATCTATTGAAGTCGGAGTGTTGCTAGCCAGTGTCGGGTTTAAATATTCTCATCCTAACTGATGCATTTGGCACCATAGTTTCAAGTATTTCGTCGTTTTTGGATGATGTCTAAAGTCTTTTAGGTCAGATACGACAACAACCAGCAACAATAACTCCAAGTTGGAGTTTGTAGGTAGGCATTGTCGGTATCAGGGAAGGCAAGGCCTTCTTGTTTTCTGCAGTTCTCGTCTCATCTACGATTATCCTTCACCGCAGACTATAGTAACCCGCAACACACTTTAATCCCAGCTGTCGTGACAAGCAAACTTCTCTTCATTTTCCAGCCATCGTGATTTAGTGTTTAGCATCATGTGAGCTGAGTATCATTCGCTTTGATGCAAGACTTTCTGAGAATGTTGCTCAATTTTCTTGACCGCACTGCAGGGTACTGCATCTCCCAGGAACTGGGGTACTCAGGATACAAATGAAAAGAAGACGAGTTCCAGCCCTACGATATAGTCACAGACTAGCACGAAGTTTACTAAAATCATTTTCATCTATTTCACACTAATAGATAGTTTTTTTTTAATTCTTTCTCAGAATCAGTTGTTCCCCCGTATTCTCTGTTTCTGGTGGTAACTCAGTTTGAATTTCCTCTTCACGTCCACGCTTGTGGTGAATTTGCATCAAAGTCTTCGATAGGAACCAATTTATGGAGCCGTCACTGGGAATGGGGAATTTCATCCCCAGAGGGAAGGGTCACTCACCCGAGCTTAGCGCTAACTAGTTTTGTATGCAGTGGGAGGCGTATGTTGTGGTGTCCTTTGTCTGCTGGAAGGCTAGAACAGCACCAATGAACACCACTTGCATTCAGCTGGCAACAGCTGGTCTCCTCTGGAGCGATGCGTTATCGCGAATGATTTCATGTCTGTTACACTAACTGTACATCACATTTTCTTTTCCACGCCTTCGTATGAATTGGGAAAGACTTCATGCGAAGGGGTGGGTGGTGGTGGGTATGTTCTGCTGCTCACTGTTAATAGGTTTAGTACTCGCACACAAGGGAATGAGTAATCTTTGTTTTGTTGTTGTTCCTGTCCGTTGTTGTTATTCTGAGTTTAATTAACCACAATCGATTAAAACCATTCGTGTTTTTGGGTCTAAGTTGTGGAAGTCTTTTTACAAGAATCGACACGCATAAGAGAATGGAACTAGTTATAGAATAACAGACCATAACCGAAGCGAGGAATGTCGATTTGATTCGCGTGTGACGAATAATGCCACCACACTAATGGGTAAGACAAAAAGAGAAAAAGAGGGGCAAGTAAATGTAATGCAGTAGGTCGCTTAAAATAAAATGGCCGATGAAACCACAATCCTCAGCGCACCACCGTCCTTTCCCCTCCTTCTATACTCGTCTCCCTCACCCCTCCTTCCTTGTTTCCATTTTGGCCTTTCCCCATGTTCTCTTTGTCCTTCTCCCCTCTTCCCCATCTCTTCACACACCAACACAGTCCCATCCACCTACATTATCAGCCTTTGCATCCTCAGCCCTCGCCCCCGTCCCCCCCCCCCCTCCTCCAGTTCCTCCGCCAACACAGTTTCCTCCGCTATCTCCCAATCTCAATGTCCCTTCAGTCAACTCTCTCCTCTCATCTCGAACCCATCCCCCTCGTTCGCGTCTCCTTACTCCTTTCACATTTACCCCTCGCCTTTCAGGTCCCCTACCCTGATCTCCGTCCGCTTGCCCCATCCCTCCCCACCCATCTCCTTTGTTGTAGACATTGCTTCAAATGCTCTGAAGGAAAAAAAAAAAGATCAAATATCGGAGCTTGAGACAAGGCCAGGAATAATTTAATCTACAGCATAACAATATCCAAACAAAGCTATTCCTCCTGACAGGAAACACAGGTGTTATCCCAATGAACCAAACGCGAGTGGATCGACCCGCTTTGAATCCCGACGTCTCTCTTCTCTCTGCTACAACATTAAGCTGCATTAAAAATGCTTACTTTTAATTTCTTTTGCTCTTTTCACATAGTATTCCCACTGGTTGATCATATACAGTCCACTGTTTGTGTATTACGATAATGTATGCAACACCACAACAACGTGAAGACAAAAGTCGTCTTTTCCACCTAAAATCAGTTATTAAGGAAGCAATTTTAAGACTCGAAGCATCCACTAGACTCCTGTCTCCACTATCACGGAATTGATTTTGTTGTAGATATAAAAATGAATCAAACAGGTCCATAATAGTAAGTTTTATTGGGGTACCAAACAGAGAAATTTAATATTAGTCCAGTGTGGTTACTTGGCAACCCAGTCGATTGTTGCTCTAACGGCATTTTCAAACCAAAGTGAAAGTAAATCGGGTATTAAACATCTTCCAACATTCTTCACAATAACAACGTCTACTGTTTGATCACCCTACTGTGAATGTTGTTCTTTCGCTAATAATGGCATGACATGTCACACAAGATGTTGAAAATGGATTTTTTTTCCCTCAACCCTATTCCCAGCAAAGCCCGTTTTGATTTGAAAAATCGCCGATGTGTGTCTATCCAGCAAAATATCCTTTTTTTCTGCTGTGTGACGTTCATTGTTTTAGATTCCGTGTAGCCCACTGGTCCCCCAGTTGTGATTTTTTATTATTTGACACAATCATTCAAATACACAAACTGACTTACAACGAATTACCATCAGATCATTTCTGAGAGTATAACCGCTCCAGATCATGTTCTCCACATTCATGGATTTAATGTTTATACCCACATCTTAACTTATTTTTGTTTCTTCCTATCTTCAGCAAATGTAGTTAACGTAACACAAATTCTTAGATTTGAGAGAGAGAGAGAGAGAGAGAGAGAGAGGAGAAGAAGAGAGATAGAGAGGAAGAGAGAGAGAGAGGATAGAGAGAAGAGAGACAGACAGACAGAACAGAGCAGACAGACAGAGACAGAGAGAGAGACACACAGAGAGAGTAAGAGAGAGAGAGAGACAGAGACAGAGAGACAGAGAGAGACAGAGAGAGAGAGAGGAAAGAGAGAGAGAGAGAGAGAGAGAGAGAGAGAGAGAGAGCGAGAGCGAGAGAGAGAGAGGAGAGAAGAGATAGAGAGAAAAGAATAGATCGTGTGGTGTGTGTCTGCATTGCATGCATATAATTCAATGACCATGTTACAGAATGACACTTCAAACAAAACGTCACATAATAATGAACATACATACAGACTAGAATTTCTGAGTCCAGCGACTGGACGAGTCCATCGCTCTAACCGAGTACCAAAGCTGCAAGATCCTCTACAAAGAGTTTTTTTTCCCGCACCTTCTGCCTTCTGGGAACGTTTGGGGGAACATAGCCACCATCATTATTATGCAACGCACCAAAGACCCCAGCACCTCACAGCAGGTCTATCTACAGCCCTCGCCGTGGCCGATTTTGTCTGTCTGTATATTAACGTATTCCCTCGTTCCTTCTGGATTACTTTGACGTGCACTCTGGAATCTCACTGTGACATGCAAGCTGTTATTTCAGCAGGGTATTCGTCGGTCACCTCTGTCTGCCTGGTTGCTGACCGCAGTGACCATTCGGCGAACGTTGGCCGTCCAAATGCCACACAAGATCAGATTAATTGTGCTCCGTTAGAAGAACGTGGGTGTCTCGTTCGCATGCCTGTTCCTTTATTGCCTTCATCCTCCATTCCCATTTTCGGTCAAAACTTGGATAACGTGAGGACATGCCTTGTATGCCCACTATTGATATGGCTGGATATATGTTTTCGCCGTACAATGCGGTAACATTGCTGACCCTGTTTACAGATTCCTTTCTGCCTTTGCCTGTCTACCTGGTGTGTGACGTCTTATGTCCTGATTTAATTCGCGCAGTATCCGTCCTTTCAGTTGACTTCCCAAGCTCTAAACACGTCACACACCGTGCATAACACTGACAATTCGCCAGGAAACAGCTCGAGAACTTCGATCATGGTTCTGGTTCTGTCCTAAACCTTTCTGATTCTGACCATGCCTCAGTAATTGGTCGTGCTGTGGGATAATTTTCACAAGTGAACATCCCAAGCTTATTTGCAGAATGATGTTACAACCGTAGTATTGCCGTTCAATGCTCCACACCAACAACGCTGTCAAAATTTCTTCTCTACAGTTTCACTGAATAGATTCAGGCGGGAGCTTTTGAGCTGGATTTCTTGCAGCACACCATGAATCACTCTTCATGATCTATTTAAAGAAGCATTTATACAAACAATAGAGACGGGGTAAAAAAAAAAAAAAACAACAACACAAGTTTGACAACGTCCACAAGAATGGACCGAAATTGAATAAAGATCAAAAGGTCTTGTGCTGAATGTCTGTCCTCTTGCATTGTGTCTTAAACGATTATTTAATCACTCAAGCGCAAAGAAGTCTCAACAGGTGATTTGAACAGAACGTAAAAATGGCCGTGTGAAACAACCTGAACAGAAATAAAGTATTGAAAAAATCCCACTGGGTTTAATCACTGTAAAATCAGCATAAAATCATCAGCATACTGGTTGTGTAGACAAAGATGATTAATCTGTCATATAGCCCCTTATCAGTTCAGTATCAGCTCTATAATCTTCCCAACACTGACTTTGGGGTCCTCAGATGTTCCGAATACAAATGTGCTGTTGTTCTTGTCTTTTCCTTGTGATTTCAGTTTATCTTGCTCCAGAAATGACACATCCCTGTACCAATATCAGCCACTGCGATTTGGTTCACATGAATTATTGAATTCTCTGTGCTGTCGTAATAAAAGAAGTGCACGAAGTTTCATTGTCCAGTTCCATCAGACTGAATTGTTTGATTAGTTTTGCTGTTTGGAAATAATCTATTGAAAATTACTACATGCATGTTTCAGTACAAACGGTAAGGTGTTCCCATTCGAAAACGCCTTACCACACACTAACACAGGGATGTAGCCCTACTAGATTCAACCTCTTTGTTTCATAACAGCTAATATTGCACCATGGCCCATAGTATAGTCCTATTCCCCAAGCCATTTGTGACAAACGCATAAACATTAATAACACTGCTGATGCAAACTTTACAAAGAAAATCGACCTTTCATTCAGTAAAGTAGTTCTCACTTTTCAAGTATGTTGCGTCAAGTTTGTTTGTTTTGTTTGTTTTGCATAGTTTGTGTGTTGTGTGTGGGTGTTGTGTGTGTGTGTGTGTGTGTTGTGTGTGTGTGTGTGTTGGTGGTGGGTGTTGTGTGAGTGTGTGTGTGTGTGTGTGTGTGTGGTGCATAGTTAGTCTCTGTGAAGCATGGCGGATGTGCAAATTTCCTCTGTGTTCTTTTCGTGCACAGTGCATTGCAGGACAGTCTGGCTTCCACTGACTGCATCCTGTTTGTATTGGTGTGGAGGCTGAGTGTGTTATGAAGCAACGTTAGTTTCATATGGAAAGAGGTAGAGATTTGGAAAACAACAGACAAAGCCTCAATGGAAACCAGCAAACGTTTGAACGTAGATGTCTAATACTTCGTCATTCTCCAGCGTGTTCAGCGCGGTATGGATTTGACTAACACTTGGGAAGACATTACTGAGGCTCTGAGTCCGGTTTGCAGTGACGCATGTATTGCGAGTGCTTCTAGGGGGGGGGGGTACTTAGAAAACAAATCACGTCAGCTGATAAGTTCAAGCAAAACGCAAACACGTTCAAAGACCCCCCCCCCCGGCCGGTTTTCCAAGCTCTTTGAAAACGGTGAGGTAGTCATGTACGTAGCCTCACATCAGCATGTGACGCTCCAACACATGTAGTTTTAAGTGATATGAATCATTTTCCCCATGCCACAACTAAACAGGACGAACAATCAAGTGGCTTGACTAGTGTAGCGGCGTCCCCGCAAATAATTGTAGAATGACTCATTAAATAAACACGTGGTCAATGGGTGAAAGTTGACAACTGAGAGATAGTTTCATACGTCTGGTACGGTGCTGTCATGTAGTTTTTGAACACTGAGTAAGCTCTCAACGAGGAGGAGGGAGGTAAAAAAAAAAAAAAAAGAATCATTTCCATCCCAGCAGATGCCTAGAGCCTCGAACCGTCAGGACGCTGGCCTCACTGCTGACCAGTCATTACCAGGTTGGCAGCAAATAGTTTAGGGAAAGCTACCGGGGGACAACCTAAAGAAAAGAGAAAGAAAGAATCATGTTAAATTGGAAGCATGTTACTTACAAAACACGAACCTTATTCGTGTTTCAGCCCTTCACCCTTCATCTTCACTCTCACCCCGGAGGTGTTAAAGATGGCCATATGAGTGAGGGTGAACACACCAGTATTTCAACCCCAAAAATTAAAGACTCCAGGGAGAGGAGTTGGAACTCAACAAATCTCCAGTGACGGGAGATTCAATGGGGCGACACGATTTCTGAGAGAGACAGGGAATCATGACAGTATGGGGCGAGTCTTATATCTGATGCAGGCGTGGCATCAATGATTGCAGGAATTATTTATTCTCCTGGTCTGGATCTTGGGCCAATGTTATGTGAAGGCCATGACTTTATAGAATATTGAATTTATTGATTTGAAGAGAAAGAGAGTCATGTATAGAATCTGTTTATAAATTGTTTGATGTGATTTAGTAAACTGTTTTCCCCGAAGGAGAAGGGGAGAAGAAAAAACATTCGGTAGTGCGCCTTTTGGTTGATTGGAAAGATTGCGTGTGCGTATGGAGTAAATGCTGTCATGAATGCGTGTGTGAAAAGTGACAGTGTGACAGTGGTGACCCCGACGTAGCTGCCGTTGTTTTCTTTCCCCTGGAAAGAAAAAAAAAGAGGCAGGATTTTATTTGTGCCCTCAGGGCCCGGAAAAAAAGAAATATATATTTTCAGATGGGGAAAAAGAGGATTTTGATTTGTACCCTCAAGGGTTTGAGGGAAAAAAAGAAAGAAATTAGTTAATTATTTATTGTGTATAATATTTGCATTTGTTTTTTTTTTTCTATTTCTATATGTGTTTTGGGTGGTTGAGATTTCTTTTGGTTGCTCTACTCCGTTAAGGGTTTTTTTTGGTAGGATTTCTTTGTGACCTTCCCCACCTCAGGACCGATAGCCTCAACCTCCTCTTGCTCGTGCTGGCAGCAAGGGGCAGGGCGTTGAGGAGTTGCTGTCCTTCCCTTAGAGTATTAGATTTTGTTTTGTCCTTCCCGGCTGTAGCCCCAACCTCTTCCTGCTTTGATTTAGCGGGGCATGGCGTTGGGGAGTGGTTAGTTTTCCCTTCCGTAAATATTTTATTTTCTTTCCTTTTAGCTTCATTTTGATTTTTCCCCTTACCCCTGAGTGTGGGATCATCTTGACCTCCGTCACGCAACTAGTGTAGGTGGTGGAGTTGATTACCGCTCAGCCCCAATAAACATCTTTTCTTTGATCATCTTTTTGTGGTGTGTGTGTGTTGCAAGATTTTCTTTGCGTTTGGGGAATGTGCATTTATTGATTGTTTTAATATTTGTTAATTATTACTGTAGTTTTAGTGTATATTAAGGCTTTATTTGTTTTTCCCGTCCAGTTTCACGGGAGACAGTGACCACTAGGTGCTTTTGAGGCTTCTTTGCTTTCTTGATTTCTTCTCACTATGCGATCCTTTGTATCCTTTCATTTCCTTTCACCCCCCCTTTTTAAAATCTCTACACTTCTTTACAATAAGCTCCGTCTAGTTTCATTCCCTTTCCATCTTTAGGTGGATTTCCGCTGTTGTGTTTCTTCCCCCCTTTTTAATTATCTGTGCTTCCTTTGTTTTGAAATTATTTCATTATCGTATAAGGCGATACATTTGTTTTGTAAATTCATTGAATTAGTAGAAAGAAAGACTGACAACAAGAACATTTAAGAACTTAAACTTTATAAGAATTATTCCCCCCTTTAGTATTGTTTTTTCCTTCTAGGACCCCCCCCCCCCCCCCCCCCCCCCCCCCCCCCCCACACACACAGTGAGTTAGCATTGAACTTCATTTTTTTTAAATTCCAAATGATACCTGTTTTCGAAAGCAAAATACTTTTGGAAAATACATTCCTTAGGTTTTATATCTATCCTGTTTTAGTAAGCTGTTTTCTTTTTAAACACCGGAATTGAATTCTTATTGGTATTATTATAATTTTCGTTTTTGTGAAACATATGACATCTTCATATATCGCCTTATTTTTATTCATACTTAGAAATTGTTTTTTTGTTTATATCTGTTGACGGTTCATTATGGATGATTTTGATAAATATGTTCGACAAGCGGAACGCTTGGGTTTTGATGGAGAAAAACTTACCAACTATGTGCAAAAATGCATAGATAGGGCAGCAGGCTAAGAGAGAGAGAGAGAAGAAAATCAAGGAAACTGGAGTTAGAAGAAAACAGACTACAGAGGGAATCTGAAATTGAGGAAAAAAGATACAGAAGGAAGCGAAAAGAACATCAATTCAAATTGAGGCAAAAGGAATTAGAGAACCGATGCTGAAATGAAAAGTTAAGGCATCGAGAGAACTCCACCAGTTCCACCAGTCGGTTCCGCAAGCGCGCCTCACCAAAAACGGCATATATTCCAAAGTTACCGCCTTTCGAGGAAAAAAACGGATGACATCGAGTTTTTTTTTCCGATTTAAAAGTCACGCAACGTCTTGTGGTTGGTCAAAGGAAAGTGGACATTGTATATTGCGTCGTTGTTTAAGGGTAGCGCTTTGGCACGTACCACACACTCGCAGCGGAACAAAATTTAACTTTGGATCAGTTGAAAGAAGAACTCCTCAAGAAATTTCAATGTTCTGCCGATCGTTTTCGCGAACTTTTCCCGTTCTGTTTGCCCTGACAAAGGAGAATCGTTTCCATCGTTTCTATTCGTATGAGTCATTGTTTAGATCGATGGATCGATTTATCAAAAACGAACAAAACTTTTCAATCATGCGAGATCTCCTTCTTAGAGAACAACTTTCCCAGAGCGTGAGCAAAGATCTGGCCATTTTCCTTAAAAGAAAGGCAATTTGTAAGCGTTGGGGAAAATTTGTGTCAGATGGCTGTTTCAGTTTTGTATCGCTCAACCCGGTTTAAAGGGCGTGGCTAGGAAGGGGAATTTTCCATCTTTGAGTCTCATGCGTCATGTGCAATCCCATCGGGACAGGGAAGTTACAGGAAAGGATACCGTGTGTCATTTTTGAGCCCTCAAGGATTACTTATCCTAGGAATGGACAGGGATCTTTCCGCGGTTTGAGTGACTTTCGTCAGTACAGTACTCACCGCCGGAAAAACCCGTTGCTCTTCAGCAACGTTCCGAGGTCGTGGGCAACGACCACCGCATTAGACCTTTTGGGCCAGTTCGTGGACAGAACCGAATTTCAAAAAGTAACACCAATCGGGTCGGCTCCCGATCAGACAATGCGATGTTTTTTTTGTGATGGCAAGTTCCATTTGAAAAATAATTCCCCTTTCAACAAATGATTAAAGACCCGCATTAGTCTCCACTGATTGTGAAGAAGGCCTTGTTTTGGCACCCCAATCGGTTGATGGACTGGTGTTAGAAAACGGAGCCATCAACGGATTGCAGGCTTCGGTTTTGCGAGACACGGGTTTGCCCACCGCTGGTGAAAGAAAATCTTTGGCTTAAAAACCCAGTATCTGAAAACTGTCCAAAAGCGTAGGTGGGTTTGGGGGAAAGATTGAAACATTTCCGCGGGCGAAAAATTTCGGTCGATACACCTTTACTACTCCGGATTTCTTACCGCCTGTGTTAGCGATAACAAGTCGGGCCAACTTGATCTTGGCAATTTGCCAGGTGTCGCTACAGTACATGGTGGTCTGGGGAATCGTTCGTTCCTTGTCTTGTGAGTACCAGATCAGACATCATAGAGCAGGCAAAAGCTAAAAAGCTGCTAAAAGTCTCAAAACTGGATGAACTCCAGATTGCCCCAGATATCTAAAAGAAATGCAGAAAAAAGACGAGACCCTGATGACAAATTTTCTGCTGCTAAACAGACTGTCACTGACATACCAACGGACAAACCAACGTACATACTGGACTCTGACATTCTCTACAGGTGTGTACCTGGACAGGACAACAAACAAGTTGTCGTTCCAAAGCAACTTAGAGACACGCACTACACACGGCTCATGAGCATTGTTCGCTGGTCATGTGGAATCAAAAGAACATTAAAGAGAGTTCTTGATTCTTTTTATTGGCCAGGTGTCACAAAGGAAGTTACAGAATACTCCCACTCATGTGACATCTGCCAAAAGACATCTCAGAAAGGTCGCGCCCCATGTGCACCTTTTCACAAAATGCCTCTCATTTCCGTTCCATTTCGGAAGGTAGCTATTGATCTTGTTGGGCCTTTTCCACCTTTTCTTCTTTGGATATCGTTTATATCTTAACTTGGGGATACAGCGACAAGGTATCCAGAAGCGATTCCACTCAAGAAAATTGATACAGTGTCTGTCGCTGAAGCGTTACTTGCGATTTTTTTTCCAGAGTGGGTCTTTCCAGACGAAATTCTCTGGGAAATTGTGGAAAACGCAATTCATTTCCGATCTCAGAGAAATGTACGACTGTTGTCAATCTCTTTCATTTCAACCACGCCATATCATCCCAATCGAATGGCATGGTTGAACGTTTCAATGGAACTTTTAAAGTCCATGTTGAGAAGGTTGCAAGGCGGGAACCTCATGAAGGGGATCGTTTCAACCGGCTTTGCTTTTCGCATACAGGGAAATGCCGCGAAACGCTGGGATTCGCACCATTCGAGCTTCTTTTCGGACTCTCACCAAGGGGTCCTTTGGATCTACTGATAACACAATGGACAAAAAAAGACGGACATAACTGACGTAAAACTGTTTTACTAATACGTTTATGAACTGCTTAATCGTTTGAAGGATGCATGTGAGCTTGCTCAACAGGGCAGCTGATGAAAAAAAAGATGTGTACAAGGTCTTTGCAGATAGAAAAGCAAAGGCACTTTCTTCAGTGTGGGGATAAAGTCCTTGTACTACTCACTGGTGAACTAACAAGCTTCGTGTTATGTGGAAGGGTACCTTTTCAGGTGGTCGGAAAACTTTCTGCAGTTAATTATAAGATCAAAATGGCAAACACTGGAGAAGGTATTCCATGTGAACATGTTGAAGAAGTATGTTGAGCGTACAAATGTTGCCATCAACCAGTCAGTTGAATGGATATGTCCTATGTCAAAAACTGATGTCAACATGACAGATATTATCGTGATGTTTTGTACCAATGTAACGTACAGGGACAGTCAAAAGGGTTTTGAAAACAGCAATGCAGGAGTGTTAACATCTACCAGTGCAGATGATGATGTACCCCTTCCTACTCGTCTATCAAAGGTGAAACCTATGATGATGTGGTTCTGTCGATGATTTGTCTGCAAGTCAGACAGAACACCTCAAAGAAATTTTGAAAGACTTCAGGATGTGTTGACAGATACCCCAGGTACAGTGGGTGGTATTGAACCCCTTTTGAAAGCTCGGTAAAACGTTAAAAATAGAGTGTGGAAGACGAGACGTGGAGTACAACACGACAAAGGGTATCAGTCATTATGAAGCTCAGTAAAGCCCCCCCCACCCATAGTATTCAGTTAACTACTGAATACCAGTGCGAACCAGACCCATACCCACTCCCGTTTGCAAAAAAGAGGTTGTAGAGAGAGAAATCAAAGTAATGCTGGATTTAAAGGTCATAGAACCTTCTACATCTCGGTACAGCTCCCAGTTGTATTGGTGGACAAACCTGATGGCTCAGTGCGGTTCTGCATCGATTACAGGAAATTAATAAGATCACTGTGTTCGATGCCGAGCGCATCCCGACATTGAAAGAAATTCTGTGTCAGCTCTCAGAAGGGGAAAATTATTTTGTGAAAGTAGACTTGCCCAAGGATACTGGCAGATTCCAATTGCTGAAGCTGACAGGAAAGACAGCATTTCAAACACCTTATGGTCTTTTCCATAGACGAAAATGCCATTCGGTTTGCAAAATGCCCAGCTTCTTTTGCCAGAATGATGTGAGCCCTGAAACTCCATGAATGGGTGCAGTCAGTTTTTTGACGATATCTTGTTGGCTGCAAAGTCATGGGTGACCTCCTTTCTAATTACGAGCTGTTTTTTACAGACTCCGAAGTTTTGGCTAAATGTGAGACCATCCAAAATTCGTGCCCGGGTTTTTAACTCTCGAGTTTGGGGGTCACATTATTTTAGTGGGAAAAATGATGCCAGAAGGAAAGAAAAATGGAAAAGATTTTTTTTCCTTACACAAACCCACTACAAAGAAACAGATCAGATCACTCACGGATTGTCTAACTATAGGCGATATGTACCCCACTTTGCGTCCCTGCGGCCCCTTTGATGAACTGACGAAAGGGACGAAGACCAAAAATATTGTGTGGTCTGATGAGTGCAGAAGGCTTTGGATTTTGTTCAGAAACCCTCAACTCATTTCCTGTTCTTTTGTTACCCTCCCTCTCAGAAGACTTTATTTTGAGAACCGATTTCCAGTCCAAAGAATGGGAGCAGTACTGCTGCAGGAAAAAAAGTGCTTTGTTACATCCCGTGCAAAACGCCAGTAAAAAGTTCTCAAAGACACAGGAGAAATACTTCACTATTGAGAGAGAGTGCTTGGCTATTGTTATGGGCATGTGAGAAGTTCGCCAGGTTCTTGACTGGAAGAAAGTTTCGGTTACAGTCTGACCACAGGCCATTGACGTTCTTGCAATCGTCAAAGACTAAGAACAGCAGATGATAAAGGGGGTCTTTGGCATTGCAGGAATTCCAATTTACCATTGAACCAGTGCCCGGAACACAAATGTCATGGCAGATTTATTGTCACGGTATGAAAAATTCATGGACAAATGAAAATGTCTTCAAGGGAAAGACTACTCCTGCTCTTTTGTCTTTCTTTATGAGTACGGTGTGTTCACATTTGACAGTGCATTGTATGTTACTGACTATTTACATCAAATGGTTTTTGTGCTTAATTTGCTTGTTGAAGTGGGCTATATGTTTTACAAGCAAAAAAATCACTTAATGTTGATGTATTACATATCTATTCTTTGCTTTATTCTTTCGTAAACAATGAAAAAATCATCTTTTACTATTTATGTCTAACTTGCTTGTGAAGGTGAATATAATGTATGTGTCATGAGCAAATAACTCTTTAGAAATGTATATACACATGTTTTGATTGTGCAGTGAGACAAACCTATTGTTTTCATTAGTTCATTGTCAACAATGGAAGATATGCTTCACTTTCAATGGACTATAACGTTACATGTGGTGGAAGGAAAAAACCCTTTTTTTAAACTATGATTTTTTTTGTTTACATGTCTCTGAGAAACATTTACACTTGAGAATATTCCATTTTCATGAGGGTTTTTAAACATGATGTGTGACAAAAATCAAGGGAAAAAATGTGCTTCATATCTTAACATATAAACACAATTTGTACTTTGAATTGTTAAAATCCCTAATTGTTTTGACCGTGTAATTTTGAAATGTAATTTGTGACATGTGGTGACAATTATGAATTTTTTTTACAAAGACAACATTTTAAATATAGTAATTTATGGTGGATCATGATGATTGATTCTATATGTTGATTTTTTAATCTGGTGAATCATGTGTGATGGGTTATACACTTTGCGATTCATGGCTGAAGATGTGTTTTAAGTGAAGTTGTATATCCTTTTAAAAACAATTTCTGGAGAAATTTTTTCACCCAGGATGGGGGGTGTCATGTGACGTAGCCTCACATCAAGGCATGTGACGCTTTCCCTCACATGTAGTTTAGTGTATGAATCTTTCCCCATGCCCCAACTAAAACGGAAGAACAAATTTATGTGACTTGACTAGTGTAGCGGGCGTCCCCAAATAATTGTGAGAATGACTCATTAAAAAACAACGGTGGTCATTGGGTGAAAGTGACCCTGAGAGATGTTTAATAAGGGCTGGTAAGGTGCTGGTCATGTGTTTTGAAAAAACTGAGTATGCACTCATAGAGGGGGAGAAAAAAATCAGTTTTACCCCCGCAGAGGCCTAGAGACTCGAACCCGTCAGGACGCTGGTCCCCACTGCTGACCAGTCATTACCAGGTGAGGCCATAGATAGTTGGGGAAAGCTACAGGGGAAAACCTAAGAAAAGAGAAGAAAGAATTCATGTTAAATTGGGGAAACAGGTTACTTTCACGAACCTTATTTGTGTTTCAGCCCTTCAAACCCCTTTATCTTTCACTCTTCACCCCGTGAGGTGGTTAAAAATGGCCATAGTGTGGGGAACACACCGGTAGTTCGCCCCCGCAATTAAAGACTCCAGGGAGAGGGTTTGGAATCAACATATCTCCCGTGATGGGACAATTCAATGGGGCGACCGATTTCTGAGAGAGACGGGAATCATGACAGTATGGGGCGAGTTTTTATATCTGATGCAGGCGTGGCATCAATGATTGCAGGAATTTTTTATTCTCCTGGGCTGGATCTTGGGCCAATGTTATGTGAAGGCCATGACTTTATAAAATATTGAATTTATTGATTTGAAGAGAAAGAGAGATACAGTATAGAATCTGTTTATAAATTTTTTTGATGTGATTTAGTAAACTGTTTTCCCGAAGGAGAAGGGGAGAAGAAAAAACATTCGGTAGTGCGCCTTTTGGTTGATTGGAAAGATTGCGTGGCGTAGGAGTAAGTGCTGTCTAAATGCGTGTGTGCAAAAGTGACAGTGTGACATGAGGCTTTGGTTTTTACTCTGTACATTACTGAATTTCCATTGTGTTAAGTCTGCATCTTTGAAATGTTTTCCTGGGATAAGTGCTACAGTTATTCGGACACTGTTCTCTGCGCATCACATCCATTCTTTTTCTTGCAATACGCTTGCACTGTTCAGAATGAGATCCATCTGTATTTTCATTTTATTTATACAGGAGATTGCATAAGTATGAGAGAACAGGAAAACCTTCATTCTGGGCCACTTTCGCCCTCAACCAGTTTCGGGCGAAAGTGGCCCAGAATAAAGGTTTTCCTGTTCTCTGACAAGTAAGACTTCAATAACCAAAAATAACGATTATCTACAACAAACATACTGTGTAGGGTTATCCGTTTTCAATACTAATTTACTAAACTTTTCAGATTTCAGTTTTTGTTTAATCCTGTGTTTTCCTGGTCATTTTCAATAACATCATTTCACGCAAACATTCTTCAAATGAGTCTCTGTCTTTCATGTGAAATAACACTACAGTCTTTAACTGTTCTCTAAAGTCTTTTAAAACTGAGTTATTTTTTTGGCATAAAATCCACACACTTATCCTAGCATGCCTTCCACTGAAGCTAGTTTTGACAAAGTGTTTCTCTTTTTAACTATGTCTCTTTCTGCCGAGCAGTCATCTATAATAAATAGTGTCTGCGTTCCTCAAACAGTCTATAAAAACTGTTCTAACACTCACTCAGTTTATTGCTGGATCAACAAATATATGTCTCATCTGTCCATATAAACCTTCTATCATGATATGCTTTGTTCCATTTAAGTGTTGGACAGAAAACCACAATATGATTAAAATTATAACGATAAACTGTTTGTAACAGGTCGAGGATAAATATTGTTTTTCCACAACCAGTCTCCCCACAAATCAATGAGCAATGAGGAGTTTTTGTCATAAAGTTTAACTGCTCCATAGTTTATAACAGAGTTTAATCTAACCCAGTTATTATTTTTATCATACTCTCCGTCAAAACTTGTTCAGTATAATAAAACCCTACGAGGCCTAAATGGGTAAGATTAATCCAATTCAGTTCTGTAAGATTGTTTCTATTTAAGTCAACATTGATTTTGTTGCTTGTTGTTATGATCTTAATATCCTCGCCATTGTGAAGAACGACGACAACAACGTTAAGGCGTTTAACGTCTAAGTTTTGCCAGCTAATATTAATTCCTTTTATAAGGACGTCACTAACGCCCACAACCCCATCCCTCTCCACATCTTTAAAGACAGAAATTTCAAATATCATTGTGAACGTGTCTCCTAATTTTCTGCTGGAAAGAACTGTAATTTTGTAGAAGCTTTTTTTACAACTGTTTCTTTCTGTGGAGGATGTACTGCTTTTTCCCATACGGCGTTATTTCAATTTCTTTCCGACTATTGTCGTTGGCATAAGACTTACATGTAAAGGGCCAGAGTTGAATGCTTTTCTGAAACTTTTTTGGCGGCTAAAATATGTAAATGGGCTTATGAATTCAAATTTTATTTCCCATTCTAAATATGGTTCTAAGTGCCATTTGAGGTCAGGTTTTCGAACTATTTTATATTCATACTGGCCAACATTATTTGCCTCTAGATTGCGCAGCTGTTCTAGTTTAGGAAACTTTTTACTGTCGCCAACCTCTTTGCGTTTTATAATCACCATCTTTAGTGTACTCAAAACCCATACAAAGTGCCTATCTCACCGTTCTGTTCAAAGTCCGCAACGTCTGCAAGGTCTTTTAATTCTAAAGTTATACACCTCACAGGCGCTAATGTAACTCCTGGTTCTTCTGGCCCCCGCGACATTATTTTTTAGTAACGTATTATTTTATTTCCAAAACAATGTGCAGGTTATCACATTCACGACTTTCCCTGTTTTGTCTTTGATTTTTATATAAATGATCCGACCCTCCACAAACTAATCTTTTAAACTGTAAATTAGGGAATTGTATAATTTCATATCGCAATATGCAGCTTTCCCTGACGGAAGAGCTCTTAAAACAGTTGAGGGCCTTCCATCATATAAGTTTTCATCAGTGCTTACTTCGTCCAAATGAACATAGAGTAATGAATGTAATGCAAGATCGAGCGGGTTTTCTCCCTCATAAGTAGTTTTGTCTGGCACAACTCTAAATCTATGATTGTCATCTGGGAAAGCCTAACATTTTAGCTAGCTCTACATCAAAAAGGTAATGTGCTACTTCTTCTTCAGGTTTGAATGTTAACATTGTTTTTAGATTTGCATTGTTAAGTTTGAGAGTAATGTCGAAATTACTCATTGCTTCTTTTAGCGAACAAAACCCGTAATAACCATCAGGTATGGTTAACCGGCTAACTACCTTCCCTTCTTTATTAACTTTTAGAACTGCATTATTTTTCTTGGATTCAGTTATATTAAACCATACGACTTTGTAGAATATTTCATGGAGCGCGACCGTTCTGGTTCCGCATTCATTATTAATAGCATGTTCTAAAAACGAAGGGCGGTCTTGAGTTGTTATTGTTACAAACATTTTTTAAAACAAATTAAAAATGAGTGCATTCAATATACTGATGCAAAATATTCTGTTGGGCCGCACTACAATCTTAAAAAAATAACAAAATGACACCCTCGACATTTCTGTGACCCAGACTGACACCTTTCATAAAAAGGTAAGTACTCCCTTAAGCAGATATCTTAACCCTCCTATTAAAAACGACCGCATCCCAAAAGTGTGGTTTAGTCATCCGATGCAGTTTTTATCAGAACCAGTTAAACTTTGCTGTGTTTTGTGCATCAACTGGGTGTGGAGTGGGCGTATGCTGATCATCTAAATCATCCTGAACCTTTGGTGAGGTCAGTGTACAGATTTCATTTTTATACACCTTCAGACGTATTTTGACTGAACTGCAAGCACCATTACCAAATGACAAACCGTTTAATCCATTTAGCAACCGAATAGACATGAAGGCTTTTGAAAGGATCTGTAACGAATTCAATATTAACATCAAGACAGACTTTAGACAAAAGTCTGATCTTAATCATGGCTTAGGCACCCCTTATTATTGGGGCGTGCACAGAAAGTATAAGTATGACTGGAATCCCCCTTACACATCTTCTCTTCAGGCACAATGTTCACCTCGGGTCCATAGAGCAAGAGCATAAAACAGCATGGACAACATTTATCTTAGACACTTCTAAGGGCCTAACTAGAGCGGAATAGAACGAATAAACGACTCTATTCGTACTTACGTTTGGTTTTGCTAGGTTCACAAGCACAGGCAAGATCGAGCATAACTGATCCTTCTACTGGCTTTGATGCACAAAAACAATACTTAGCAAATTTAGAGGACGCCATTAATTCTACTGTGATTTGCCTTCAAGTATTAAAAGGTACCAAAATGTTTTACAATACGCAAGATCAAAAGTAGACTTTGCTGTTGGCACTGGTTTATACATGCTGCCTTCTGACCTCAGACTCCAGGTAGGAACAATAATAAACTACAACAATGAAATTCTTTATAGCAGGCAATGAACAGAAGGTTGGGAAAAACGAATAAATTCTGAGCCAGTAATATTACAACAATAAAAGAACACCCAAGAATAAGTCATCCAATTCCTGAAGTCCAAACCCCCAAAGGCCATTGAAGACTCAGCAAAGCTCGCGGACTCTGTTCGCGATGACCATGAATATAAAAAAGACAGCGCTTGTTCTTGGATTAACTGGCATAGGATTACTGGTCTTTATCTTACTAAATAGTAACCCAACTATTACAAGAACTAATGTCCATAAGTGCTCGGCCATAAAGCCAACTACTTTGCTTGCAGTAGACAAAAGCCAGCTGACAATACTCCCCAATATTCCTGGTAAAGCGTCTATAGCTTTACTGGCTAATTTTTTTAATAAATTCGCAAGATGATCAAGCTGTTTTTTTACCCATGATTTATCAGGTGGAGGCGATGGCGGTGGAGGTACTGAACTTTGGCCACCGCCGCCGCCTGTAATAGCCAACACCAGTGTACTTATTGAAAAATCCTAAGGCCGTTATAACGCTTGCAAATGTGACTCCTTGCTCTCTAAACAGTGTTCGTATTCGTTCTGCTAGTGTCGTGTCTTCATATAAAATTTTTTCGATAGTTTCTCTTATTCTATTCACTTGAGTTCGTAATTGGTCCCGTTAGTAGTCGTCACTTCTAGTCTTGCTGATCTTTCTTGTTCAAGATCTTTTAGTCTTTGGCTATTCTTTCTTTAATATCAGGCCCTAAGTTGGCGTCATCAGCCTCAACGAGTTTTTCTTTTTCTCTTTTTATATGCTCATCTAGTTCACCTAGTTTTTGCTAAATTGTTGTTAATTCGCCTTTGATGGTTCTTAAAGCACGATCAAGAGCTAATAATTCTCGCATGGGTAGCGGCGAGTCGTGTATAGTCTTTAACGCTGTTTCTTCGGAAAAACTGGATTCTGCTCTATTACATTTATTAATTCACCTGCTGATTGATTTAATTCTTTAAGTTCCATGTTTTGCATTTGGTTATCTGTCGGGAGTTCTTGCAGTGTGTTTTGAAGTTTAGAAACTGCCTCCGCCCTTAATTTCGGTCTAACAAGACCAAGGCGGATTTGATCTTTCACACTGAGTCTATTTCTAATTGAACCCACGGCTAAAAACTTTGATGGGTTTTTTTTTAGTTGTAAGCTGAACAAGTTGTCCTTGGTCGCTCCTCACAAACAAATGGTCATCTTTTACTTCAAAATCATTAGGGTCTATAAATTCAGGAGGTTCTTGGCCGAAACTTTGGTATAATGATCTGACCTTACTTTCTGTTAATTCACGCCGCAAAGAGGGCCCCCGAGCGATGTTGTACCAAAGGAGTCATTTCACTCTGTCGTCTCCAGAATCTAAAACATCATAATCTTCATCCTCAATGCCTGCCATGTTTTTAAATAATTAACTTTTTTATTTTGTTTTATAAAAAATGCCACAATCATATGGCTCGATTCTTGACCCGCATAGAAAACAGAAAGAGCCCCATGGCGTGAAGGGAAATAAACGGATTTTGTTCCAAATAATCCATTTTACTATTGATAATCAAATTTCTTACTGTCAAATTCCAGACCTAGGAGCGTTTGAATTGATTGTGCCAGCTCGGGGCTTACCAAAATAGAACTCCATCAACAGACCCAACGGACAGTTTACAGAACTGGGGGGCAATCGTTAAGAAAATTCTATAAAACTTGAGGGCAGAAAATTTTCTTTACTAACAACAATTTTAACCTACTACATGGCTAACCGGGATAAGGGCGATCCGTTAAGGATCGAAAATAAGAAGCACTAAACATGATAGGCGCCGCAATCAAAGACGTAAAAGTACACGTAAATTTGCGTATGAAATCCTTTTCCATCCCCTTAGATTTGATTTTTAAAAGCCATCGCCAACTTTCAAGGGCTTTAAAAGACAGATTGTAAATATGAACTAACTTTTAAGAATACAAACGGGTTATCAAATCATCAACACCGAGCAAAGTACAGCATTTCTGACATCTCGTTAGAGTTTGACGTTGTTAGCAACCATGAATTAGCAAAGCTGTTTGAGCCCCAAATTATGAGTCACAATTAGTAATATATTACGAAAGGGTGCGTCATCATTCAACATATCCCAAAAGCAGGGCAGACACTATATGGAAATTTAGTTTTAGTGTTGCAGCATATTCACTTAAGGCATTTTATTGCTGTGCGAAGATGAAGAACCGTCAAAAGAGGAAGTGAAAAGTTTTTAATCCAAAAATAACGAAAGTAACAATGTTCGATTGAGGGTAGTCCCTAACCAAATTTTACGCTAGGGGCTTAAACCTTATCAGCATTTTGAGAAATAAGAAAACTGTTTGGGGGGGAGGGTAGAAGTCCAACAGTTGACCTTGGTCTAAAGATTTACATCTTCACAATGTTAGGCTTGATGATTATTTAAAAACAAAAACGGTTTATGGTGACCTAAGTCAACAAGGAAAATCAGTTGCATGGAAGGGGAAAACTGTGAGAGCCCGTAAAAACATTAAAAATTGATAAAGAAGAAGAAGCCGATAAACCGCTTAATGTACTTTTGTTTTTAATATTGATGCGCAGCTGAATATTAGAGTAACAGATTAAAAATGTACATACAAAAATTATTTTCATTTTATAAAAAGCATGTCTGTTCGGGTTTATCCAAATGTGCCTACAGCCCCGCTAAAAAAGAGATAGTAAAAACCCCTAACATAAAAACCTTTAGATTAACAAACATTACGCAAATGCAGCAAGTACTAGAGCAAGCCCTTTCAAAATACAGCAAAACCAAACGAAGGTATTCTGCTGCCTTTAATGCTGTTACTTATGTTAATACTGGGGCATCGACTATAATGCTCTATCAGCGGGAACGAGTGTTGGTCTCTTAGCAACGGCATAGGCGCACCCGCAGCTTTACCTCTAGGAGGTTTGTCTTTAGCTCTCGGCCTGTGTTCATTTAGCTGTAAGTGGGGCCCGGCAAAAAAATTAAAAACTAAACTCCAAAAGCACACAGCTATGGTTCAAAAATAACAGCAACTTAGTTCCTTCAAGCTGAAATAATAAAGCCTAGCTGACTCAAACATCACGATGAAGAATTAATCGTTTACAGCCGATTTTTGATGACTACAAAAGACAAAATTTTAAAATCTTCAAAAAAAAGGGCGGGGGCAAGTTTTTTCTAAACAGCCAGACCGAGCAGATAAAAAAGGAATGCTTAAAAAAAGTAAACGAGACATTAAACTCTGTTCTAAACGCTCACATTAACAACACCAAAGGTGTTTATACTTTAGTTTATGGTCCAAGCACAAAAAGACGTTGAATTGATTCTGATTTAAACCGTTGTATTTTTTTAATTTAAATAAAAATTTTTGGCTTAGAAAAGAAAGACACAGGTAAGATAATGAAGGACAAGACGAATGTTTGAAGGGAAAGCTCGAGAGAGAGCGTTTTTTCAGAGCACTGAATGATATTGATTTAGAATCATTGACCCAACAAAGTACAGGCAAGTGTTGTTCATGCTATTTCTCAAAGTTCCAGTAAACTAACAATGACCCCCATTAAAGTAATGTTAGCTGTTTTAATCGAACTATATAACAATAAATGAAGAAAATCTAGAAGTCTGGGTCTCAACTAACAGCAGACTATTCTTTCTCATAAGACTTAACACCGGTTGGGCAACGAACTGCTTGCACAGGGTTTTACGCTGCCGCGAGAAAACTAAATGAGAGGCTCTGGTTGTCAGAGGCGAAGTCTTAGGATTGATAAAACAGGCTAAGTATGCACCCTTGTAGGCAAGGCTTACATTCCGCTAACCTCGAGAGTTGGTTTCAAAGGAGCAGTTTTAACATAAAGAATTCAGACGACAATGTTTCATGTTGTGTGTTCTTGCAAGGCTGCATCATGTCCGCGAACACGCAAGAGAGTGACTAACTATCGGCAAAACACCAAAGATCTTAACTTTAATGAATATCCTTTCCTGTTAGTGTAGACCAAATTGATCAGTTTGAAGAACAAAACAAAACCAATAACTGTTAATGTATACACATGGGATGAGGAAACAAATTTGGTGCCAATTAAAGTGTCCAAGAACAGCCCAACAATAGGCGAACCAGACAAAAATCATGTTGACTTACTCCTAATGTCTTCGCCAACAGGGCTACCGCATTACACATTGATACGAACAATGAGTAGACTAATGCAGCATACTTCAAAAGATCATGGCAAACAAGAATTCTGTAGAAAATGTTTAACAAGAATGCCATCTGTTCAAGCCGCGAGCGAACATAAGAAACATTGTAAAAGTTCTGTAGACTGTAATACAGAACTAATTACACCCCCTCCTGGATCTAAAGTTAGTTTTAAGAACTGGAAACGGATGCAAAATTCTCCATATGTTGTTTACGCAGACTTCGAATCGCTCATTGTTCCTTATGAAGGGCCAGCGCCACAAAAACTTCGAAAAACAGTCTTAATGAGTAATCATCAGATTTGTTCATTTGCCTTCATTGTTGTCAGGTCGGATGGCGTTCATTCAGAGCCAGAATTATATAGAGGGCCTAATGCTGCAAAATACTTCTTAGAACACATGCAGAAAGTGCGTAATGACTGTTCTAATAATCTAAACTTATCTGAAATCATAATGACACCTGAAGCCCAACAACATTATGACTCAGCCACTCACTGTTGGATTTGTGGTTTTAGGCCTCTCATCAGACGCAGAGAATCCGACAGTAAGAGACCATGATCACATTAGCGGAAAGTTCAGAGGCGCGGCGCATAACAAATGCAATCTTCAACTAAAGTTTGATCCTAAGACATGGAAGCTGCCTGTATTCTTTCATAACTTGCGAGGTTACGATCTCATCTTATAATGAAAGCAGTGGACGATGCCTTCAGAGTGTCATGCATTGCACAGTCATCAGAAAAGTACATGTGCTTTAATCTAAATAACATGTCTTTTTATGACTCTATGCAACACATGATGGGTTCATTAGAGTCACTGGCTATGTCCTTAAAGTCCTGCCCAATAACGGAAGATATTTTGACACAACTCTTGTTAGAAAGGGCGTTTACCCTTATGAGTACATGAACAGTTGGGAAAGGTTTTAACGAAGATACACTTCCACCTAAAGGCGCGTTCTTTTCTAGTCTCAGAGGAAAGGACATCAGTGATTCAGATTACCAGCATGCTCAAGATGCGTGGCAGAAGTTAGAGTGTAAAACGATGGGAGACTATCATGATTCATACTTGAGGGCTGATACATGTTTGTTGGCGGACGTCTTTGAAAATTACAGAAAGACCTGCATGAAACATTATAGCCTGGATCCCGCGCATTACATTTCTGCGCCCGGATGAGCTGGGATGCTTTCTTAAAGTTTACTGGAGTACAGATTGATTTATTGTCGGATTTACCAATGATCCAGATGATTGAAAACGGGTTGCGTGGGGGAATTAGTATGGCGTCGCATCATTACTGTAAAGCAAACAACAAATACTTGGACGACTATGATCCGAGTAAAAGGTCTAACTATCTCATGTATTTAGATGCAAACAATCTGTATGGATGGGCTATGGCGCAATCACTTCCATTACGCAACTTTAAAATGTACACAGGCGGCGATCCGAATAATATTCAAAAGGCATTAAAGTGGTTGGGCAGTTTAACGCCTGATCAACAGCGTGGATACATTCTAGAAGTTGACTTAGAATATCCTCATGAACTCCATGACCTGCATAATGACTACCCATTAGCAGCAGAAAGTCTAAAGATGGATCCAAGAGAGCCACCTAAACTTGTGCCTAATCTTCGAGCAAAAAAAAAATTATGTCTGTCATTACAGACTTCTACAATTTTATTTAAGACATGGTTTGAAGTTGACAGCAGTTCATCGCATAATTGCTTTTGATCAAGAACAGTTCATGAAACCATACATCATGAAGAACACTGATCTCAGAACTAAATCCACAGATGCTTCAGAAAAAGACTTTTTCAAGTTGATGAACAACAGCTGTTTTGGAAAGACTATGGAGAATCCGCACAAGCGCAAAGATGTCAGATTGGTCACCAGAGAGAATGAAGCAATTAAGCTGACTTCAAAACCAAATTATCAGGACTTATCAGTGAGAGGGGAGAGGTGCGGTTTATGTAAAAGTGCCTAAAGTTTCAAGATCCGACGTGCCCTAGCTACAGATGAAGAATCAAAACCAGAAGCTTTTGCCAATATTGAGCAGACAATATATATAAAAAAAAAAAAATAACTAGAAGGGTAACTCTAGTTCGCGTGAGAGGACAGTGTCACACTGTCACTTTTGCATACACGCATTCATGACAGCATTTACTCCATACGCACACGCAATCTTTCCAATCAACTAAAAGGCGCACTTCCGAATGTTTTTTCTTCTCCCCTCTCCTTCGGGGAAAACAGTTTACTAAATCATATCAAACAATTTATAAACAGATTCTATACATGTATCTCTCATTTTCTGGTGGAGGTTCTCTCTGTGCCTGTAATCTTTTAATTTCAGCATCAGTCTCTAATTTTAACTGCCTCAACTTAAATTGGTGTTCTTTATCTTTTTCTTCAGATTCCCTCTGTAGTCTTTTTTCTTCAGATTCCCTCTCTAGTCTTTTTCTTCAATTTCAGATTCCCTCTGTAGTCTTTTTCTTCTAACTCTAGTTTCCTTTGATTTTCTTCTCTCTCTAGTTTCCTTTCGTTTTCTTCTCTCTCTCTCTCTTAGCCTCTGCCCTATCATGCATTTTGCACATAGTTGGTAAGTTTTTCTCCTTCAAAACCCAAGCGTTCCGCTTGTTGAACTATTATCAAAATCATCCATAATG
>CM031602.1:29014685-29034355 GCA_018398815.1 Conus ventricosus
GTTAGTGTAGACCAAATGATCAGTTTGAAGAACAAAACAAACCAATAACTGTAATGATACACATGGGATGAGGAAACAAATTTGGTGCCAATTAAAGTGTCCAAGAACAGCCCAACAATAGCGAACCAGACAAAAATCATGTTGACTTACTCCTAATGTCTTCGCCAACAGGGCTACCGCATTACACATTGATACGAACAATGAGTAGACTAATGCAGCATACTTCAAAAGATCATGGCAAACAAGAATTCTGTAGAAAATGTTTAACAAGAATGCCATCTGTTCAAGCCGCGAGCGAACATAAGAAACATTGTAAAAGTTCTGTAGACTGTAATACAGAACTAATTACACCCCCTCCTGGATCTAAAGTTAGTTTTAAGAACTGGAAACGGATGCAAAATTCTCCATATGTTGTTTACGCAGACTTCGAATCGCTCATTGTTCCTTATGAAGGGCCAGCGCCACAAAAACTTCGAAAAACAGTCTTAATGAGTAATCATCAGATTTGTTCATTTGCCTTCATTGTTGTCAGGTCGGATGGCGTTCATTCAGACCAGAATTATATAGAGGCCTAATGCTGCAAAATACTTCTTAGAACACATGCAGAAAGTGCGTAATGACTGTTCTAATAATCTAAACTTATCTGAAATCATAATGACACCTGAAGCCCAACAACATTATGACTCAGCCACTCACTGTTGGATTTGTGGTTTAGGCCTCTCATCAGACGCAGAGAATCCGACAGTAAGAGACCATGATCACATTAGCGGAAAGTTCAGAGGCGCGGCGCATAACAAATGCAATCTTCAACTAAAGTTTGATCCTAAGACATGGAAGCTGCCTGTATTCTTTCATAACTTGCGAGGTTACGACTCTCATCTTATAATGAAAGCAGTGACGATGCCTTCAGAGTGTCATGCATTGCACAGTCATCAGAAAAGTACATGTGCTTTAATCTAAAATAACATGTCTTTTTATGACTCTATGCAACACATGATGGGTTCATTAGAGTCACTGGCTATGTCCTTAAAGTCCTGCCCAATAACGGAAGAATATTTTGACACAACTCTTGTTAGAAAGGGGGTTTACCCTTATGAGTACATGAACAGTTGGAAAGGTTTAACGAAGATACACTTCCACCTAAAGGCGCGTTCTTTTCTAGTCTCAGAGGAAAGGACATCAGTGATTCAGATTACCAGCATGCTCAAGATGCGTGGCAGAAGTTAGAGTGTAAAACGATGGGAGACTATCATGATTCATACTTGAGGGCTGATACATGTTTGTTGGCGGACGTCTTTGAAAATTACAGAAAGACCTGCATGAAACATTATAGCCTGGATCCCGCGCATTACATTTCTGCGCCCGGGATGAGCTGGGATGCTTTCTTAAAGTTTACTGGAGTACAGATTGATTTATTGTCGGATTTACCAATGATCCAGATGATTGAAAACGGGTTGCGTGGGGAATTAGTATGGCGTCGCATCATTACTGTAAAGCAAACAACAAATACTTGGACGACTATGATCCGAGTAAAAGGTCTAACTATCTCATGTATTTAGATGCAAACAATCTGTATGGATGGGCTATGGCGCAATCACTTCCATTACGCAACTTTAAAATGTACACAGGCGGCGATCCGAATAATATTCAAAAGGCATTAAAGTGGTTGGGCAGTTTAACGCCTGATCAACAGCGTGGATACATTCTAGAAGTTGACTTAGAATATCCTCATGAACTCCATGACCTGCATAATGACTACCCATTAGCAGCAGAAAGTCTAAAGATGGATCCAAGAGAGCCACCTAAACTTGTGCCTAATCTTCGAGGCAAAAAAAAATTATGTCTGTCATTACAGACTTCTACAATTTTATTTAAGACATGGTTTGAAGTTGACAGCAGTTCATCGCATAATTGCTTTTGATCAAGAACAGTTCATGAAACCATACATCATGAAGAACACTGATCTCAGAACTAAATCCACAGATGCTTCAGAAAAAGACTTTTTCAAGTTGATGAACAACAGCTGTTTTGGAAAGACTATGGAGAATCCGCACAAGCGCAAAGATGTCAGATTGGTCACCAGAGAGAATGAAGCAATTAAGCTGACTTCAAAACCAAATTATCAGGACTTATCAGTGAGAGGGGAGAGGTGCGGTTTATGTAAAAGTGCCTAAAGTTTCAAGATCCGACGTGCCCTAGCTACAGATGAAGAATCAAAACCAGAAGCTTTTGCCAATATTGAGCAGACAATATATATAAAAAAAAAAAAAATAACTAGAAGGGTAACTCTAGTTCGCGTGAGAGGACAGTGTCACACTGTCACTTTTGCATACACGCATTCATGACAGCATTTACTCCATACGCACACGCAATCTTTCCAATCAACTAAAAGGCGCACTTCCGAATGTTTTTTCTTCTCCCCCTCTCCTTCGGGGAAAACAGTTTACTAAATCATATCAAACAATTTATAAACAGATTCTATACATGTATCTCTCATTTTCTGGTGGAGGTTCTCTCTGTGCCTGTAATCTTTTAATTTCAGCATCAGTCTCTAATTTTAACTGCCTCAACTTAAATTGGTGTTCTTTATCTTTTTCTTCAGATTCCCTCTGTAGTCTTTTTTCTTCAGATTCCCTCTCTAGTCTTTTTCTTCAATTTCAGATTCCCTCTGTAGTCTTTTTTCTTCTAACTCTAGTTTCCTTTGATTTTCTTCTCTCTCTAGTTTCCTTTCGTTTTCTTCTCTCTCTCTCTCTTAGCCTGTCTGCCCTATCTATGCATTGTTGCACATAGTTGGTAAGTTTTTCTCCTTCAAAACCCAAGCGTTCCGCTTGTTGAACATATTTATCAAAATCATCCATAATGAACCGTCAACAGATATAAACACAAAACAATTTCTAAGTATGAATAAAAATAAGGCGATTTCACAAAAACGTAATTATAATATATACAAATAAAGAATTCAATTTCCCATGTAAACAGAAACCAGCTTACTAACACAGGATAGATATGAAACCCAAGGAATGTATTTTTCCAGAAGTATTTTGTTTTCGAAAACAGGTATCAATTTGGAATTTAAAAAAAAATGAAGTTCAATGATAATCTGTTTTTCCTAAGAAAGGAAAGAAAAAACACAATATTAAAGTTTTCTGGAAATAAATTCTTTATAAAGTTTTAGTTCTTAAATGTTCTTGTTGTCAGTCTTACTTTCTTACTGAATTTCAAATAAATTTACACAACAAAGGTATCGCCTTATACGATAAATGAAAATGAATTTACAAAACAAATGGAATCACAGACAATTAAAAAGAGGGGAAGAAACACAAACTAGCCAAAAGATGAAAATGTTGAATAGAAAACTAGATAGGAGCTTATTGACGAGAAGGTTTAGAGGTTTGAAAAAGGGGGTGAAAAGGAAATGAAAGGATACACAGGATCGGAACAGTGAGAAGAAATCAAGAACAGCAAAAGAAGCCCTCAGACAGCACCCTAGAGGTCACTGCCTCCCGTGAAACTGGAGGCGGGAAAAAAATCATGCACAATATACACAACACTACAGAATAATACAAAATAATAAACAATCAATCAATAAATGCACAATCACCCAAACGCAAAGAAAATATCACGACACACAGAAAAACAACAGATCATCAAAAGAAAAACATTATTTGGAAGAGTTTTCCCGCACTTGTCAACCTCTGTCCTGTTGAAGGAGGCAAGGTCGGTTCGAACTCTGGGAAAAGGGGACTATTTGAAATGAAACGATTGGACAGAGAAAGAAAAAATAACAAAATAAACCTAATAAGGGCGATCACGGCTGCTCCCACTCTTTGAACTAATCGCTCAATGTAGCGAGAAGCAGTGGGGCTCACCAATCGGGGAAAAGGACAAAATAGGGAAAATCATGGCTGCTCCCACTCTTGAACTAATCGCTCAATGTGGCGAGAAGCGGTGGGGCTCACCGATCGGGGGAAAAAATTAAGGACAAACAAAAAAGAACACTAGCAAAACTCAGAGTCAGAAAGAAGAGCGAACAACTCACTCGCACTGAAAATAAATCCACTCTCACACACAAATAGAAAAGAAAACAAATGCAAATATTACTCACAATAAATAATTAACCACTTGCTTTACTTTTCCTTCCCTCAAACCCTTGAGGGTACAAATCAAAATCTTTTTTATCAAATGAAAACAGATCTCTTTTTTTTTCTAGGCCCCGAGGGCACAAATACAAATCTTTCCTCTGAGGCTACAAATCAAAATCCTTTTACCAGGCCCCCAAGGGCAGAAATAGAAATCTTTTTTTTTCTTTCCAGGGGGGACAAAAACAACGGCAGCTACGTAGGGGTCACCACTGTCACACTGTCACTTTTGCATACACGCATTCATGACAGCATTTACTCCATATGCACACGCAATCTTTCCAATCAACCAAAAGGCGCACTACCGAATGTTTTTACTTCTCCCCCTCTCCTTCAGGGAAAACAGTTTACTAAATCACATCAAACAATTTGTAAATAGATTCTATACATGTATCTCTCTTTTTCTTCACACTGAGAGATAAACCAAGTTTTAAATTGACATCAATAACTATTTACAAGTTTCTATAGTCATGGCCTTCACATAACTTTGGCCCAAGATCCAGACCAGGAGAATAAATGATTCCTGCAATCATGATGCCATACCCGCATCAGAGATGAGACTCGCCCCATACTGTCATGATTCCCTGTCTCTCTCAGAAATCGCGTCGCCCCCTTGCATTCTCCTGTCACCAGAGAAATGATGAGATCCGACTCCTCTCCCTGGAGTCTTTAATTGCTGGGGCTGAACTACCGGTGTGTTCCCCACACCATGGCCTTTGTTAACCACACCTGATGGGTGAAGAGTGAAGGATCAAGGGCTGAAACATGAATAAGGTTCGTGTAAGTAACCTGCTTCCCAATTCAACATATGAATTCTTTCTTTCTCTTTTCTCTGGGTTTTCCCCTGTAGCTTTCCCCAACTACCTATGGCTCACCTGGTAATGACTGGTCAGCAGTGAGGACCAGCGTCCTGACAGGTTCGAGTCGTAAATTAAAAAATAAATGTAAATAAAAGAAGTAAAACGCGCTTTTATTCTTCACCCAAGCATTGCAACACTTCAAGACACGTTAACCTTACAATAACACCCGCCAATATTTTAGCTTTTTCTGAATCACTACAGTTAATGTTCATCACTTTGATTGCTTCGTTAAATTGTTCACTATGATCTTTTATTATATTGTTTACATCATTCTCAAAACCAAATTCACTAAAATCAATGTTTAATACTTTTATTGTTTCGTCAAATAGTTCATTACAATTTTTAAAATCAGATTCACTGAGTTCGGCAGCCATTTTTAAATCTAAAATAATTAAATAAATAAAAAATAATTGTAAATTTGGCTGTTATAGTCTTTTCTAATCGTAAAACCTGATCTTCATTAAAGCAAATAGTCACTCCTTCAGAGTCAGTAGAAACAGTCAGATTAGCATCTTCAGAAGCCATATTACCAACTAAAATAGCAAACAACTTTATAACCGGTTGGGGCCAAGAATCTGGCATTTTACTGATGGCCTGTTTCACGCTTTCTCGTATATTTATGCGATCAAAAAGATCAGTAATTAATTCTTCAAACCTGCTCTTTAACTCTTCTCTACTCAACCTTCCAATCCAACTCGTAAAGTATATTAATAAGCTCTGTAGCTACTTCATCCTTCATTTTTTTTTTAACCAGAATAAAATCATAAATTAAAAAATTAAGTAAGTCTCTCCCTCCTCCCTCCCTGCCCCCTCCCCCCTCTCTCCCTCTCTCTCATTCACTCGCAGCATGGGTCTGTAAAGCATGCTGCAACGCTCTCCGCCTATTGATCGTTTGGCGGCTGAGGTCTATTTTGAGTCCGGGATTTTCCGCTCTCTGACAGCAGTTTGTAGAGTATTGATTTCTACCTTCCTTGTTCACACGCGCACAGAGTAATCATTAACAATCAAAATAAGCAATACAATGATAATGAAAGTGATTTATCTCCCTTTAATTATGCATAAAAGTAATTGTCTTCCCCTGAATAAATTATCTATTTATAGATCAGCGAGAGAGAATTGATTATTAAAAGTTGTGTTTTTGTGCTTAATTTGCTAGTGACTCTTCCCATTTTCGTGTTTCGTCTAGGTCACTGGCGCGGCTATAAACGTCCGCAAACCACAATGTGCTGTCTGGGTCACTGGCGAGGCTATAAACGCCCGTAAACCACAATGTGTTGTCTGGGTCACTGGCGCAGCTATAAACGCCTGTAAACCACAATGTGTATGTGTCTGTGTGTCCTAGGAAAAGCCACTGAAAAGGGGGGTGAGAGAATTGCCCCAAATTAGACAAACTGAAAGCAGGCAACCAAGTATAAGAAATAACCACTATTAGAGGCATATTCCCAAAACTCTTCGCATCTTGGCCACATTATCTGTGATCCTCTGGATCTGACTTGGGGCCCTAGGGAGCCATAGGGTCTCAAGTTATACCCAGGGGTGATCAGTAATGGGGCCAGATGTGAAGAGTTTTGCACTTTTTTATAATGATTTTATATCCCTGGAGAGATTGTAAATATCTTTGTTCGCGATCACCAAATCTTATCTTGCACGTAAGCCCCATTTTAATGTGCTGATTACGTCAATTTTTGCTGTTTTTGTGTGTTAATTTTTTAGAAAACAGGTGTTAATTTGGCCAAAACTGACATGAGATGGACGTGATTTGTATGTGAAAAGGGGGGTTTTCGTGCAAAGTAAGATGGGGGGTCTTGAACATAGATATTTACATTCTCTGAAATCTTTCTTTTTTCTTTCCAGGGAAACAAAAAACGGCAGCTACGTCGGGGTTACACTGTCACGTTTGCATACACGCATTCATAACAGCATTTACTCCATATGCACACGCAATCTTTCCAATCAACCAAAAGGCACACTACAGAATGTCTATTTTGAGTCCGGGATTTTCCGCTCTCTGACAGCAGTTTGTAGAGTATTGATTTCTACCTTCCTTGTTCACACGCGCACAGAGTAATCATTAACAATCAAAATAAGCAATACAATGATAATGAAAGTGATTTATCTCCCTTTAATTATGCATAAAAGTAATTGTCTTCCCCTGAATAAATTATCTATTTATAGATCAGCGAGAGAGAATTGATTATTAAAAGTGGTGTTTTTGTGCCTAATTTGCTAAAGTTTTTAATATGACTATTGTACAAAGTAGCTACTAAAAAGTACTTTAAAACACAGTTTGTGTTTAACCTTTAAAAATATTCTGCTTTAATAAAAAAAACAATTTTAATAACAACCTCAACTTATGCATAAACACCATAGAATTATAAAGCTTTCAGTTTGCACAGTATATATATTAATCCTAAAATGTAAAGTTGGGAATATGCCTGCCAGTGGTTTTGTGCTTGTTTGTGTGTTCTGAAAGTCTAAATAACATCAATAACTTTTTACAAGTTTCTATAAAGTCATGGCCTTCACATAACTTTGGCCCAAGATCCAGACCAGAGAATAAATAATTCCTGCAATCATGATGCCATAACCGCATCAGAGATGAGACTCACCCCATACTGTCATGATTCCCTGTCTCTCTCAGAAATCGTGTCGCCCCCTGCATTCTCCTGTCACCAGAGAAATGACGAGATCCGACTCCTCTCCCTGGAGTCTTTAATTTCTGGTGCTGAACAACCGGTGTGTTCCCCACACCATGACCTTCGTTAACACATCTGACGGGGTGAAGAGTGAAGGGTGAAGGGTCTGAAACACGAATGAGGTTCGTGTAAGTAACCTGCTTCCCAATTCAACATATGAATTCTTTCTTTCTGTTTTCTTTAGGTTTTCCCCTGTACTTTCCCCAACTACCTATGGCTCACCTGTAATGATGGTCAGCAGTGAGGATCAGCGTCCTGACAGTTCGAGTCTCTAGGCCATCTGCTGGGCTAAAACTGATTCTTTCCTCCCTTCTCCTAGTGAGTGCATACTCAGTGTTCAAAACACATGACCAGCACCTTACCAGCCCTTATTAAACTATCTCTCAGTGGTCACTTTCACCCAATGACCACCGTTGTTTAATCAATGAGTAAATCTCACAATTATTTAGGGACGCCCGCTACACTAGTCAAGCCACATGAATATTCTTCCTTTTTAGTTGTGCATGGGGAAATGATTCATATCACTAAACTACATGTGATGGAGCGTCACATGCCTTGATGTGAGGCTACGTCACATGACACACCCCCCATCCTGGGGTGAAAAAATTTTTCTCCATACTTTTTTTAAAAGGATATACAACTTCACTTAAAAACATCTTCAGCCATGAATCTCAAATGTGTATCCATCACACATGATTCACTAGATTAATAATCAACGTATAGAATCAATCATCATGATCCACCATAAATAGCATATTTCAAACGTTCAAGTCTTTCTAAAGAAAAAGAAATGCATAATTGATCACCACATGTCATAAAATACATTTCACAAATTACATGGACAAAACAATTAGGGATATTAACAATTCCAAAGTAGAAATTGTGTTTATATATTAAGATGTGAAGCACATTTTTCCCTTGATCTTTGTCTCACATCATATGTTTCAAAACCCTCATGAAAATGAGAATATTTCTAATGTAAATGTTTCTCAAGAGACATGTAAACAAAATAAACTACTTTAAACATAGTTCCCCCCCCCCCCCATGTAATGTTATAGTCCATTGAAAACTGAACCATATTTTCCATTATTGACAATGAACTAATGCAAACAATAGGTTTGTCTCACTGCACAATCAAAACATGTGTATATACATTTCTAAAGAGTTATTTGCTCATGACACATACATATATATTCACCTCACAAGCAAGTTAGACATAAATAGTACATGATGATTTTTTCATTGTTTACTAAAGAACAAAGCAAAGAATAGCTGTGTAATACATCACCATCAAGTAGTTTTTGCTTGTAAAACATATAGTCACATCAACAAGCAAATTAAGCATAAATACCACTTGATTTAAATAGTCAGTAACATACAATGCACTTTCAAATGTGAGCACACCATAATCATAAAGAAAGTCAAAGAACAGGAATCGTCTTTCCTTTGAAGACAGTTACAATTGTCCATGAATATTCATACACGTGACAATAAATCTGCCATGACATTTTGTGTTCCAGGCACTGGTTCAATAGTAAACTGGAATTCCTGCAATGCCAAAGACCCCTTAATAATCTGCTGTTCTTAGTCTTTGACAATTGCAAGAACGTCAATGGCCTGTGGTCGGTCTGTAACCGAAACTTTCTTCCAGTCAAGAACCTGGCGAACTTCTCACATGCCCATACAATAGCCAAGCTCTCTCTCTCAATAGTGGAGTACTTCTCTCTGTGTCTTTGAGAACTTTTTACTGGCGTATTGTACGGATGTAACAAAGCATTTTTTCCTGCAAAAGTACCGCTCCCATTCCTTTGGAACTGGCATCGGTTCTCAAAATAAAGTCTTCTGAGAGGGAGGTAACAAAGAACAGGAAATGAGTTGAGGGTGTTCTGAACACACTCCAAAGCCTTCTGGCACTCATCAGACCACACAATACTTTTGTTCCTCGTCCCTTTCGTCAATTCTGTCAAAGGGGCCATCAGGACGCAAAGTGGGGTACATATTGTCTATAGTAAGAGAACAATCCGATGAGTGATCTGATCTGTTTCTTTGTAGTGGGTTTTTGTAAGGATAAAATCTTTTCCACTTTTCTTTCCTTCTGGCATCATTTTTTCCCACTGAAATAGTGTGACCCAAAAACTCGAGAGTTTGAAAACCGGCACGAATTTTGGATGGTCTCGCAGTTCGACCAAAACTTTGGAGTCTGAAAAAACATCTCACAAATTAGAAAGGAGTTCACTCCATGATTTTGCAGCCAACAAAATGTCGTCAAAAAAACTGACTGCACCACATTCATGGAGTTTCAGGACTCGCATCATTCTTGCAAAAGAAGCTGGGGTATTTTGCAAACCGAATGGCATTTTTCGTCCATTGGAAAAGACCAAAAGGTGTTTCCTTGTCAGCTTCAGCCATTGGAATCTGCCAGTAACCTTTAGTTAAGTCGACTTTCACAAAACAAGTTCCTTCTTAGAGCGGACACAGAAGTTCTTCAATGTCTAGGATGGCTCGGCATCGAACACAGTGATCTTGTTTAATTTCCTGTAATCGATGCAGAACCACACCGAGCCATCAGATTTGTCCACTATTACAACTGGTGAGCTGTACGGAGATGTAGAAGGTTCTATGACCTTTAAATCCAGCATTACTTTGATTTCTCTCTCGACAACCTCTTTGTTTTGCAAACGGAGGGGTATGGTCTGGTTAGCACTGGTATTTCAGTAGTTAACTGAATACTATGGGGTTCAATACCAGTCACTGTACCTGGGGTATCTGTCAACACATCCTGAAAGTCTTTCAAAATTTCTTTGAGCTGTTCTGTCTGACTTGCAGACAAATCATTCGACAGAACCACATCATCATAGGTTTCACCTTTGATAGACAGAGTAGGAAGGGGTACAACATCATCTGCATTGGTAGATGTTAACACTCCTACATTTGCTGTTTTCACACCTTTGATCTGTCCCTGTACGTTACATTGGGTACAAAATCATCACTGATAATATCTGTCATGTTGACATCAGTTTTTTACATAGGACAATCCATTCAACTGACTGGTTGATGGGAACATTTGTACGCTCAACATAACTTCTTCAACATGTTCACATGGAATACCTTCTCAGTGTTTGCCATTTTGATCTTATAATTAACTGCAGAAAGTTTTTCGACCACCTGAAAAGGACCCTTCCACATAACACGAAGTTTGTTATGTTCATCAGTGAGTATACAAGGACTTTATCCCCTGCACTGAAGGAACGTGCGTTTGCTTTTCTATCTGCAAAGACCTTGTATACATCTGTTTTTCTATCAGCTGACTGTTGAGCAAGCTCACATGCATCCTTCAAACGATTATGCAGTTCATAAACATATTGGTAGACAGTTTTACTGTCAGGTATGTCCGTCTTTTTCGTCCATTGTGTCATCAGTAGATCCAAAGGACCCCTTGGTGAGTGTCCGAAAAGAAGCTCGAATGGTGAAATCCCAGCGTTTCGTTCGGCATTTCCCTGTATGCGAAAAGCAAAGCCGGTATGAAACGATCCCATTCATGGGTTCCTGCCTTGCAACCTTTCTCAACATGGACTTTAACGTTCCATTGAAACGTTCAACCATGCCATTCGATTGGGGATGATATGGCGTGTTTAAAATGGAGAGATTGACAACAGTCTGTAAATTTCTCTCATGAGATCGGAAATGAATTGCATTCCACAATCCAAGAAATTGGTTCTGGAAGACCCACTCCGGAAAAAATCGCAAGTAGGGCTTCAGCGACAGACACTGTATCAATTTTCTTCAATGGAATCGCTTCTGGATACCTTGTCGCTGTATCCACCAAAGTTAAGATATAGCGATATCCGGAAGAAGACGGTGGAAAAGCCCAACAAGATCAATAGCTACCTTCCGAAATGGGACGGAAATGAGAGGCATTTGTGCAAAGGTGCACATGGGACGCAACCTTTCTGAGATGTCTTTTGGCAGATGTCACATGAGCAGCAGTACTCTGTAACTTCCTCTGTGACACCTGGCCAATAAAAAGAATCAAGAACTCTCTTTAATGTTCTTTTGATTCCACAGTGACCAGCATCATGAGCCGTGTGTAGTACTGTCTCTCTAAGTGGCTTTGGAACGACAACTTGTTTGTTGTCCTGTCCTGTCCAGGTACACACCTGTAGAGAATGTCAGAGTCCAGTATGTACGTTGGTTTGTCCGTTGGTATGTCAGTGAAGTCTGTTTAGCAGCAGAAAGTATTGTCGTCAGCGTCTCGTCTTTTCCCTGCATTTCTTTTAGATCATCTGTGGTAATCTGGAGTTCATCCAGTTTTGAGACTTTTAGCAGCTTTGTAGCCTTTCCCTGCTCTATGATGTCTGATCTGGTACTCACAAGACAAGGAATGAACGATCCTCCAGCACCACCATGTACTGTAGGCGACACCTGGCAAATTGCCCAAGATCAAGTCGCAGACTGGGTTATCGATAACACAGGCAGTGAGAAATCCGGAATAGTATGGTGTATCGACAGAAATTTTTGCCAGTGGAAACGTTTCAATCTTGCCTCCAAACGACCTACTCTTTTGGACAGTGTTGAGATACTGGTTTTGAAGCATGAAAGATTTTCTCACACCAGCGGTGGTGCACCCAGTGTCTCGCAAAACCGAAGCCTGCAATCCGTTGATGGCTCCGTTTTCTAACACCAGTCCATCAACCGATTGATGTGGTGCCAAAACAAGGCCTTCTTCACAATCAGTGGAGACTAATGCGGGTGTCACGAGTTTGTCACGAGGCCTATGACGATTGACCCATCTAGGGTGGTGGAATTATTCATTTATTTATTGTCGTTGTTGTTGTCGTGTATCCGTCCCTTAATGTGGCTTGTGGTGCGTTTGCACCTTAATGTCGTTCAGCTCAGGTTAGGTTTACTTTCTCTCTCTCTAATTCCACTGCCCGTGCAATTCATCCTGCAGGTTCACGAGTGGCTGGTACCTTTCGCTTGAACAGGCTGTCTCTATCAGCCTCTCTCCTGTCTTTTTACCTGCCGCACGTGCATCATTCCTCTTAGGCTTGAGGTATGCTCACTGTGACGTAGCGTGGCATGTTGGCGGCCATCGTTTAGGCAGGTTTTCTCTTCACTCGAGTGGAAGATGTCCCTGAGAGCGCCTGCTCTGTTTTTGGTTCTTCACCACTTCGTCGAAGGTACGGTCGGTACCTTCATCCCTACAGTCGGCCTGTAGGGGAGGGACATCACATCACATCACATCACAAATCACCATCACATCACATCATCTTTTCCGCATCTGCTCTGCTGGTCCTATCGACTGGACAGAGGGCAGAGAGTCGTTTGACCCGCCACTTTGGGTCACCCACGGGTAGCTGGTAAGCATCAGTTTCGTGGCTTTTTTTTTTTTTTTTTTGTTGCTAGCCGGCTAATTCTCTTTTGCGCAATTTTCTTTTGACTTTCAAAATTATAAAAGAAATATTGTTTGAGACCACTTTTTCTGGTTAATTCAATCTTTAACCTGGCCAGTCAAAATTATATCCAAAAGTCTTTCTCCTTTTTATGCATCTGGTGATGCGGTAGTCAGTGGGGATGGGAGAGAACCTGGTGATTCAGGGTTGGTACTTGCTTGGTCTCGCTCGTCCGCCCCTGTCACAATCGCCGGTTTCTTATTCTTCGGCCACCGTCTATTTGTGCATGCAAGGGGAACGAGAGTTTTATGTTTGCGAGCGTGCGTACGCATGATTAGTCGTTTGGATGCGTGGTTGGAGAATTGTGTCATTTTGACATGTTGCTATAAATGTGGGGATAATTATGCCATTAAATTATTATTATTTGTAAATGTGATGACAGTCGTAAAGAAATGGTTGTTGTACTCAAGTTCGAATCCTAGGAAAGGAAAATGTTGAACGTGAGTGAGAGAAGGATGAATATATAATTGCTATTCGTGTTTAACTGTTGATGTAATCTCTTACCTGCTTCGTGTGAGGAGACCTTTGGCGAACATTCCTCGTTTGGTTTTTTGACTGTGTTATGCTCAAGTCTGTGTTGAGCTTGTGTTTCCAGCAAATACCTCCCCTCGCCCATCATGCGAATGGCTGTTAGGATTTAACAGCATGTGTCAGACCGTACTGACTGCGGGGTTCCAGTACCCTTTCCCCTTTCTTCTTTCCTTCCAGTGCCTTCTTTTTCTCTCCTCCCGCCGCGTCAACCGAGGCTTGCGCTGTTGGGGCTACGCAGTGAGGAACACGTGGACCTTGCTGGATGGTCCTGGCCCTGTCCGGGACTTTCCGCAACAATGTCTCGTCCCATGGGAGGCGTTCTCCACTGCCCACGGACCTCCTGCAGCGCACGTGACCGGCGTGTGCCCTTCTTTCTTCTTTCTCCTTTCCTTCCAGTTCCTTCCTTTATTCTCTCCTCCCGGGGGCTCCACCCGATGCTGGTGCTGTTGGGGCCGTGCACTGGTTGAGGAGCACGTGGACTTTGCTGGATGTTCCTGGCCCTGTCCGGGACTTTCCGCGGCGGCGCCTCGTCCCACCGGAGGCGTTCTCCACTGTCCACGGACCTCCTGCAGCGCGCGTGACCGGGTGTGGTTAGCACTGTATCGTGCCATTTGGGGTGTGTGTGTGTCAAGGGTGTCGGCCTTGAAAGACTATATTCAGGAACAGACCCGGTCTGGGGTGCCTGAGTCGACCCGGTGCTCTCGGAGGACTTTGGAGAGACAGAGGTGTGGGGGAACCACATGAAACACGGAATGGAATGCATGTGTTGGGGGGTTGATTGTGATTGTGCATGTTGTGAAGAGTTATTTGTGATTGTGCTTGTTGTGTGTGTTGGAACGCTTATTTGTGATATGTGTGTGCTGGTGTGAATAATGGTGTATTGTATCGTAATCTTTCTTGTGTGGTCTCTTGCGAGGCGTGTGGGTCAGTCATCCCTTCACTCCCATCGAGACCGATCCTGTCAGGGCAGACCTTCAGGGGTCGGTCGTGACAGCGGTCTTGAATCATTTGGTTTGAAAGGCCAATTCTTTTTCAAATGGAACTTGCCATCACAAAAGAAACATTGCATTGTCTGATCGGCGCGGACTGATTGGTGTTACTTGTGAACTTCGGTTCTGTCCACGAACTGGCCCAAAGGTCTGCGTGGTGGTCGTTGTCCAGGACCTCGTAACGTTTGGGGAGGAGCAAGGGGTTTTTCCAGTGGTGAGTTACTGGTACTGACGAAACCCACTCAAAACCGCGGAAGGACCCCTGTCCGTTCCTAGGATAGGTATATCCTTGAGGACCCAGAAATGACCTATGATTTCCTTTCCTGTAATTTCCCTGTCCCTATTTGATAGTACATGACGCCGAGACTCAAAGATGTAAAATTCTCCTTTCCTACCCACGCCCTTATCCGGGTGAGCGATACAATACTGATCAGCCATCGGACACATTTCCTCAACACTTTCAAATTGCCTTTCTTTAAGGAAAGTGGCCAGATCTTTGCTCACCCTCTGGAAAAGTTGTTCTCTAAGAAGGAGATCTCGCAGTGATTGAAAAGTTTTGTTCGTTTTTGATAAATCGATCCATCGATTCTAAACAATGACTCATACGACTTAGAAACGATGGAAACGATTCCCCTTTGTAGGGCGCACAGAAGAGAAACGTTCGCTAAAACGATCGGCAGAACATTGAAATTTTTTTGAGGAGTTCTTCCTTAAATTTGATCCCAAGTTAAATTTTGTTTCGCCGCAAGTGTGTGGTACAGTGCCAAAGCGCTCCCCTTTAAAACCCTTGACGCGTTATACAATGTCCACTTTTCCTTTGGCCAAAAACAAGACGTTGCGGGGACTTTCAAATCGGAAAAGGAAACTATCGACGTCATCCGTTTTTTCCTCGAAAGGCGGTAACTTTAAATTTATATGCTGTTTTGGTTGAGATGTGCTTGCGGAACTGACTGGTGGAGCTGGTGGAGGTTCTCTCAATGCCTGTAATCTTTTCATTTCAGCATTGGTCTCAAATTTTAACTGCCTCAACTTAAATTGGCGTTCTTTATCTTTTTCTTCAGATTCCCTCTGTTAGTGTGTTTTTTTCAGATTCCCCTCTCTAGTCTTTTTCTTCAATTTCAGATTCCCTCTCTAGTCTTTTTCTTCTAACTCTATTTTTCCTTTGATTTTCTTCTCTCTCTGGTTTCCTTTGATTTTCTTCTCTCTCTCTTAGCCTGGTTGCCCTACCTATGCATTGTTGCAATATTGTGTAAGTTTTCTCCTTCAAAACCCAAGCATTCCGCTTGTTAAACTATTTATCAAATCATCCATAATGAACCGTCAACAGATATAAACACAAAACAATTTCTAAGTATGAATAAAAAAAAAGCGTTTTTCGAAAAACGTAATTATAATATATACAAAAAAAATTCAATTTTCCCATGTAAACAGAAAACAGCTTACTAAAACAGGATAGATTTGAAACCCAAGGAATGTATTTTTTCCAGAAGTATTTTGTTTTCAGAAAAAAGTATAAATTTGGATTTTTTTTTAAAATGAAGTTAAAATACTAATCTGTTTTTCCTAAGAAGGGAAAGATAAAAACAATATTAAAGTTTTCTGGAAATAAATTCTTTATAAAGTTTTAGTTCTTAATGTTCTTGTTGTCAGTCTTCTTGTTTACTTAATTTCAAATGAATTTACACAACCAAATGTATCGCCTTATACGATAAATGAAAATGAATTTACAAAACAAATGGAATCACAGACAATTAAAAAGAGGGGAAGAAACACAAACTAGCGGAAATCCTACTAAAAGATGAAAATGTTGAAGAAAAAACTAGATAGGAGCTTATTGACGAGAAGGTTTAGAGGTTTTGAAAAAGGGGTTGAAAAGGAAATGAAAGGATACACAGGATCGGAACAGTGAGAAGAAATCAAGAACAGCAAAAGAAGCCCTCAGACAGAACCCTAGGGGGTCACTGCCTCCCGTGAAACTGGAGACGGGAACAAAATCATGCACAATATACACAACACTACAGTAATAATAAAAATAATAAACAATCAATCAATAAATGCACAATCACCCAAACGCAAAGAAAATATCACGACACACAAAAAAACAATAGATCATCAAAAGAAAAAAACATATTTGGAAAGGTTTTTCCCCGCACTTGTCAAAACCCCTGTCCTGTTGAAGGGGCAAGGTCGGTTCAAAACTCTGGGAAAAGGGGACTACTTGAAATGAAACGATAGGACAGAGAAAGAAAAAACAACAAAATATACCTAATAAGGGCGATCACGGCTGCTCCTACTCTTTGAACTAATCGCTCAATGTTTGCGAGAAGCGGTGGGGCTCACCGTGGTTAAAAGGAAAATAGGGAAAATCATTTGGGTGCTCCCACTCTTGAACTAATCGCTCAATGTGGCGAGAAGTTTGGGGGGGCTCACCATTAGTGGGGAAAAAAATTTTAAAGGGCAAACACAAAAGAACACTAGCAAAACTCAGAGTCAGAAAGAAGAGCGAACAACTCACTTGCACTGAAAATAGTTCCACTCTCGCACACAAATAGAAAGAAAACAAATTCAAATACTACTCACAATAAATAATTTAACACTTTCTTTTTTTTTTTCCTTCCCTCAAAAACCCTTGAGGGTACAAATCAAAATCTTTTTTATCAAATGAAAAAAGATCTCTCTTTTCTTTCTAGCTCCGAGGGCACAAATACAAATCTTTCCTCTGAGGCTACAAATCAAAATCCTTTTACCAGGCCCTGAGGGCACAAAGAGAAATCTTTCTTTTTTTCTTTTCCAGGGGGGAAAAAAAACAACGGCGCTACATCGGGTCACCACTGTCACACTGTCCTTTTGCATACCACGCATTCATGACAGCATTTACACCATACGCACAAAGCAAACTTTCCAATCAACCCAAAAAAGGGGCACTACCGAATGTTTTTCTTCTCCCCCTCTCCTTCAGGGGGGAAAAAAAGTTTACTAAAATCACATCAAACAATTTATAAACAGATTCTATACATGTATCTCTCTTTTTCTTCACACTGAGAGATAACCAAGTTTTAAATTGATATCAATAACTTTTTACAAGTTTCTATAAAGTCATGGCCTTCACGTAATTTTGGCCTAGGATCCAGACCAGGAGAATAAATAATTCCTGCAATCATGATGCCCTTCCGCATCAGAGAGAGACTTTGCCCCATACTGTCATGATTCCCTGTCTTTCTCAGAAATCGTGTCGCCCCTTGCATTCTCCCGTCACCAGAGAAATGACGAGATCCGATCCTCTCCCCCCAGTCTTTAATTGCTAGGGCTGAACTACCGGTGTGTTCCCCACACCATGGCCTTCGTTTAACCACACCTGGACGGGGTAAAGAGATGAAGGATGAAGGGCTTGAAACACGAATTAAGGTTCGTTTAAGTAACCTGCTTCCCAATTTAACATATGAATTCTTTCTTTCTGTTTTTTTAGTTTTCCCCTGTAGCTTTCCCCAACTACCTATGGCTCACCCGGTAATGATGGACAGCAGGAGGATCAGCGTCCCGACAGGTTCGAGTCTCTAGGCCATCTGCTGGGCTAAAACTGATTCTTTCCTCCCTCCTCCTAGTGGTGCATACTCAGTGTTCAAAACACATGACCAGCACCTTACCCGCCCTTATTAAAACTATCTCTCAGTGGTCCCCTTTCACCAATGACCGCCGTTTTTTAATCAATGAGTAAATTATTTAGGGACGCCCGCTACACTAGTCAAGCCACATGAATATTCTTCCTTTTTGTTGTGGCATGGGGAAATGATTTCATATCACTTAACTACATGTGATGGAGCGTCACATGCCTTGATGTGAGGCTACGTCACATGAAGACAGTTACACGCCTCATAACTCTAATGTTTCCCCTGTGTCAGGCCAACTGACATGGGTTAGAACACCATGGTTACTTTAAAATGTTTGCTGTGCTCTGCATAGTTAAGCAGGGATTGTCTTTGTCTTCAGTCGCGACAAGCTCCTAGCATAACGTTATCAGTCTGCAAAATCTCTTGAAGTCGGAGTGTCGCTGTCCATGTGGCGGGTTAAAAATTCTCATCCCTAACTGATGCATTTGCACCTTAGTGTTCAAGTATTTTCGTCTTTTTGGATGATGTCTAAAGTCTTAGTCAGAATACGACAACAACAGCAACAATAACTCAAGTTGGAGTTGTAGGTAGGCAATTGTCTTATCAGGGAAGCAAGGCCTTCTTGTTTTCTGCAGTTCTCGTCTCATCTAAGATTTCCTTCACGGCAGACAATAGCAGTGGCAACAAACTTTAAGCCCCGCTGTCGTGACAAGCAAACTTCTCTGATTTTCCAGCCATCGTGATGTAGTGGTTGGCATCATTGTGTGTTGAGTTATCATTCGCTTGATGCAAGAATTTCTGAGAATGTTTGCTCAAATTTCTGACCAGCACTGCAGGGGTCTGCATCTCCCAGGACTGGGTAACGCCAGGATACAAAATGAAAAGAAGACGAGTTTTGCCCTACGATATAGTCTCAGACTAGCACGAAGTTTACTAATATCATTTTCATCTTTTTCACACTAATAGATAGGTTTTTTTTTAATTCTCAGAATCTGTTGTTCCCCCCCTGCTCTGTTCTGGTGGTAACTTCAGTTTGAATTTCCTCTTTACGTCCACGCTTGTGGTGAATTTGCATCAAAGTCTTCGATATGGACCAATTTATGGAGGGCGTCACTGAATGGGGTATTTGCATTCCCCAGAGGAAGAGGGTCACTCACATGAGCTTAGCGGCTAACTAGTTATTGTTGTCAGTGGGAGGCGTATGTTGTGTGTCCTTTGTATGCTGACTAGAACAGGCACCATGAACACCTTCATTCAGTTTGGCACAGTGCTGGTCTCCGCCGGAGCGATGCGTTATCGCGAATGTTTTCAAGTCTGTTTCACAAATGTACATCACATTCTTTTCGCTTCTGAATGGGTAAGACTCTGCGGATGGGGGGGTGGTGGTGGTTTTT
>CM031602.1:29035355-29062855 GCA_018398815.1 Conus ventricosus
GAGGATGGAACGTCAACACTCAAAAAAAAGAAATACCTGCATACCTAAACCGGACAAATCAGAGAGAATATAAAAATACTGGAGACCTATTTCAATTTTAAATGTTCTGTATAAAATTGGGTCCGCATGCATCGCAGATAGAATAAAAAGGTTCTTCCGAGCCTAATAAGTGAAGATCAGACAGGTTTCATTGCAATAGATATATTGGGGATAACATACGGCTTATTTATGTCCTAATAAACTATCTGGAAGTGAGACAATTACCCGGACTTTTACTCTGTTTAGATTTTGAGAACGCTTTTGATTCTCTGGACTGGGAATTTTGTTTAAAATTTTGAGAGAATATGGTTTTGAAAATAGCATATGTAATTGGATACAACATTTTATAAAAACATAAAATCAACTGTTATAGTTAACGGTCAAACTTCGGATTGGTTTCACATTGAAAGAGGTTGTAGACAGAGAGATCCACTTTCGCCTTATCTATTCATACTATGTGTAGAAATCTTAGCAATCATGATAAGAGAAGATAAAGATATAAAAGGTGTTAAAATAAACAACAAAGAACTTAAAATATCACAATTTGCCGATGATACACAATCAATGAATAAGGGAGATCGAATATCTTTTGAAAGATCTGTCCAATTAATAGAGAGATTTGGAAAGTTTTCAGGACTTTTCCTGAATGCAGATAAAACACAAGCATATGGCTAGGTTGTAACGAAAGGCTCAAAAATAAAATATATGCAACATTTAAATATACAATTCAACCCTGAAAAAATTTAAAATGTTGGGAATATGGGTCACAAATGATGTAAAACACTGTGAAAAGATAAATTATGCTGAAAAATTATCCGAAATAACACCCTTGTTTAAAATATGGATGAAAAGAAATATTACTCCTCTTGGACGAGTTGCTGTGTTAAAATCGTTGATTTTATCTAAATTGATTCATCTAGGGATTTTACTTCCAAATCCACCAGATGACTTCATAAATGATTGCCAGAGAATGTGTTTTAGGCTTATTTGGAATGGTAAACGGATAAAATAAGCAGAAAAATTGCAATAAAAAACAAAAAGGAGGGGGGGTTAGGCATACCCGATATTAGAAAGCATATCAATGCTCTAAAACGTACAAGGCTGTGAAGATTTAAAACAACACAACAAGTGGAAAAATATTGCTTGTGTAATGTATCCCTTTTTCGAAGAATAGAAAAATATGGTCCTTGTTATCCTTTGAATAAATATATAATGTATTCTGGAACCATACATTCATGCATATAGAGATTTTTGTAGACACCTGAAAGCAAAAACACACACAGATGTACTGTCCGAGCCAGTCTTTCATAATGATAAATTTAAAATTGGTAATAATGTAATCAAATATAATTGGACTTGGAAAGGAGTTTACTGTGTTTCACATTTTTTGATAACGACGAAGTTTTCTAAGTCTAAACGAATTTAATAGAAATATGATATGGGTGTATGCTTCTTGGGTTACTACGGCTGTGTAAGTTCTATTAGGAAATATATACAGCAAACTGGTCTTAATATATCAATTAATCAAAATAGAAAAGAACAAGATGCAAAGCATATAAACGTACCCCCAGTATATCCTGAATACGCGTAATATATTCCATAAAGAGAAAAAACCGTTTTGGGCTGGTCTAACCGTTGGTAAAGGCTATTCTGGTAAACATCGACCATCATCTTGACCTTTAATGAACATTCTTACAAATTTTCCCAAAGATCCACCAAGTACTTTCTGAGATATTCCATAAAGAAGAAAACCATTATGGGCCGTTAGTAACGGCTATAACGGTAAACCTGAACATCGGGCATCATCCGTGACCCATACTGAACATACCTACAAATTTTCAGAAATATCGGCCACGTACTTTCTAAGATATTCCATGAAGAAGGAAAACCGTTAGGGGCCGTTATAGCCGTTAGCAACGGCTATAACGGTAAAATAAAACATCGGGCATCATCCGTGACCCACAATACCTACAAATATTCAGAAAGATCGACCAAGTACATTCTGAGATATTCCATAAAAAAAGAAAAACCGTTATGGGTTGTTATAGCCGTTAGCAACGGACATAACGGTAAACGAAAACGTCGGGCATGATCCGTGACCCATAATGAACATACCTGCTAATTTTCACAAAGGTCGGCCGAGAACTTTCGGAGATATTCCAATTAGAAGAACTGTTACAGGATGTTACAGCCCTTAGTAACGGCTACAACGGTAAACTAAAAGATCGGGAATTATTCGTGACCCATAATGAACATACCTACAAATTTTCAGAAATATCGGCCAAGTACCTTGAAATATTCCATTAAAAATAAACGTTACAGGCCGTTACAGCCGTTAGCAACGGCTATAAACTAAAACATCAGGCATCATTCGTAAACCCATATTGAACGTACCTGGTAATTTTCACAAAGATCGGCCGAGTACTTTGGAGATATTCCATAAAGAAGAAAAACAGTTACAGGCCGTTTCAGCCGTTAGTAACAGCTATAACGGAGTAAACTAAAACATCGGCATCATTCGTGACCCATATGAACACACCTGTTAATTTTCACAAAGATCGGCCATGGCCTTTCGGAGATATTCCATAAAGAAGAAAAACCGTTACAGGCCGTTACAGCCGTTAGTAACGGCTATAACGGTAAACTAAAACATTGGGCATTATTCCTGACCCATACTGAACATACCTACAAATTTTCAGAAAGATCGGCCAAGTACTTTTTGAGATACTCCATAAAGAAGAAAACCGTTACAGGCCGTTACAGCCGTTAGTAACGGTTATAACGGTAAACTAAAACATTGGGCATTATTCCTGACCCATACTGAACATACCTACAAATTTTCAGAAAGATCGGCCAAGTACTTTTCTGAGATATTCCAAAAAGAAGGAAAACCGTTACAGGCCGTTACAGCCGTTAGTAACGGCTATAACGGGGTAAACTAAAACATTGGGCGTCATCCGTGACCCATCCTCTTCTTGCCTGCTAATGTTCACAAAGATCGGCAAAGTACTTTCGGAGATATTCCATAAAGAATAAAAACCGTTACAGGCCGTTACAGCCGTTAGTAACGGCTATAACGGTAAGCTAAAACATCGGGCATCATCCGTGACCCATAATGAACATACCTACACATTTTCAGAAAGATCAATCCAGTAGTTTGTCTGGAGCGAGTGGAACACATTTTGAGCACGGACGGACGGACGGACAGACACACAGACAGCATTTCTTCGTGCCCATTGTAAAGTACTCCCTGTTCTATAAGAACTGGGAATACAAAAACAACAAGTGAACGACCTTAAAGTGTTGTGCCTGGACTGACATGTTCCAGCAAGCCGTGCAGCATGCACCGAACAAAGAGCACAGGGTGTTTGACTTGTTACCTGTAAGATGGGTAGTTGATGGGAGGGGGAGGGGGGAGTGGGGAGGGGGGGGGGGGCGGGGGGGGGGGGGGTGTTCGATGGCTCCGTACAATGACTTTTCATTACTGAAAGCAGACTGGTGCCGAGCACTCTTTCCCTTCATGACACGAGAGCAGTCTTCTGGAAGTGTACATTAAAGGCCACGACTGGACTAGATTGGAACACCCTTCAGGGCATACATGGTGAAGAAAAAATGAACATATTGGAATAAATGATGAAGATAAACATTCTTGAGGTGGATAATAATATGATGATTAATTTGTTATTGTTGTTGTTTTTCAGAAATGTTTTCCCCCAAAAGATTATACGGGTATAGTTTATGTTATTTTATCTATTCATTTATTCATTATTTATTTTCTTATTGAGAAGGGCGCAGTCACAGCTGCTTGTTTGTTTACGTTTTCTTGTAAGTCAGCAGGGGTCGCAGAAACTGAAAACTGGAAAAGAAAACTTTGTTTGTTATCATCGAATATTTTGTTGGTGCTGTGAAGCAAATCTTGTAAGAACACGGTTTGCTTTTGAGTCTGTGAGAGTTGATGTATTCAACTTGAAATGTGTCCGTATAGTTTTGTGAATAGAAAACAGAAAGAATGTGCATGTAAATAATGTAAGGGTATGGTCTCTGATAATGTGCATGTAAATAGTGTAAAAGTTTATCCGTTCGTAATGTGCACTGTAAAGAATGTAAAGCTTTAGTCGTTAATAATGTGCAAGAAACAAAGTAAAGGTTAAGTTCGTTTAATAATGGCATGCAAATAGTGTAAAGGTTTACCGTTAATGATGTTGCATTGAATACTGTAAGGTTTAGCCGTTAATTAAGGTGCATGTCAATACAGTAAAGGTTTTAGCCGTTAATAATGTGCATGTAAAAATGTAAACGTTTAGACATTAATAATGTGGCAGAAACAATGTAAAGGTTGTAGACATAATAAATACAAATGCAAGCATATAACGTACCCCAGTTTTTCCAAACCAGCTTATAAATCGCAAGTGCTTTGAGATATTAAGAAATAAAGGCAAAATAACGTGTTTGTTAACGGTTATTTTAACCGAGTACACTTTTTGAAACTGATGTTTTAGTCCTCACTGGGCATAGCCTGTGTACATATCAAATTTCATCCAAATCGGACAATATGTCCAAGAAAAAACGGTTTTTAAACGGCCAGAATTATGGAAACACTACCAGAAAGTGCCATTTGTGTGTGATGAACTTTCTAAATACAAATTCCATTTAAAACCCACCAATATATAAAAAAAAGAACGGCAAAATAAAACGGTTTAACGGTTATATAACCGATATACACTTTTGAAACCGTATTTAAGTCTTCACTGGCTAAAAGCCAGTGTACATACCAAATTTCATCCAAATCGACAATATGTCAAGAATAATGGTTTTTAACGGTCAAATTTTGAAACACTACATGGAAATCCATTTGGTGTGATAAACTTTCTATATACAAAATACGTTAAAACCCACCAATATAATGAAAAAATAACGGCAAAATAACATTTACGGTATATACCCGATATACACTTTTTAGAAACTGGTAATTTAGTCCTCACATGGGCTAAATCTGTGTACATATCAAATATCAACCAAATTGGAACAATAGTCAAGAATAACGGTTTTTAAACGGTCAATTTTGAAACCCTACAACATGGAAGTGCCATTTTGTGTGTGATAACCTTCAATATACAAAATTTCGTTAAAACCCACCAATATATGAAAAATAACGCACAAAAACGGTTTAACACGGATATATACCCGATATACACACTTTTGGAAACTGGTATTTTAGTCCTCACTGGGCTAAAGCCTGTGGACATATCAAATTTCAACCCAATTGGACAAAATGTCAAGAATAACGGTTTTCCCGTCAAATTTGAAACACTACTGGAAGTTGCCATCTTGTGGTGATAACCTTCTATATACCAAATTTCCTAAAATCCACCTATATTCAAGAAATAACCTCCGGCAGATAACGGTTTTTTAACGGTTGTTTCAACCATTTCAGCCTACAACACTTACATGTGACAGAGGCTCCGAGTTGCCACAAGAACATCCAAACCGAATATAAAAAAGGCCAAGTATCTTTCTGAATATTCCATAAAGAAGAAAAACCGTTACAGAGGCCGATACAACCGTTATGATCGTTTGATAACGGGGCAAACTAAAACCTCAGGCTCATCTGTGACCCATAATGAACATAACTGCTAATTTTCCTAAAGTCGGCCAAGTAAGCCCTACTTTCTGAGATATTCAAAAGAATACAACCCGATACAGGCCGAAACAGCCGTTAGTACCTGTTATAACGGTAAAATAAAACATCGGCATATTCGTAACCCATAATGAACATACCTACAAATTTTTCAGAAAGATCGGCCAAGTACTTTCATAGATATTCCCAGAGCACAGACCCAATCAGCCGTGTTCCCTGATGAGTCCGATCCCAGCGGACGAAAGGCCTAGAGCCAGGCAATACATATAAATGTGCCTTCGAGAGAGATTATGACAGTTCCCTCAGGCAGCTATGAAGGGCTTCTCATAGTTTAAAATATAATCCCAAATTCTCTCATCTTCATTTTTTTTTTTTTTTTTTTTTTTTTTTTTTTAAAGTTCAAAACTTATGCCAGTCATTACTATAACGACTGAAGAATTGTTAACCTGCACTTGTTTTCCCCCCACTACATAATTGTTCAGCATTCTAATGTATGGTCAATCAGTGGGAGATTGCAACACTTACGAGATCCAAGTAAAGTTGTTCTGTACAAATCTTAGCCACCTCACAATCTTGGGTTATTGAACGCAGAGTCTGACCACTCCGACTGTTCCATATATTTTATGACCTCCCGATGCATCCTTGAGTGGATCCTCCAAGCAATAGACTCAAAGATTGTCCCCTACATTTATACTGTTAGAATATAGCTTTTAGTTTTTCACAACTTTTCCTCGTCCACACTCTTTGTTTACCATTTTACAAGACCCTTAACTGCTGCTTTGGGGTGCTGGTTGATTCATTTTTTGAACCATGGCTGTGAGAACACCACAAGAATTTATGCCTGAGGAGTTCACAAATAGACACCCACTAGCACAGACACAATCAGCCGATGTCTCCCTGAAGAGATCCGCTCCAGCGGACGAAAGGCCTAGGAGCAGGCAATACACACAATTGGCTTCGAGAGAGGATTATGATGGTTTCCCTCAGCAGCTAGTGAAGGGCTTCTCATAGTTATAATATATTCCCCATTTTTCTACATCTTCAATTTTTTTTTTTTTATTTTTTTAAAGTTCAATATCTTTGCCAAGTCATTACAATTAACGACTGAAGAATTGTTCACCTCACTTGTTTTCCCCACTACTTAATTGTTTCAGCATTCAGATTTCCAAAAAGAAGAAAACCTTTAACAGCCGTTACAGCCGTTATGTAACGGCTATAACGGTAAACATAAAACTTGGCATTATTCTCTGACCCCTACTAAAACATACCTACACATTTCAGAAGATCGGCCAAGTACTTTTTGAGATATTCCAAAAGAAGAAAAACTCGTTAGAGGCCGTTACAGCGTAGTAACGGCTATAACGGGTAAACTAAAACACAGGGCGTCATCCGTGGACCAATCCTCGTCATACTTCAAATGTTCACAAGATCGGCGCAAGTACTTCGGAATATCCATAAAGAAGAGAAACCGTTTACAGGCCGTTACAGACGTTAGTAACGGCTATAACGGGTAAACTAAAACATAATATATCATCCTGTAACCCATAATGGACAATTCTGATAATTTTCACACGATCGGCCAAGTACTTTACGGAGATATTCCATACAGAAAGAAAAACCGTTACCAGGCCGTTACAGCCTTTAGTAACGGTAAAAACGTGTGCCTAAAACATCGGGCATATATATTCTGCCCATACTGAACATACATACACATTTCAAAAGATCGGCCAAGTACTTTTTGAATATTGCATAAAGAAAAAAACCGCCACAGGCCGTTACAACCGTTAGTAACGGCTATAACGGGGTACAAAACATCGGCTCATTCGTGACCCATATGGATCGAACATGCTAATTTTCACAAAGATCGGCCATGTCCATTTCGGGAGATATTCCATAAAGAAGAAAAATCGTTACAGGCCGTTACAGCCGTTAGAACCGGCAAAAACGGTTAAACAAAAACAGTGGAACATCATCCGTGACCCATATGAACAATCCTGTTAATTTTCACAAAGATCGGCCCAAGTACATTTCGAAGATATTCCATAAAGAAAGAAAGACCGATACAGCGCCGTTCCAGCCGTTAGTAACGGCTCAAACGGTAAACTAAAACTTTGGGCATTATTCCTGACCCATACTAAACATACTACAAATTCCAGAAGATTGGCCAAGTACTTTTCTGAGATAATCATAAAGAGAAAAACCGTTTACAGCCGTTAGTACGGCTTATAACGGGGTCAACTTAAAACATCGGGCGTCATCCGTGACCATCCTCAATCATACCATATAATGTACACAAAGATCGGCCAAGAACTTTCGGAGACGTTCCAAAAAGAAGAGAAACCGTTACAGGCCGTTACAGACGTTAATAACGGCTTATAACGGGGTAAACTAAAACTTCGGGCATCATTCGCGAACCATAATGAACATACCTGCTAATTTTCACAAAGATCTGCCATGTTCTTTCGGAGATATTCCATAAAGAGGAAAAACCGTTACAGGCTGTTGCAGCCGTTAGTTCCGACTATAACAGTGAACTAAAACATCGGTCATTATTCCTGACCAATAATTAATATACCTACAAATTTTCAGAAAGATCGGCCTAGTACTTTCTGAGATATTCCATAAAGAAGGAAAACCGTTACAGGCCGTTACAGCCATTAGTAGCGGCCATAACGGGGTAAACGTAAACATCGGGCATCACCCGTGACCCATAATGAACATACCTGCTAATTTTCACAAAGATCGGCCACGTACTTTCGGAGATATTACATAAAGAAGAGAAACCGTTACAGGCCGTTACAACCGTTAGTAACGGCTATAACGGTAAACTAAAACATTGGGCATTATTCCCGACACATACTGAACATACCTACAAATTTTCAGAAAGATTGGCCATGTACTTTTTGAGATATTCCGTATAGAATGAAAACCGTTACATGCCATTACAGCCGTTAGTAACGGCTATAACAGGGTAAACTAAAACATCGGGCGTCATCCGTGACCCATCCTCTTCATACCTTCTAATTTTCACAAAGATCAGCCGAGTACTTTCGGAGATATTCCATACAGAAGCGAAACCGTTACAGGCCGTTACAGCCGATAGTAACAGCTATAACGGAGTAAACTAAAACATCGGGCATCATTCGTGACCCATAATGAACACACCTGTTAATTTTCACAAAGATCGGCCATGGCCTTTCGGAGATATTCCGTAAAGAAGAAAAACCGTTACAGGCCGTTACAGCCGTTAGTAACGGCTATTACGCTAAACTAAAACATTGGGCATTATCCCTGACCCATACTGAACATACTTACAAATTTTCAGAAAGATCGGCCAAGTACTTTTTGAGATATTCCATAAAGAAGGAAAACCGTTACAGGCCGTTACAGCCGTTAGTAACGGCTATAACGGGGTAAACTAAAACATCGGGGTCATCGTGACCCACCCCTCTTCTTGCCTGCAAATGTTCACAAAGATCGGCCAAGTACTTTCAGAGATATTCCATAAAGAAGAAAAAACCGTTACAGGCCGATATAGCCGTTAGTAACGGCTATAACTGTAAACTAAACATCAGGCATCTCCTTGACCCATAATGAACATACCTACACATTTTCAGAAAGATCAATCCAGTAGTTTTGTCTGGAGCGAGTGGAACACATTTTGACCACGGAGGGACGGAGGGAAAGACACACAGACAGCATTTCTTCGTGCCCATTCTAAAGTACTCCCTGTTCTATAAAAAAGGGGAATAAAAAAAACAACAAGGGAACGACTTAAAGTGTTGTGCCTGGACTGACATGTTCCAGCAAGCCGTGCAGCTTTGCCCCGAACAAAGAGCACAGGGTGTTTAAACTCGCTACCTGTAAGATGGGTAGTTGATGGAGGGGGGGGGGGGGGGGGAAGTTGGGAAGGGGGGGGGGGGGGCGGGGGGGGGGGGTGTTTCGATGGCCCCGTACAATGACTTTTCATTATTTGAAAGCAGGTCCCGGGAGCACTCTTTCCTTCATGACACGAGAGCAGTCTTTGGAGTGTAAAATTAAAGGCCACGACGGACTAGATTGGAACACCCTTCGGGGCATACATGGTGAAAAAAAAATTGAACATATGGAATAAATGTAAAGATAAAAATTTTTGAGGTGGATAATAAAAATGATGATTAATTTGTTATTGTTGTTGTTTTCAGAAATGTTCTCCCCCAAATGTTTTATACGGGAATAGTTTATGTCATTTTATCTATTCATTTATTCATTATTTATTTTCTTATTGAAAAGGGCGCAGTCACAGCTGCTTAGTTTGTTTGCGTTTTCTTATAAGTCAGCAGGGGTCGCAGAAACTGAAAACTGAAAAGAAAACTTCGTTTGTTATCATCGAATATTTTTTTGGGTGCTGTGGAAGCAAATCTTGTAAGAAACGGTTTGCTTTTGAGTATGTGAGAGTTGATGAAATTCAATGAAATGTGTCCGTATAGTTTTGTGAATAGAAAACAGAAAGAATGTGCATGTAAATAATGTAAGGGTATGGTCTCTGATAATGTGCTGTAAATAGTGTAAAAGTTTAGTCGTTAGTAATGTGCACCTAATTTTTTAAATTGTTGTTGTTTTTCAAATGTTCCTCCCCCAAAAGATTATAGGGTTATAGTTTATGTCATTTTATCTATTCATTTATTCATTTTTATTTTCTTATTGAAAAGGGGGCGCAGTCACAGCTGCTTAGTTTGTTTGGGCGTTTCTTGTACGTCAGCAGGGGGCGCAGGAAACTGAAAACGGGAAAAGAAAACTTCTTTTGTTATCATCGAATATTTTGTTGGTGCTGTGAAGCAAATCTTGTAAGAACACGGTTTGCTTTGAGTCTGTGAGAGTTGATGTATTCAACTTGAAATGTGTCCGAAATAGTTTTGTGAATAAAAAACAGAAAGAATGTGCATGTAAATAATGTAAGGGTATGGTCTCTGATAATGTGCATGTAAATAGTGTAAAAGTTTAGTCGTTAGTAATGTGCACGAAAAGAATGTAAAGCTTTAGTCGTAATAATGTGCATGTAAACAATGTAAAGGTTAAGTCGTTAATAATGGGCATGCAAATAGTGTAAAGGTTTAGCCGTTAATGATGTTGCAGTGAATAATGTAAAGGTTTAGCCGTTAAATTATGTGCATGTAAATAATTTTAAAGTTTAGCCGTTAATAATGTGCATGTAATAATTTAAACGTTTAGACATTAATAATGTGCATGTAAACAAGTAAAGGTGTAGACATTAATAAATACAAGATGCGAAGCATAAAACGACCCCAGTTTTCCAAACCGCTTATAAACGGCCAAGTGCTTTGTGAGATAAGAAAAAAGGAAAAATAACGGTTTTTAACGGTTATGTAACCGATGTACACTTTTAAAAACTGATGTTTTAGTCCTCACTGGGCTAAAGCTGTGTACATATCAAATTTCATCCAAATCGGACAATATGTCAAGAATAACGGTTTTTAACGGCCAAAATTTTGAAACACTACATGAAAGTGCCATTTGTGTGTGATGACCTTTCATATAAACAAAATTTTCATTAAAACCCACCAATATATAAAAAAAATAACGGCAAAATAACGGTTAAACGGTTTAAATATAACCGATATACACTTTTGAAACCGGGTATTTTAGTCTTACAGGCTAAAGCCTGGGGTACATACCAAATTTCAACCAAATCGGAAATATGTCAAGAATAATGGTTTAACGGTAAAATTTTGAAACACTACATGGAAGTGCCATTTGTGTTGATAACCTTTCTTATCAAATTTCGTTAAACCACCAATAATGAAAAAATAAGGGCAAAAAAACGGTTTTTTAACGGTATATACGATATACACTTTGAAACGGGTATTTTAGTCCTCACGGCTAAAGCCTGTTACATATCAAATTAAACCAAATTGGACAATGTGTCAAGAATAACGGTTTTTAACGGTAAAATTTTTTTGAAAACACTACATGGAAGTGCCATTTGTTGTGATAAACCTTCATATACCAAATTTCTTAAAATCCCCCTATATAAAGAAATAACGGCAGAATAACGGTTTTAAGGGTTGTTCATCATTTTCACCCATTAAATCACTTACATGTGGACAGAGGTCCGATTTGTCACAAGAAATCCAAACCGCTATAAATTGCCAATACTTTCTGAGATATTCATAAAGAAGAAAAACGTTACAGGCCCGTTAAAACCGTTAGTAACGGTTTATAACGGGAAACTAAAACATCAGGCATCATCTGTGACCCATAATGAACATATCTGCAAATTTTCCTAAAGGTCGGCCAGTAAGCTACTTTCTGAGATATTCATAAAAAAGAAAACCCGTTACAGGCCGTTAAAAGCCGTTAGTAACTGTTATAACGGTAAAATAAAAACTTTCGGGCATTATTCGTAACCCAATGAACATACCTACAAATTTTCAGAAGATCGGCCAAGTACTTTCTGAGATATTCCATAAAGAAGAAAACCGTTCCCAGGCGTTACAGCCGTTAGAAACGGCTATAACGGTAAACTAAAACATTGGCTTTATTCCTGACCCAACTAACATACCTACAAATTTCAGAAAGATCGGCCAAGTACTTTTTGAGATATTCCATAAAGAAGAAAACCGTTAGAGGCCGTTCCAGCCGTTAGTAACGGCTATAAGGGGGTAAACTAAAAAATCGGGCGTCAACCGTGACCCATCCTCTTATACCTGCTAATTTTCACAAAGATCGGCCAAGTACTTTCGGAGATATTCCATAAAGAAAAAGAAACCGTTACAGGCCGTTACAACTTAGTAACGGCTATAACGGGGTAAACAAAAACATAAGATATATCCGTAACCATAATGGACAAAAATCTATAATTTCAAAACGATGGGGCCAAGTACTTTCGAGATATTCCATAAAGAAAAAAACCGTACAGGCCGTTACAGCCTTTAGTAACGTAATAACGGGAACTAAAACATCGGGCATTATTCGGGGCCTATGAACATACCTACACATTTTCAAAGATGGGCCCAAAGTACTTTTGAGATATTGCATAAAGAATAAAAACCGCCAAAAGGCCGGGTTCAACCGTTAGTAACGGCTATAAAGGGGGTAAACTAAAACATGGGGCATCATCGTGCCCCATATGAACGCACATGCTAATTTTCACAAAGATGGGGCCATGTCTTTCGGAGTATTCCATAAAGAAGAAAAATCGTTACAGGCCGTTACAGCCGTTAGTAACGGCTATAAGGGGGTAAACTAAAACAGTGGACATCATCCGTGACCCATAATGAACAACCTGTAATTTTCACAAAGATCGGCCAAGTACTTTCGAAGATATTCCATAAAAAGAAAACCGTACAGCCGTTACAGCCGTTAGTAACGGCTATAACGGTAAACTAAAACATTGGGCTTATCCTGACCTACTAAACATACCTACAAATTTCAGAAAGTTTGGCCAAGTACTTTCTGAGATATTCCATAAAGAAGAAAAAACCGTTACAGCCGTTATAAGGGCTAATAACGGGTAACTAAAACATCGGGCGGCATCCGGACCATCCTCTCATACCTTCTAAGTTCACAAGATCGCCCATACTTTCGGAACATTCCAAAAGAAGAGAAACCGTACGGCCGTAAAAGATTTTTAAAACGGTTATAACGGGGTAAACTAAAACTTCGGGCATCATTCGCGAACCATAATGAACATACCTGCTAATTTTCACAAAGATCTGCCATGTTCTTTCGGAGATATTCCAAATAAAGAGGAAAAACCCGGGTACAGGGCTGTTGCAGCCGTTATTTTCGACTATAACAGTGAACAAAACATCGGTCATTTTTCCCTGACCAATAATTAATATACCTACAAATTTTCAGAAAGATCGGCCTAGTACTTTCTGAGATATTCCATAAAGAAGGAAACCGTACAGGCCGTTAAGCATTAGTAGCGGCCATAACGGGGTAAACGTAAACATCGGGCATCACCCGTGACCCATAATGAACATACCTGCAAATTTTCACAAAGGTCGGCCACGTATTCGGAGATATTACATAAAGAGAGAAACCGTTACAGGCCGTTACAACCGTAGTAACGGCTATAACGTAAACTAAAACATTGGGCATTTCCGACACATATAACATACCTACAAATTTTCAGAAAGATATGGCCATGTACTTTTTGAGATATTCCGTATAGAATGAAAACCGTTACATGCCATTACAGCCGTTAGTAACGGCTATAACAGGGTAAACTAAAACATCGGGCGTCATCCGTGACCCATCCTCTTCATACCTTCTAATTTTCACAAAGATCAGCCGAGTACTTTCGGAGATATTCCATACAGAAGCGAAACCGTTACAGGCCGTTACAGCCGATAGTAACAGCTATAACGGAAGTAAACTAAAACATCGGGCATCATTCGTGACCCATAATGAACACACCTGTTAATTTTCACAAAGATCGGCCATGGCCTTTCGTGAGATATTCCGTAAAGAAGAAAAACCGTTACAGGCCGTTACAGCCGTTAGTAACGGCTATTACGGTAAACTAAAACATTGGGCATTATCCCTGACCCATACTGAACATACTTACAAATTTTCAGAAAGATCGGCCAAGTACTTTTTGAGATATTCCATAAAGAAGGAAAACCGTTACAGGCCGTTACAGCCGTTAGTAACGGCTATAACGGGGTAAACTAAAACATCGGGCGTCATCCGTGACCCATCCTCTTCTTGCCTGCTAATGTTCACAAAGATCGGCCAAGTACTTTCAGAGATATTCCATAAAGAAGAAAAACCGTTACAGGCCGATATAGCCGTTAGTAACGGCTATAACTGTAAACTAAAACATCAGGCATCATCCTTGACCCATAATGAACATACCTACACATTTTCAGAAAGATCAATCCAGTAGTTTTGTCTGGAGCGAGTGGAACACATTTTGACCACGGATGGACGGACGGACAGACACACAGACAGCATTTCTTCGTGCCCATTCTAAAGTACTCCCTGTTCTATAAGAACTGGGAATACAAAAACAACAAGGGAACGATCTTAAAGTGTTGTGCCTGGACTGACATGTTCCAGCAAGCCGTGCAGCATGCACCGAACAAAGAGCACAGGGTGTTTGACTCGCTACCTGTAAGATGGGTAGTTGATGGAGGGTGGGGGGGGGGGGGAGTTGGGGAAGGGGGGGGGGGCGGAGGGGGGGGGGGTGTTCGATGGCTCCGTACAATGACTTTTCATTACTGAAAGCAGGTGCCGAGCACTCTTTCCCTTCATGACACGAGAGCAGTCTTCTGGAAGTGTACATTAAAGGCCACGACTGGACTAGATTGGAACACCCTTCAGGGCATACATGGTGAAGAAAAAATGAACATATTGGAATAAATGATGAAGATAAACATTCTTGAGGTGGATAATAATATGATGATTAATTTGTTATTGTTGTTGTTTTTTCAGAAATGTTCTCCCCCAAAAGATTATACGGGTATAGTTTATGTCATTTTTATCTATTCATTTATTCATTATTTATTTTCTTATTGAGAAGGGCGCAGTCACAGCTGCTTAGTTTGTTTGCGTTTTCTTACAAGTCAGCAGGGGTCGCAGAAACTGAAAACTGGAAAAGAAAACTTCGTTTGTTATCATCGAATATTTTGTTGGTGCTGTGGAAGCAAATCTTGTAAGAACACGGTTTGCTTTTGAGTATGTGAGAGTTGATGTATTCAACTTGAAATGTGTCCGTATAGTTTTGTGAATAGAAAACAGAAAGAATGTGCATGTAAATAATGTAAGGGTATGGTCTCTGATAATGTGCATGTAAATAGTGTAAAAGTTTAGTCGTTAGTAATGTGCACGTAATTTGTTATTGTGTTGTTTTTCAGAAATGTTCCTCCCCCAAAAGATTATACGGGTATAGTTTATGTCATTTTATCTATTCATTTATTCATTATTTATTTTCTTATTGAGAAGGGCGCAGTCACAGCTGCTTAGTTTGTTTGCGTTTTCTTGTAAGTCAGCAGGGGGTCGCAGGAAACTGAAAACTGGAAAAGAAAACTTCGTTTGTTATCATCGAATATTTTGTTGGTGCTGTGGAAGCAAATCTTGTAAGAACACGGTTTGCTTTTGAGTCTGTGAGAGTTGATGTATTCAACTTGAAATGTGTCCGTATAGTTTTGTGAATAGAAAACAGAAAGAATGTGCATGTAAATAATGTAAGGGTATGGTCTCTGATAATGTGCAATGTAAATAGTGTAAAAGTTTAGTCGTTAGTAATGTGCACGTAAAGAATGTAAAGCTTTAGTCGTTAATAATGTGCATGTAAACAATGTAAAGGTTAAGTCGTTAATAATGGGCATGCAAATAGTGTAAAGGTTTAGCCGTTAATGATGTTGCATGTGAATAATGTAAAGGTTTAGCCGTTAATTATGTGCATGTAAATAATGTAAAGGTTTAGCCGTTAATAATGTGCATGTAAATAATGTAAACGTTTAGACATTAATAATGTGCATGTAAACAATGTAAAGGTGTAGACATTAATAAATACAAGATGCGAAGCATATAAACGTACTCCCAGTTTTCCAAACCGCTTATAAATCGGCCAAGTGCTTTGTGAGATAAGAAATAAAGGCAAAATAACGGTTTTAACGGTTATGTAACCGATGTACACTTTTGAAACTGATGTTTTAGTCCTCACTGGGCTAAAGCCTGTGTACATATCAAATTTCATCCAAATCGGACAATATGTCAAGAATAACGGTTTTTAACGGCCAGATTTTGAAACACTACATGAAAGTGCCATTTGTGTGTGATGACCTTTCTATATACAAAATTTCATTAAAACCCACCAATATATAAAAAAAAATAACGGCAAAATAACGGTTTAACGGTTATATAACCGATATACACTTTTGAAACCGGTATTTTAGTCTTCACTGGGCTAAAGCCTGTGTACATACCAAATTTCATCCAAATCGGACAATATGTCAAGAATAATGGTTTTTAACGGTCAAATTTTGAAACACTACATGGAAGTGCCATTTGTGTGTGATAACCTTTCTTTATACAAAATTTCGTTAAAACCCACCAATATATGAAAAAATAACGGCAAAATAACGGTTTAAACGGTTATATAACCGATATACACTTTTGAAACTGGTATTTTAGTCCTCACTGGGCTAAAGCCTGTGTACATATCAAATTTCAACCAAATTGGACAATGTGTCAAGAATAACGGTTTTTAACGGTCAAATTTTGAAACACTACATGGAAGTGCCATTTGTGTGTGATAACCTTTCTATATACCAAATTTCATTAAAATCCACCTATATATAAGAAATAACGGCAGAATAACGGTTTTTAACGGTTGTTTCATCCATTTTCAGCATTAAATCACTTACATGTGGACAGAGGCTCCGATTTGTCACAAGAACATCCAAACCGCTTATAAATTGGCCAAGTACTTTCTGAGATATTCCATAAAGAAGAAAAAACCGTTACAGGCCGTTACAACCGTTAGTAACGGCTATAACGGGGCAAACTAAAACATCAGGCATCATCTGTGACCCATAATGAACATATCTGCTAATTTTCCTAAAGGTCGGCCAAGTAAGCCTACTTTCTGAGATATTTCATAAAGAAGAAAACCCGTTACAGGCCGTTACAGCCGTTAGTAACTGTTATAACGGTAAAATAAAACATCGGGCATTATTCGTAACCCATAATGAACATACCTACAAATTTTCAGAAAGATCGGCCAAGTACTTTCTGAGATATTCCATAAAGAAGAAAAACCGTTACAGGCCGTTACAGCCGTTAGTAACGGCTATAACGGTAAACTAAAACATTGGGCATTATTCCTGACCCATACTAAACATACCTACAAATTTTCAGAAAGATCGGCCAAGTACTTTTTGAGATATTCCATAAAGAAGAAAAACCGTTAGAGGCCGTTCCAGCCGTTAGTAACGGCTATAACGGGGTAAACTAAAACATCGGGCGTCATCCGTGACCCATCCTCTTCATACCTGCTAATGTTCACAAAGATCGGCCAAGTACTTTCGGAGATATTCCATAAAGAAGAGAAACCGTTACAGGCCGTTACAGACGTTAGTAACGGCTATAACGGGGTAAACTAAAACATAAGATATCATCCGTAACCCATAATGGACAATATCTGATAATTTTCACAACGATCGGCCAAGTACTTTCGGAGATATTCCATAAAGAAGAAAAACCGTTACAGGCCGTTACAGCCTTTAGTAACGGTAATAACGGTGAACTAAAACATCGGGCATTATTCGTGGCCCATACTGAACATACCTACACATTTTCAGAAAGATCGGCCAAGTACTTTTTGAGATATTGCATAAAGAATAAAAACCGCCACAGGCCGTTACAACCGTTAGTAACGGCTATAACGGGGTAAACTAAAACATCGGGCATCATTCGTGACCCATAGTGAACGCACATGCTAATTTTCACAAAGATCGGCCATGTCCTTTCGGAGATATTCCATAAAGAAGAAAAATCGTTACAGGCCGTTACAGCCGTTAGTAACGGCTATAACGGGGTAAACTAAAACAGTGGACATCATCCGTGACCCATAATGAACAATCCTGTTAATTTTCACAAAGATCGGCCAAGTACTTTCGAAGATATTCCATAAAGAAGAAAAACCGTTACAGGCCGTTACAGCCGTTAGTAACGGCTATAACGGTAAACTAAAACATTGGGCATTATTCCTGACCCATACTAAACATACCTACAAATTTTCAGAAAGATTGGCCAAGTACTTTCTGAGATATTCCATAAAGAAGAAAAACCGTTACAGCCGTTAGTAACGGCTATAACGGGGTAAACTAAAACATCGGGCGTCATCCGTGACCCATCCTCTTCATACCTTCTAATGTTCACAAAGATCGGCCAAGTACTTTCGGAGACATTCCATAAAGAAGAAAACCGTTACAGGCCGTTACAGACGTTAATAACGGTTATAACGGGGTAAACTAAAACTTCGGGCATCATTCGCGAACCATAATGAACATACCTGCTAATTTTCACAAAGATCTGCCATGTTCTTTCGGAGATATTCCATAAAGAGGAAAAACCGTTACAGGCTGTTGCAGCCGTTAGTTACGACTATAACAGTGAACTAAAACATCGGTCATTATTCCTGACCAATAATTAATATACCTACAAATTTTCAGAAAGATCGGCCTAGTACTTTCTGAGATATTCCATAAAGAAGGAAAACCGTTACAGGCCGTTACAGCCATTAGTAGCGGCCATAACGGGGTAAACGTAAACATCGGGCATCACCCGTGACCCATAATGAACATACCTGCTAATTTTCACAAAGATCGGCCACGTACTTTCGGAGATATTCCATAAAGAAGAGAAACCGTTACAGGCCGTTACAAACCGTTAGTAACGGCTATAACGGTAAACTAAAACATTGGGCATTATTCCCGACACATACTGAACATACCTACAAATTTTCAGAAAGATTGGCCATGTACTTTTTGAGATATTCCGTATAGAATGAAAACCGTTACATGCAATTACAGCCGTTAGTAACGGCTATAACAGGGTAAACTAAAACATCGGGCGTCATCCGTGACCCATCCTCTTCATACCTGCTAATTTTCACAAAGATCAGCCGAGTACTTTCGGAGATATTCCATACAGAAGCGAAACCGTTACAGGCCGTTACAGCCGTTAGTAACAGCTATAACGGAGTAAACTAAAACATCGGGCATCATTCGTGACCCATAATTAACACACCTGTTAATTTTCACAAAGATCGGCCATGGCCTTTCGGAGATATTCCGTAAAGAAGAAAAACCGTTACAGGCCGTTACAGCCGTTAGTAACGGCTATTACGGTAAACTAAAACATTGGGCATTATCCCTGACCCATACTGAACATACTTACAAATTTTCAGAAAGATCGGCCAAGTACTTTTTGAGATATTCCATAAAGAAGGAAAACCGTTACAGGCCGTTACAGCCGTTAGTAACGGCTATAACGGGTAAACTAAACATCGGGCGTCATCCGTGACCCATCCTCTTCTTGCCTGCTAATGTTCACAAAGATCGGCCAAGTACTTTCGGAGATATTCCATAAAGAAGAGAAACCGTTACAGGCCGTTATAGCCGTTAGTAACGGCTATAACTGTAAACTAAAACATCGGGCATCATCCTTGACCCATAATGAACATACCTACACATTTTCAGAAAGATCAATCCAGTAGTTTTGTCTGGAGCGAGTGGAACACATTTTGACCATGGATGGACGGACGGACAGACACACAGACAGCATTTCTTCGTGCCCATTCTAAAGTACTCCCTGTTCTATAAGAACTGGGAATACAAAAACAACAAGGGAACGATCTTAAAGTGTTGTGCCTGGACTGACATGTTCCAGCAAGCCGTGCACCATGCACCGAACAAAGAGCACAGGGTGTTTGACTCGCTACCTGTAAGATGGGTAGTTGATGGAGGGTGGGGGGGGGGGGAGTTGGGGAAGGGGGGGGGGGAGGGGGGGGGGGGGGGTGTTCGATGGCTCCGTACAATGACTTTTCATTACTGAAAGCAGGTGCCGAGCACTCTTTCCCTTCATGACACGAGAGCAGTCTTCTGGAAGTGTACATTAAAGGCCACGACTGGACTAGATTGGAACACCCTTCAGGCATACATGGTGAAGAAAAAATGAACATATTGGAATAAATGATGAAGATAAACATTCTTGAGGTGGATAATAATATGATGATTAATTTGTTATTGTTGTTGTTTTTCAGAAATGTTCTCCCCCAAAAGATTATACGGGTATAGTTTATGTCATTTTATCTATTCATTTATTCATTATTTATTTTCTTATTGAGAAGGGCGCAGTCACAGCTGCTTAGTTTGTTTGCGTTTTCTTGTAAGTCAGCAGGGGGTCGCAGAAACTGAAAACTGGAAAAGAAAACTTCGTTTGTTATCATCGAATATTTTGTTGGTGCTGTGGAAGCAAATCTTGTAAGAACACGGTTTGCTTTTGAGTCTGTGAGAGTTGATGTATTCAACTTGAAATGTGTCCGTATAGTTTTGTGAATAGAAAACAGAAAGAATGTGCATGTAAATAATGTAAGGGTATGGTCTCTGATAATGTGCATGTAAATAGTGTAAAAGTTTAGTCGTTAGTAATGTGCACGTAATTTGTTAATGTTGTTGTTTCAAAATGTTCTCCCCCAAAAATATACGGTATAGTTTATGTCATTTATCATTCATTTATTCATTATTTATTTGCTTATTGAAAGGCGCAGTCACAGCTGCTTAGTTTGTTTGCGTTTCTGTAAGTCAGCAGGGTCGCAGAAACTGAAAACTGAAAAGAAAACTCGTTTGTTATCATCGAATATTTTGTTGGTGCTGTGGAAGCAAATCTGTAAGAACACGGTTTGCTTTGATCTGTGAGAGTTGATGTATTCAACTGAAATGTTCCTATAGTTTGTGATAGAAACAAAAGAATGTGCATGTAAATAATGTAAGGTATGGTCTCTGATAATGTCATGTAAATATGTAAAGTTTAGTCGTAGTAATGTGCACGTAAAGAATTAAGCTTTAGTCGTTACATAATTGCATGTAAACATGGTAAGGTTAAGTCGTTAATAATGGACATGCAAATATGTAAAGGTTTAGCGTTAATGATGTTGCATGTGAATAATGTAAACGTTAGCCTTAATTATGTGCATGTAAATAATGAAAGGTTTAGCCGTTTAATAATGTCATGTAAATAATGTAAACGTTTAGACATTAAAATGTGCATGTAACAATGTAAAGTGTTAACATTAAAAATACAAGAGCGAAGCATATAACGACTCCAGTTTTCCAAACCGCTTTAAATCGGCCAAGTGCTTGTGAGATAAAATAATGCAAATACGGTTTTAACGGTATGTACGATGTACACTTTTGAAACGATGTTTAGTCCTCACTGGCTAAAGCCGTGTACATATCAATTACCAAAATCGACAATAGTCAAGAATAACGGTTTTTAACGGCAGATTTGAAACACTACATGAAAGCCATTTGTTGAGACCTTTCTATATACAAATTTCATTAAACCCACCATATAATAAAAAAAAATAACGCAAATACGGTTTAAACGGTATATAACCGATATACACTTTGAAACCGTATTTAGTCTTCACTGGCTAAAGCCTGTGTCATACAAATTTCTCCAAATCGACAATATTCAAGAATAATGGTTTTAACGGTCAAATTTGAAACCTACATGGAAGTGCTTGTGTGTGATAACCTTTCTTTATACAAAATTTCGTTAAAACCCACCAATATATGAAAAAATAACGGCAAAATAACGGTTTAAACGGTTATATAACCGATATACACTTTTGAAACTGGTATTTTAGTCCTCACTGGGCTAAAGCCTGTGTACATATCAAATTTCAACCAAATTGGACAATGTGTCAAGAATAACGGTTTTTAACGGTCAAATTTTGAAACACTACATGGAAGTGCCATTTGTGTGTGATAACCTTTCTATATACCAAATTTCATTAAAATCCACCTATATATAAGAAATAACGGCAGAATAACGGTTTTTAACGGTTGTTTCATCCATTTTCAGCATTACATCACTTACATGTGGACAGAGGCTCCGATTTGTCACAAGAACATCCAAACCGCTTATAAATTGGCCAAGTACTTTCTGAGATATTCCATAAAGAAGAAAAACCGTTACAGGCCGTTACAACCGTTAGTAACGGCTATAACGGGCAAACTAAAACATCAGGCATCATCTGTGACCCATAATGAACATATCTGCTAATTTTTCCTAAAGGTCGCCAAGTAAGCCTACTTTCTGAGATATTTCAAAAGAAGAAAACCCGTTACAGGCCGTTACAGCCGTTAGTAACTGTTATAACGGTAAAATAAAACATCGGGCATTATTCGTAACCCATAATGAACATACCTACAAATTTTCAGAAAGATCGGCCAAGTACTTTCTGAGATATTCCATAAAGAAGAAAAACCGTTACAGGCCGTTACAGCCGTTAGTAACGGCTATAACGGTAAACTAAAAACATTGGGCAATTATTCCTGACCCATACTAAACATAACCTACAAATTTTCAGAAAGATCGGCCAAGTACTTTTTGAGATATTCCATAAAGAAGAAAAACCGTTAGAGGCCGTTCCAGCCGTTAGTAACGCTATAACGGGGTAAACTAAAACATCGGCGTCATCCGTGACCCATCCTCTTCATACCTGCTAATGTTCACAAAGATCGGCCAAGTACTTCGGGGATATTCCATAAAGAAGAGAAACCGTTACAGGCCGTTACAGACGTTAGTAACGGCTATAACGGGGTAAACTAAAACATAAGATATCATCCGTAACCCATAATGGACAATATCTGATAATTTCACAACGATCGGCCAAGTACTTTCGGAGATATTCCATAAAGAAGAAAACCGTTACAGCCGTTACAGCCTTTAGTAACGGTAATAACGGTGAACTAAAACATCGGGCATTATTCGTGGCCCATACTGAACATACCTACACATTTTCAGAAAGATCGCCAAGTACTTTTTGAGATATTCCATAAAGAATAAAAACCGCCACAGGCCGTTACAACCGTTAGTAACGGCTATAACGGGTAAACTAAAACATCGGGCATCATTCGTGACCCATAGTGAACGCACATGCTAATTTCACAAAGATCGGCCATGTCCTTTCGGAGATATTCCATAAAGAAGAAAATCGTTACAGCCGTTACAGCGTATCGGCTATAACGGGTAAACTAACATGGGAACCATCATCCGTGACCTAAGCAATCCGAGATTAAACTAAAATCAGCATAACCCCCTTTTTTTTTTTTCCCTTTTTTTTTCCTTTTTTTCCCCCCAAAAAACCCCCCCTTCTTTTTCCCCCCCCCTTTTTTGGGGAAAACCCCCAAAATTTTTTGGGGGGTTTCCGGGTTTTTTTTTTTAAAAAAAATTTTGGGGTTTTTTTAATTTTTTTTTTTGGGGGGGGGTTTTTTTGGGGGTTTTTAAAGGAAAAAAAAAAAGGGGGAAAAAAAAAGGGGGAAAAAAAAGGGGAAAAAACCCAAAAAAAATTTTTTTTTGGGGAAAAATTTAAAATTTTTAAAAAAAAAGGGGAAAAGGGAAACCCCCCAAAAAAAAAAAAAAACCCCCCAAAAATTTAAAATTTTTAAAAAAAAAAATTTTTTAAAAAAAAAAAAACCCCCCCAAAAAAAAAACCCAACCCCCAAACCCCCAAAAAAAAACCCCCAAAAACCCCAAAACCCCCAAAAAAAACCCCCCCCACCCCCCCACCCCCCTTTTTAAAAAACCCCCTTTTTTAAAAATTTTAAAAAAAGGGGGAAAAACCCCTTTTAAAAAAAACCCCCCAAAAAAAACCCCAAAAAAAAAAAAAAGGGGGGAAAAAAAAAAAAAGGGGGGCCCCCCCCTTTTCCCCAAAAAAAAAAATTTTTTTTAAAAAAATTTTCCCCCGGGGGTTTTATTTAAAAAAAACCCCCCCCTTTTTAAAGGGGGGCCCCCCCCCCCTTTAAAAAAAAAAAAACCCCCCGGGGGGGGCCCCCTTTTTTCCCCCAAACTTTTAAAAAAAAGGGGGGCCCCCCCCACCAATTTTTTTTAAAAAATTCCCCTTTTTTTAAAAAAAAAAAAGGGGGGGAAAACCAAAAAAAGGGGGGGGAAAAAAAAAGGGGCCCCAAACCACCCCCCCCCATTTTAAAAAAAAAATTTCCCCGGGGTTTTTAAAAAAAAAACCCCAAAAAAAAATTTTTCCCGGGGTTTTGGGTTTTTTAAAAAATTTAAAAAATTTTTTTAAAAACCCTTTTGGCCATTTTTTAAAAATTTTAAAAAAAAAATTTTTTTTTTAAAAAGGGGGGGCCCCCCCGGGGAAAAAGGGGGGGGGGGGGGGGTTTTTGGGGGGGGGGGGGGGGGGGGGGGGGGGGGGGGGGGGGGGGGGGGGGGGGGGGGGGGGGGGGGTTTGGGGGGGGGGGGGGGGGGGGGGGGAGGGGGGGGTTGGGGGGGGGGGTTTTGGGGGGGGGGGGGGGGGGGGGGGGGGGGGGGGGGGGGGGGGGGGGGGGGGGGGGGGTTTTGGGGGGGGGGGTTTTGGGGGGGGGGGGGGGGGGGGGGGGGGGGGGGGGGGGGGGGGGGGGGGGGGTTTTTGGGGGGGGGGGGGGGGGGGGGGGGGGGGGGGGGGGGGGGGGGGGGTTTTTGGGGGGGGGGGGGGGGGGGGGGGGGGGGGGTTTTGGGGGGGGGGGGGGGGGGGGGGGGGGGGGGGGGGGGGGGGGGGGGGGGGGGGGGGGGGGGTTTTTTTTTGGGGGGGGGGGGGGGGGGGGGGTTTGGGGGGGGGGGTTTTGGGGGGGGGGGGGGGGGGGGGGGGGGGGGGTTTGGGGGGGGGGGGGGTTTTTTTTGGGGGGGGGGGGGGGGGGGGGGGGTTTGGGGGGGGGGGGGGGGGGGGGGGGGGGGGGGGGGGGGGGGGGGGGGGGGGGGGGGGGGGGGGGGGGGGGGGGGGGGGGGGGGGGGGGGGGGGGGGGGGGGGGGGGGGGGGGGGGGGGGGGGGGGGGGGGGGGGGGGGGGGGGGGGGGGGGGGGGGGGGGGGGGGGGGGGGGGGGGGGGGGGGGTTTTGGGGGGGGGGGGGGAAAAACCCGGAAACCCCCCAAAAACCCCCCCCCCCCAAAAAGGGGGGGGAAAAAAAAAAAGGGAAAAAACAAATTTGGGGAAAAAATTTTTAAAAAGGAAAAAAAAAAAAAAGGGGTTTTGGTTTTTAAAAAAATTTTTTAAACGGGGGGGGGAAAAAAAGGGGGGGGGGGGGGGGGGGGCCCCCCAAAAAATTTTTTTAAAAAAAAAATTAAAAATTTTTTTTCCCCCCAAAAACCGGGTTTCCCAAAAAAAAAAAAAAAAAAGGGGGGGGGGAAAAAAAAAAATTTTTAAAAATTTTTTAAAAAAAAATTTTTTTTGGGGAAAAAATTTAAAAAAAAGGGGGGTTTTTTAAAAAAATTTTTCCCCCCTTTAAAAAAAATTTTTGGAAAGTTTTTTCCCCTTTTTTTTTTTTTTTTTGGGGGGCCAAAAAAAAATTTTTTGGGGTTTTTTTTAAAAAAGGGGGGTAAACTAAAAATTAAAAAATTTTTTTAAAAAAATTTTAATTTTTGGGGCCCAAAAGGGCCTTAAAAAAAATTTTTTGGTTTTTTTTTAAATTTTTTTAATGGGTTTTTTTTTCCCCCAAAAATTTTTTTTAAAAAAAAAATTTTTTTTTTTTTGGGGGGGAAAAAAAAAAAAGGGGGGAAAAAAAAAAAAAAATTTTGGGGAAAAAAAAAAAAAAAGGGGGGGATTTTTAAAAAAAAGGGGGAAAAAATTTAAATTTTGGGAAAAACCCCCCCCAAAAAAAAATTTTTGGGTTTAAAAAAAAAATTTTTTAAATTTTTTGGGGAAAAAAAACCCGGGGGTTTTAATTTTTTTTTAAAGGTTTTAATTTTTTTTTAAAGGGGAAAAAGGGGGTTTTTTTTTGGGGTTTTTGGGGTGGGTAAATTGGGGGGGGGGGGGTTTTTTTAAAATTTAAAAATTTTTTTTGGGGGGGTTTTTGGGGTTTTGGGGGGGGTTTTTTTTTTTTTGGGGGGTTTTTTGGGTTTTTTTGGGAATTTTGGGGGTTTTTTTTTTTTTTGGGGGGGATTTTTTTTTTTTTTTTTTTTTAAAAAAAAGGGGAAAAAAATTTTTTTGGGTTTTTTTGGGTTTAAATTTGGGGGATTTTTTTGGGTTTGGGGGGGTTTTTTTTTTGGGGGGGTTTTTTTGGGTTGGGGGGGTTTTTTTTTTGGGGGGGGGTTTTTTTTTTTTTTTGGGGGGGGTTTTTTGGGTTTTTTTTTTTTTTTTTTTTAAAAAAAAAAATAAAAAAAAAAAATTTTTTAAAAAAGGGTTAAATTTAAAAAAATTTTAAAACCTTTTAAATTTTGAAAATTTTTAAAATTAAAAATTTTAAAAATTTAAAAAAATTTTTTTTTAAAAAAAATTTTTTAAAAAAAAATTTTTTTTTCCCCAAAAAAAAAATTTTTTTTTTTCCCCCTTTTAAAAAAAAAAAAAAAGGGGGGGTTTTTTTCAAAAATTTTAAATTTTTTAAAAAAAAATTTTTCCCCGGTTTTAACAAAGAAAAAAAGGGGTTTTAAGCCCTTTTAAAAAAAGGGAAAAAAAAAAAAAACCCTTAAAATTTTTTTTTTTAAAAAAAAAAAAAAAGGGGTTTTTAAAATTTTTTAAAATTTAAAAAAAGGAAAAAATTTTTTTTTTTTAAAAAAAAAATTCGGGCCCCAAAAAAAATTTTCCCCCTTTTAAAAAGGGGTTATTTTTTTTTAAAAAAAAAAAAAAAAGGGGGGCCCCTTTTTGGGTTTTAAAAAAAAAAAAACCCCCCCTTAAAAACCTAAAATTTAAAAAACCCCCGGGTTTTTTTCCCTTAAAAAAAAACCCTTTTGGGGCCCCTTTAAAAAAAAAAAAAAAAAACCCCCTTTAAATTTTAAAAGGGAAAAAAAAGGGGGGCCCTTTCCTTTTTTCCCCAAAAAGGGAAATTTTTAGGGGGCCCGGGGTTTTGGGGAAAAAAAAAAAAAAGGGGGGCCCCCCCTTTAAAAACCTTTTTTTTTTAAAAAAAAAGGGGTTTTTTTAAACCCCAAAAAAAAAAAATTTAAAAAACCCCCCCCGGGGAAAATTAAAAAAAAAAAAGGGGGGGGAAAAAAACCCCAAAAAAAAAAACCCCTTTTTTTTTCCCCCCCAAAAAATTTTAAAAAAAAAAAAAATTTTTTAAAGCAAAAACACCCCCCCCCAAAAAACCCAA
>CM031602.1:29070355-29078599 GCA_018398815.1 Conus ventricosus
GAAGAAGAAGAAGAAGAAGAAGAAGAAAGAAGAAGGAGAAGAAGAAGAAGAAGAAGAAGAAGAAGAAGAAGAAGAAGAAGAAGAAGCCATCAGGATATAGACGTCAACCAGTTGTACTGATATAAACGGGTTGGATCATACATAAGCATTCCCTCATGGGAAAAAAGGGAAGGTGCCAGTCGCGGGAAACAGACAGACATACATAATCGTGACATGCAAAGTGGCTAAAATGAGATACCAAATTCAATAGCAAATACATCATTCAGCATTCAAGACATTCACCTCGTGTATGCAAATGTTTAAGCTGTGAGTTGAAGCTTGCTCCGGATTTAACCGTGATATACAACTTGACGTTTGCATCAAGTAAAAGAAGGAATAGAAGGAAATGCAAATGCGGTTTCACACTTCAGATCATGAAATGTACACTGACTGCTGTTAATTTTAAACAGTTTGCTCCAGCAAGTTTTCACTTCTTGCAAAAGTGGGTTGGGCATAAAACAGCATGGACAACATTTATCTTAGACATATCTGAGGGCTTAACTAAAGCGGGAATAGAACGAATAAACGACTCTATTCGTACTTACGTTTGGTGTTTGCTAGGTTCGCAATCACAGACAATGTCGAGCATAACTAATTCTTCTACTAGCTTTGGTGCACAAAAACAATATTAGCAAATTTAGAGGACGCCATTAATTCTACAGTTGATTTACCTTCAAGTATAAAAAGGTACCAACATGTTTTACAATACGCAAGATCGAAAGTAGACTTTGCTGTTGGCACTGGTTTTTACATGCTGCCTTCTGACCTCAGACTCCAGATAGGTACAATAATAAACTACAATAATGAAATTCTTATAGCAGGCAATGAACAGAAGGTTGGGAAAAACGACATAAATTCTGGGCCAGTAATAGTACAAACAATAAAAAAAACCCAAGATTAAGTCATCCAATCCCCGAGGTCCAAAGCCTAAAGACCGTTGAAGACGTGGACTTTGTTCGCGATGACCATGAATATGAAAAGACAGCACTTGTTATTGGATTAACTGGCCTAGGATTACTCGGTCTTTATCTTACTAAATAGTAACCCAACTATTAAGAGAACTAATGCCCATAAGTGCTCAGCCATAAAGCAACTACTTTGCCTGCAGTAGACAAAAGCACGCTAATAACACTCCCTAATATACCTGGTAAAGAGTCTATAGCTTTCCCAGCTAATTTTTTTAATAAACTCGCAAGATGATCAAGCTGTTTTTTTACCCATGATTTATCAGGCGATGGCGGTGGAGGCACTAAACTTTGGCCTCCGCCACCGCCGTAATAGCCATCACCAACGTACTTATTGCAAATCCTAAGGCAGTTATAACGCTTGCTAATGTGACGCCTTGTTCTCTAAACAGTGTTTTATTCTTTCTGCTAGCGTTGTGTCTTCATATAAAATTCTTTGGATAGTTTCTCTTATTCTGATCACTTGAGTTCGTAATTGGTCTCGATTAGCAGACGCCGCTTTTAGTCTTGCTGCTCTTTCTTTTTTAAGATTTTTTAGTCTTTGTTCTATTCTTTCTTTATCATCACGCCCTAAGTTGGCGTCGTCACCCTCAGCGAATTTTTCTTTTTCTCTTTTTATATGCTCATCTAGTTCAGTCAGTCTTGCTAAATTGTCTGTTAATTCCCCTCTAATTTTTCTTACATTCCGATTAATAGCCTCTAATTCTTGCGGGGGTATTGGGGGATCATTAATTGTTTTTAATGCTGTTTCTTCTGAAAAACTGGTTTCTGCTTCTTCTATTACATTTGTTGTTTTGTCTGCTATTGGAATTAATACTTGTAGTTTTTATGTTTTGGGACGGAACTGTTGGGAGTTCTTGTTGCATGTTTTGAAGGGTAGCAACTGCTTTCCTCTTTAATTTTGGTTTTGGTTCAGTAAAGCCAAGGCGATCCCGCTCGCTTGCACTGAGCCTTTGTCTAATTGCATCCCAGCCTACAAACCTTGATGGGTTTCGTTTATGCGTAAGCTGAACACGTTCTCCTTTGTCGGTTTTTACATACAAATGGTTATCTTTTAGTTTAAAATCATCAGGGTTTTATAGTTTTAGGAGGTTTTAGTTTAAACTTTGGTATAATGATCTGACTTTACTTTCTGTTAATTTACGCCTTTGCTCCCCTTCAGCTATTTCATCCTCCAATGAAATCTCCGAGCGATGCTGTATCAAAGGAGTCATTTCATCCATGTTGTCTGCAGGATCACTAATTCATAATCTTCAATGCCTGCCATGTTTTTAAATAATTAACTTTTTATTTTGTTTTATAAAAATGTCACAAGTATATGGCTCGATTCTTGACCGATAGAAAGCTGAAAGAACCCATGGCGTGAAGGGAAATAAACGGAATATTACTGTTCCAATAATCCATCTACTATTGATGCGGATCAAATTCTTACTGTTAAATTTCCAGACCTAGGAGCGAATGATTTGATTGTGCCAGGCTCTGCACGGCTTACTTTCAAAATAGAACTCGCTTCAACAACAGCCCCAACCAGAACAGTTGTCCAAAATTTGGGACGGGCAATCGTTAAGAAAATTTCTATAAAACTTGAGGGGAAAGAAGTATTTTCTTTACACAATGCGGGACATATTTTTAACCTATTCTGATCTATGGCTAACCGCGAATGAAAGGGAAGATCTTGCGTTTCAAGGAATCGGCAATGAAGAAGCACTAAAACTTAGAATAGGCGCCGAACTCCCCTCAGGTGCTAAAGGCAGCAAAAAGGCTTTAGCTGTAAGTTATGCGTTTGGAAATCGCTTTTCCTTTCCCTTTAGATTTTGAGTTGTTAAAAGCGCATGCCCCATACCTTCAAGGGGCATTAAAAGACAGATTGTCATACGAACTAACTTTTAATGACTACAAACGTGTTATTAGATCAACAGACGCCGAAGAAAAGTACAGCATTTCTGACATCTCGTTAGAGTTTGATGTTGTTAGCAACTCTAATTTAGCAAGGCTGATTGGGCAACAATATGAGTCACAATTAGTAATATATTACGAAAACGTGCGTCATCATTCAACATATCCTAAAAGCAGGGCGGGACGCTATATGGAATTTTAATCTTAGTGTCACAGCAAAATCGCTTAAAGGTTTTTATTGCTGTGTGAAGATGAAGAACCATTTGCAAGAGCAAGTGAAAAGTTTTTAATCCAAAAATAACGAAAGTGCAATGTACAATTGACGGCAGTCCTAACCAAATCTATGCTAGCGGACTTAGACTTATCATCATTTTGACGAAATAAGAAAATTGTTTGGGGGTGGGGGGGTAGAAGTCCAACAGCAGACCTTGCGTCTAAAGATCTACACCTTCACAGTGTTAGGCTTGATGATTATTTAACATCAAAATACGGTTTATGGATTGACCTAAGGTCAACAGAGGATAATCAGTTGCATGGAAGTGGGAGAACGGTTAAAGACGTAAACATTCAAATTGAGAAAGAAAAAGAAGCCGAAAAACCCACTTAATGTACATTTGTTTTTATTAATTGATACACAACTGAATATTGCAAAGAACAGATTAGACCAAATAGAATACTAAATTATTTTTTTCATTTTTAAAAAAGCATGTCTATCAGGTTTATCCGAGAGTACCTAAAGAAGAGACAGTAGGCAATTCTGCTGCTATAGAAACCCCGACATAAAAACCTTCAGATTAACAAACATTACACAATGCAGCAAGTACTAGAGCGGGGACCTTTCAAAATACAGCAAAACCAAACGAAGGTATTCTGCTGTCTTTAATGCTGTTACTTATGTTAATACTGGGGCATCAACTATAAGCGCCGCATCAGCAGGAACGAGTGTTGGTCTCTTAGCAACGGGCATAGGCACACCGCAGCTTTACCTCTAGGCGGTTTGTCTTTAGCTCTCGGCCTGTGTTCATTAGTTGTAGGTGCTGCTAGCAAAAAAATAAAAACTAAACTTAAAAAGCACACAGCCATGGTTAAAATAATAACAGCTAAACTTAGTTCCTTTAATCTGATAATAAATAAAGCACTAGCTGACTCAAACATCACGGATGAAGAATTTAGCCGTTTACAGGCTGATTTTTAATGACTACAAAAGACAAAAGTTTGATCTTCAAAGAAAGGCAAGGACAAGTTTTTCTCAACAGCCAGACACCGAACAGATAAAAAGGAATGTTTAAAAAAAGTAAACGAAACATTAAACTCTGCTCTAAACATCTCACATTAACAACGCCAAAGGGTTTTTATACTTTAGTTTATGAGTCTAAACACAAAAAGACCATCGATATTGATTAATTATTTTTTTGATTTAAATAAATATTTGAGTTAGAAAAGAAATCAGCATGGAAAAAAATATATGAAGGTCCAGACGAATTGTTTGAAGCAATGCAAGAAGATTTATTTAAGAGCACTGAATGATATTGTTTTAGAAGTCATTGATCCAGCAAGCGTACGGGCAAGTGTTGCTCATGCTATTTCTCAAGTTCCAGGTAAACTAACAATAGACCGCCAGTTAAAGTAATGCTAGCTGTTTAATCGACTATGTAACAATAAATGAAGAAAATCTAGAAGTCTGGGTCTCAACTAAACAACAGACTATTTTTTCTCATAATGACTTAACACCCCGGTTGGGCAGACGCACTGCTTACACAGTTTGATGTGGCCGCTGAAGAAGCCAAAATGAGAGGCTTGGTTGGTCAGAGGGCGACAGTCTTAGAGATCAGATTAAAACAGGCTAAGTATGCACCGATTGTAGGCAGGTCTTACATTCCACTACCTCGAGAGTCGGTTTCAAAAAAAGCAGTTCTAAACATAAAGAATTCAGACAAACAAATGTTTTATGTGGTGTGTTCTTGCAAGGCTGCATTATATCTGCAAAAAAACGCAGAGAGAGTGTCTAACTATTGGGATTACATTAATGATCTTAACTTCGATGGAATATCCTTTCCTGTTGGTATAGACAAATTGATCAGTTTGAAGAACAAAACAAACCAATAACTGTTAATGTCTACACATGGGATGAGGAAACAAATCTACAGCCCATTAAAGTGTCTAAGAAAAAATCCAACAATAGGCGAACCAGACAAAAATCATGTTGACTTACTGCTGATGTTTTCACCAGCGGGGATACCCATTACACATTGATACGCACGATGAGTAGACTAATGAAGCATACTTCAAAAGATCATGGCAAACAAGAATTCTGTAGAAAATGTTTAACAAGAATGCCATCCGCTCAAGCCGCAAGCGAACATAAGAAACATTGTAGCGCCAGTTGACTGTAATACGGAACTAATTACGCCCCGAAGGCAGTAAAGTTAGTTTTAAGAACTGGAAAAAACTGCAAAATTCTCATATGTTGTTTACGCAGACTTTGAGTCGCTTATTGTTCCTTATGAAGGGCCAGCGCCACAAAAAAATTCGAAAAACAGTCTTAATGAGTAATCATCAGATTTGTTCATTTGCCTTCATTATTGTTAGGTCGGATGGCGCTCATTCAGCACCAGAATTATATAGAGGGCCTAATGCTGCAGAATACTTCTTAAAACGCATGCAGCAAGTGCGTAATGATGTTCTAATAATCTGAATTTATCTGAAATCATGATGACACCTAAAAATCAACAACAGTATGACTCAGCCACCATTGTTGGATTTGTGGTTTAGGCCTCTCATCAGACGAAGCCAATCCGACAGTGAGAGGGCCATGATCACATTAGCGGGAAGTTTAGAGGAGCAGCACACAACAACTGCAATCTTCAACTAAAGTTTGAACCAAAGACATGGAAGCTGCCTGTATTCTTTCATAACTTGCGAGGCTATGACTCCACCTTATAATGAAAGCAGTGGGCGATGCCTTCAGGGTAACATGCATTGCACAGTCATCAGAAAAGTACATGTGTTTCACTTTAAATAACATGTCTTTTTATGACTCTATGCAGCACATGATGGGTTCATTAGAGTCGCTGGCTATGTCCTTAAAGTCCTGCCCAAATAACGGAAGAATATTTTGACCCAACACTTGTTAGAAAGGGCGTTTACCCTTATGAGTACATGAACAGTTGGGAAAGGTTTGACGAAGATACACTTCCACCTAAAGGGGCGTTCTTTTCTAGTCTTAGAGGAAAGGACATCAGTGATTTGATTACCAGCATGCTCAAGATGCGTGGCAGAAGTTAGATTGTAAAACGATGGGAGACTATCATGACTCCTACTTGATGCGATGATACATGTTTGTTGGCGGACGTCTTTGAAAATTACAGAAAGACCTGCATGAAACATTATAGCCTGGATCCTGCGCATTACATTTCTGCACCCCGGGGTGAGTTGGGATGCTTTCTTAAAGTTTACTGGAGTACAGATTGATTTATTGTCTGACCTACCAATGATTCAGATGATTGAAAACGGATTGCGTGGGGGGAATTAGTATGGCGTCGCATCATTATTGTAAAGCAAACAACAAATACTTAGACGGACTATGATCCAAGTAAAAGGTCTAACTATCTTATGTATTTAGATGCAAACAATCTGTATGGATGGGCTATGGCGCAATCGCTTCCATTACGTAACTTTAAAATGTACACAGGCGGTGATCCGAAAAAAATTCAAAAGGCATTTAAAGTGGTTGGGCAGTTTGTCGCCGGGTCAACAGCGCGGTTTCATTCAAGAAGTTGATTAGAATATCCTCATGAACTCCATGACCTGCATAATGACTATCCATTAGCAGCAGAAAGTCTAAAGATGAATCCAAGAGAGCCGCCTAAACTTGTGCCCCAAACTTCGTGGCAAAAAAAATTATGTCTGCCATTAAAAGGCTTCTACAATTTTATTTAAGACATGGTTTGAAGTTGACAGCTGTTCATCGTATAATTGCTTTTGATCAAGAACAGTTCATGAAACCATACATCATGAAGAACACTGATCTCAGAACTAAATCCACAGATGCTTCAGAAAAGACTTTTTCAAGCTGATGAACAACAGCTGTTTCGGAAAGACTATGGAGAATCCGCACAAGCGCAAAGATGTCAGATTGGTCACCAAAGAGAACGAAGCAATTAAGCTGGCTTCAAACCTAATTATCAGGACTTCAGAAGATTTCATGATCAGCTTTTGGCATAATGATGAAAAAAAAGAAAGTCAAATTGGATAAACCCGTTTTTATTGGGTTTACTGTTTTAGAATTATCAAAGCTTTTGATGTTAGAATTTCTTTATGACTACTTTAAGCCCTCGTATCCTGAGTCCAGAGTACTTTACACAGATACAGACAGTTTTGTTATAGATATCCCTACTGAAGACATCTATAAAGACATGGAAATAGAAGTAGCTAAAGGGCAAGCAGGATGGTACGACACATCCGATTACCCTAAAGATTCGCCTTTACATTCAATTACTAAATAAGAAGGTTTTAGGAAAGATGAAGGATGAATTATCTGGAAAGGTGATTAAGGAGTATGTGGGGTTAAGGTCAAAAATGTACAGTATTTCGAGCCAGGAGGAAAACCATTAAGAAAGCAAAAGGAATATCTCGCAGTGTTGTGCAGTCGAGCATATTGCATGACAACTACAAAGAAGCATTGTTTGACAATAAGACTTTTTTCATGACAACGTAAAACTACGATCTAATCTACATGAGATCAACACAACTGTTGTAAAAAAGAAGTCATTAGATAGAACAACACAAAACGTGTGTTGTTAATCCAGAGTTTTCATATGCATATGGGCATTATAGAACCGTAAAATAATTAAAGCGGAACTGTGTCTGGTGGGATTATCTGCAGTTCTTCTTTTACAAAAGATCTTTGAGGAGCTGGTTGTTTTGTTGTGCCAGTTTCTCGTAAATAATACACAGCGAGGTGTTCTTGATACTTATGGCTTTTCTTTTGTTTGGTTAAACGGTAGAGTGAATTACGAGAAACAGTTTTACGTGAACTTGAACAACGAATGATTGACTGTTTAGACAAAACTGGAATAGAAAAATACTTAATAGTGAAAGATATTCAACATATCGCTCCTTCAATCCTTATGGCAGCCTGAGAAATATGGACCTAATATTACAATTTCTAAATTTCGCAACGTGTTCGTGAGATTTCGACTTGGTATTAGTGATTGAGTGTCCATCAAAGATAACACTTAACTCCAAAAAACTGTCCATTCTGTAAGCAAATCGAGGACGAAATACATTTTTTGATTGTTTTTCATCTATAAAGATTTGGAGATAAATACATTTTGCCTAATAG
>CM031602.1:29084599-29092776 GCA_018398815.1 Conus ventricosus
CTTTCTTTAAGTCTGGAATGTTGAATGCGTAAGCAGTTTGGCTGGTCCTCCCGCATACCTAATGCTACTGTCACGCCTCTGTTTTGCTTGCGACTAAACCTGTCCGAACGAACTCGAGTTTTCACAATTCCGCGCAGAAGAGTTCATATAATCCTAGTGAATTGCAACTACGCTGTCTGAGCGGAATAAGACCCGAAAATTGTCAACAATTCCCAGTGTTTTGATTGAGGGAGTATAGAGGGAAGTGCGGTTTATGTAAAACTGCCTAAATTCAAGATCCGACTGCCCCTAGGTACAGATGAAGAAATCAAAACCCAAAGCTTTCCCAAATGAGCAGACAATATATTAAAAAAAAATCCAGATAAGGGTACTCTAGTTCCCGTGATAGGACAAGTGTCACCTGTCACTTTTTTTGCATACACGCATTTATGACAGCATTACCTCTAAAAGCACACGCAAACTTTCCAATCAACCAAAAGGCGCACTACCGATTGTTTTTCTTCTCCCCTCCTCTCCCTCGGGAAAACATTTTAATGAAATCACATCAAAACAAATAGTTTCTAGAAACAATTCTATACATGTATCTCTCTTTTCTCTGGCATACTGAGAGATAAACCAATTAAATTGACATCAATAACTTTTTACAAGTTTCCTATAAAGTCATGGCCTTCAGATAACTTTGGCCCAAGAGTCCAGACCAGAGAATAAAAATTCCTGCATCATGATGCCATACCCACGCATCAGAGATGAGAACTCCCCCATACGGTCATGATTCCCTGTCTCCTCCAGTATGAGGACGAACCCTTGAATTCTCCCTGTCACCAGAGAATGACGAAATCCGAGTCCTCTCCGTGGAAACTTAATCGGGCTGGGGCTAACTACCGGTGTGTTCCCCAAACCATGGCCTTCGTTAACCACACCTGACTGGGTGAAGAGTGAAGGTGAAGGGGGCTTAAACACGAAATAAGGTTCGTGTCCGTTACCTGTTTCCCAAGTCAACATATGAATTCTTTCTATCTCTTACCTTTATTTTTCCCTTAGCTTTCCCCAACTACCTATGGCTCCACCTGTAATGACTGGCCCAGCATGAGGACCAGCGTCCTGACAGGTTCGAGTCCTAGGCATTCTGCTTGGGCTAAAACTGATTCTTTCCTCCCTCCTCCTATGAGTCAACTCAGTTTTCAAAACACATGACCAGCACCTTTACTAGCCCTCATTAAACATCCTCAGTGGTCACTTTCACCAAAGACCACCGTTGTTTTATCAATGAGTAATCTCACAATTATTTGGGGACGACCGCTAGAATATCAAGCCACATGAATATTCTTCCTTTTAGGTTGTGCATGTAATGATTCAATGTCACTAAACTACATGTGATGAGCGTCACATGCGTAATGTAGGCTACGTCACTGAACACCCCCCCAACATCCTGGGGTAAAAAATTTTCCTCCAGAATTTTTTTTAAAGGATATCAACTTCACTTAAAAAAACACATCTTCAGCATGAATCTCAAAATTTATATCCATCACACATATTCACTCATATTAATAATCAACGTATAGAATCAATCATCATGAATCCACCATACCTCTGACACATTTCCTCACGCTTTCAAATTGCCTTTCTTTAAGTAAATGGCCAGATCATTGGCTCACTACTCTGGAAAAGTTTTCTCTAAGAAGGAGATCTTGCAGTGATTGAAAAGTTATTGTTCGTTTTTGACAAATCGATCCAGTCGATCTAACAATGACTCATACGAAATTAGAAACGACGAAACGATTCTCCTTTTCAGGGCGCACAGAACGAACGTTCGAGTGAAAACGATCGGCAAGAACAATGAAATTTCTTGACGAGTTCTTTCTTTCAACTGATCCCAAGTTAAATTTGTTTCACCGCGAGTGTGGTACAGTGCCAAAGTGCACCCTTAAACAACGACGCAATAACAATGTCCACTTTCCTTGGCCAACCACAGACGTCGCGTACTTCAAATCGGAAAAGAAAACTATCGAAGTCATCCGTTTTTTTTTTTCCTCAAGCGGTAACTTTGGAATAGATGCCGTTTTTGGTTGAGGCGCACTTGCGGAAACCGACTGTGGAATCTGGTGGAGTTCTCTCGATGCTGTAATCTTTTGATTTCAGTATCAGTCTCTAGTTTTAATTGCCCTCAACTAAATTGACGTTCTTTACTTCAGCTTCCCTCTGTAATCTTCTCTCTTTCAGATTCAAATTCCCTTGTTCGTCTTTTTATCTCTAATTCTATTTCCTTTTGATTTTCTTCTCTTTCTATTTTCCTTTGATTTACTTCTCTCTCTCTTAGTCTGTCTGCCCTGTCTATGCTTGTTGCACATAAGTTGGTAAGTTTTCTCCATCAAAACCCAAGCGTCCTCTTGTTGTACACAATTTATCAAAAATCATCCGATAATGGAACCCGTCAACAGAAATAAACACAAAAAAATTTATAAGCATGAATAAAAATAAGCGATATATTATGATGTTATATGTTTTCAACCCAAAAACGAAACTATTCATATACAAATAAAGAAATCAATATCCGGTGTAAACAGAAAAACGGCTTACTAAAACATGATAGATATGAAACCAAGGAATTATTTTTCCAAAAGTATTTGCTTTCGATAACAGGTATCAATCGAATTTTTTTTAAAAAGAAAATTGAAGTTCAATGTTAATCTCTGTGGGGGTTTCCCTAAGAAAGGAAAAAACGACAATACAATACGATATTCTAGAAAAAAAATTCTTTATAAAGTTTTTAGTCTTAAATTTTCTTGTTTGTCAGTCTTCTTTCTCAATTAATTTCTAATGAATTTACAAAACAAAGTATCGCCCTTATACGATAAATGAATATAAATTTACAAAACAATTGGAAGCACAAAAACAATTAAAAAGAGGGAAGAAACATTAACTTAACACTTACGGAAATCCTACCTATAGATAAAATGGTTGAAATACTAGATAGGAGGAGCTTATTGAAGAAAGGTTTAGAGGTTTTGAAAAGGGGTTGAAAAGGACATGAAAGGATACACAGGATCGGAACAGTGAGAAGAAATCAAAAAGGCAAAAGAAGCAACCAGACAAGCAACCCTAGTGTCTACTGTCTCCCTGAAAACTGGAGATGGGAAAAAAATCCTGCACAATATACACAACACTACAGTAATAATAAAAACTAGATAAACCACTAAATCAATAAATGTACATCCACCAAACGCAAAGAAAATCCTCACAACACCAAAAAAACAATAGAAAATTTTATTAGGGGAGTTTTCCCCGCACATTGCCAACCTCTGTCCTGTTTGAAGGAGACCAGTCGTTCAAACTCTGGAAACAGGGACAACTTAGAAATAAAATGATAGACAGAGAAAGAAAAAAAAAACAACAAAATAAACCTAAATAAAGACATCGCGGCTTCCTTCCCACTCTTGAACTAACCTCTCAATGTAGCGAGAAGTGGTGGGGCCTCACCGATCAGGGAAAAGGACAAAAATAAGGATAATCCACGGCTGCTCCCACACTTGAACTATCACATCAAGGTACAAAAATCAGTGGGGCTCACCGATCGGGTAAAAATTAGGGACCACCCAACACAAAAAAAAACTAGCAAAACTCAGAGGCAGAAAGAAGAGAAATCCCTCACTCGCACTGAAAATACATCACTCAAGCACACAAAACAGAAAAAAATACGAATATTAATTATTCTTAATAAAATAATTGAACAATTTCATTTTTTTCTCCCTCACACCCTTGAGGTAGTACAAATCAAAATAAATCTTTGTTTTTCAGGCCCAGAGGGCACAATACAAATCTTCCTCTGGGTTACAAATCAAAATAGTTTTTAAGTCCCCAAGGGCACAAATAGTAATCTTTCTTTTTTTCACTTGTGAACAAAAAAACTGAGCCAGCTACGTCAGGGTCACACGTACACACTGTCACTATTGCACACACGTTCATTGCAAGCATTACCTCCATATCACACGCAATCTTTCCAAACAACCTAAAGGCGCACTACCGACTGTTTTTCTTCTCCCCTCCCATTCAGGAAACGTTTTACTAAATCAAACAAACAATTTATAAACAATTTTTATACATTTATATCATTTTTCAGACTGATAGGATAAACCACTTGTTCCTATTTACATCAATAACAAGTTTCTGAAAAAGTCATGCCTACACATAACAATGGCCCAAGATCCAAACCAGGAGAAATAAATAAAATACTGCAATCATTGATGCTATGCTGCATCAGATAATATGACATCGCCGCCATACTGTCATGATTCCCTGTCACTCACTCTCATAATCGTGCATGCCCCCTGAAATTCTCCCATCGCTGGAGATATGATGATTCCCGACTCTTCTCCCTGCAGACCCCTTTTTTAAAAAAAAACAAAAAATTTGCTGGCTGAACTACCAGTGTGTTTCCCCACACCATGGCCATCTTTATCCACCTCACGGGTGAAGAGTGAAAGGTGAAGGTGAAAGGCTGAAACACGAATAAAGGTTCGTGTAAGTAACCTGCTTCCTAAGTCAACATATTTCTTTCTTTCTCTTTTTCTTTAAGTTTTCCCTCTGTACTTTCCCCCAACAATCTATCTCACCTGTAATGACTGGTCAGCAGATCATCAGTGATACCCCGTCCTGACTAGGTTCGAGTCTCTAGGCCATCCTGCTGCTAAAACTGAATCTTTCCTCCCGTCCTCAAAGTGAGTGCATACTCGTGTTCAAACACATGACCAGCACCTTACCAGCCCTTATAAACTATCTTATCAAGTCAATTTTCACCCATGAACCATCCTTCTTATCATTTTTTTATAAAAATTGGATGTAAATCCACAATTATTTGGGATCCCGCTACACTATCAGCCACATATGTTCTTCTTTTATTTGTGGCATGGGGCAATGATTCATCACACTAATCTACATGCGATGGACGTCACATGCCCTTGATGTGGACGCCTACGTCACATGACAAAGGATATTAACAATTCAAATTACAAATTGTGTTTATCTATTAAATGTAAGCACATATTTCCCTTGATCTTTGTCTCATATCATATGTTTCAAAACCCTCAGAAAATGAGAATAATGCCATAGTGTAAATGTCTCAAGAGACATAGATCAAACAATAATAAACATACAATAAACATAGTTTCCCCCCACATGTAATGTTATAAGTCCATTGAAAAGTGAACCATATTTCCATTATTGACAATGAACTAATGAAAACAATAGGTTTTCTCACTTGCACACTCAAAACATGTGTATATACATTTCCTAAAAGTTATTTTGCTCATGACACATACATATAAGAATCACCTTTTCACAAGCAAGTTAAGACATAAAAGTACATGATGATTTTTTTCATTGTTCACTAAGATAATAAAGCAAAGAAAGAGTGTAATACATCAACATCAAGTAGTTTTTGCTTGTAAAACATATAGGCACAATCAACAAGCAAATTAAGCTTAAACCACTTGATTTAAATAGTCAGCAACATACAATGCATGACAAAAGTTGAGCACACCGTAATCAACTCAAGAAAGAATCGTCTTTCCTTGAAGACATTACAATTGTCCATGAATATTCAATAGAGCCTACGTGACAATAAATCTGCCATGACATTTTTGTGTTCCGGCACTGGGTCAATTAGTAAACTGAATTCGTGCAAATCCAAAGACCCCCTTAATAATCAGCTGTTCTTAGTCTTTTGACATTGCAAGAACGTCAATGGACCTGTGGTCGGTCGTAACCGAAACTTTTCTTCCAGGATCAAGATCAGCATTACGGATCACAATCCCATACAATAGCCAAGCTCATCTCTCTCATAGTGAGTACTTCTCCTGTGTCTTTGAGAACTTTTTACTGCGTATTGTACGGGATGTAAGCAAAGCATTTTTTTCTTCCTGAAGGAGGGTGACACAAAAGAACAGGACATGATTGGAGGTGTTGCTGAACACCCTCCAAAGCCATCTGCAACTCATCAACCACACAATACTTTGTTCCTCGTTCCCTTTGATCAATTCTTCTGTCCAAAGGTGCCGTCAGGGATCAAGGGGTACAAATTGTCATATAAAACAACAATCCGATGAGTACTGATCTGTTCTTGTATTGGGTTTTGTAAGCAATAAAATCTTTTCCACTTTCATTCCTTCTGGCACATTTTTCCCACTGAAATAGGGTGAAACAAAAAAACTCGAGAGTTTGAAAACCGGACGAATTTGGAAGGTCTCGCAGTAAACCAAAACTTCGGAGTCTGGAAAAAAAAAAGCTCGTAAGTTAAAAGGAGTCATCCCATGACTTGCAGAGCCAACAAAATGTCGGCAAAAAAACTGACTGCACCACATTCACGAGTTTTCAGGACTCGCATCATTCTGGGCAAAAGAAGCTGGGGGTATTTTGCAAGCCGAATGGCATTTTCGAACCATTGGAAAAGACAAAAGGTTTTGAAAAGCTGTCCTTTTTCCTTCATCTTCAGCCATTGGACTGCCCAAGTAACCTTAGTTAAGTCATCATTCACAAAATAAGTTCCTTCTGAAGCTGACACAAAGTACTTCAGATGTCTGAATGGGCCACTCGAACACAGGATCCATTGTTTATTTTCCTGTAATCGATGCGAACCCACCCGAGAAACTTTTTTTGCCACAATAAACGGGAGCTGTACCAGATGGAAGGTTCTATGCCCTTTTAAAACCACATTACTTTGTTTTCTTCTCGAAAACCCTTTTTTTTTTTTGAAAACGGGGGGGTTGGTCGGGTTTCGCATGGATTCGTAGTTAACTAAATACTAGGGGGTTTTAAATTTACCATTTCCTGTACCGGGGGACTGCAACACATCCTGAAAGTCATAAAAATTTTCTTTGAGCTGTTCTTTGTTTTGCAGAAAATCTTCGAAACCCAACAAAAGGGTTTCCCTTTGAAGCAGAGTAAAAGGGGTAAAACCCAACTGACTGGTAGTTTAACACTCCTAATTTCCTGTTTTAAAAACCTTTTGATCTGTCCCTGTCGTTACTTGGGTAAAAATATCACGTAAATCTGCATGTTGACTCATTTTTTTTGACAAGGACATATCCTTCAACTGACTGGTTGTGGCAACCCTTTGTACCTCAACAACTTTTTAAACATGTTCACATGGAATACCTTCTCAGGTTTGCCATTTTGATCTTAAATTTAACTGCAGAAAGTTTTTGACCACCTGAAAAGGACCCTTCCCATAAAACGAATTTTTTATTTTCATTGGGGGAAGTACAAGGATTTTACCCCCCTACACTAAAGGGAACGTGCCTTTGCTTTTTTATATCAAAGACCTTGACCATCGTTTTTTTTTCACTGACTGTTGAGCAGCTCCATCACCTTTAAAACTTTTATCAGTTCAAAACATATTTAACATTTTACTTCGGGTATTCCATCTTTTTCGCCTTTGTTCACTAGACCCAAAGGACCCCTTGGTGAGTGTCCGAAAAGAAGTCGAATGTCGAAATCCCATTTCGTTCGGCATTTCCCTTTTGCGAAAAGCAAAGCCGGATAAAAATCCCTTCTGGTTCCTCCTTGCAAAACCTTCTCAACATGGATTTAAAAACGTTTCCCTTGAAACTTCCACCATGCCATTCGATTGGGGATGATATGCGTGGGTTGAAAAGGAAAAGGGTTGAAACGCTGAAATTTTTCTCCATTTTCGGAAAAAGAATTGCTTCCACAAAACCCCAGAGAATTTTTGTCTGGAAAGACCCATCGGAAAAAAAACGCAAGTGGGCTTCAGCGACAGACATATATCAATTTTCTTCATGGAATCGTTTGGATACCTTTTCACTGTATCCACCAAAGTTAAGATATAGCGATACCGAAAAAAGACGTGGAAAACCCAAAAAGACAAAGCTACCCTTTCCCAAAAGGGGCGGAAAAAGAGCGGATTTGTGCAAAGGGGCAATGGGACGCAAATTTCGAGATGCTTTTGGAGATTCACAGAGCAGCAGTAAAACTTAACTTCCTTTGTGCACCTGCCAAAAAAAAAAATCAAGAACTTCTTTAAATTTCTTTTGATTCCACAGTGACCAGCGAACAATGCCCCTCCCTGAAGCCAAAAGGTTTAAAAGGGGGAACCTGTCTTTTTCCCTTTTTTAAATGGCTTTTTTACGGAAAATTTTTTTTTTTTCGTCCCAAAAACGTTT
>CM031602.1:29098776-29108120 GCA_018398815.1 Conus ventricosus
GTCCTTCGAGTATGTTCTCTTAACTTGTGTGTGTGTGTGTGTGTGTGTGTGTGTGTGTGTGTGTGTGTGTGTGTGTGTGTGTGTGTGTGTGTGTGTGTGTGGTGTGTGTGTGTGCTTGCGTGCATGCGTGCGTGCATGCGTGTGTTCATGCATGCGTGCATGCATTCGTGCGTGCTGTGTGTGTGTGTGTGTGTGTGTGTGTGTGTGTGTGTGTGTGTGTGTGTGTGTGTGTGTGTGTGTGTGTGTGTGTGTGTGTGTGTGTGTGTGTGTGTGTGTGTGTGTGTGTGTGTGTGAGGGGAAGGAGCGAGTAAACTTATAAAACTGTAACATAATCTAAAGTTATGTATGATTTCAGCCCAATTCTTCTCTTCAAAAAGAAAAACTTTCTTTATGTCTGGAATGTTGAATGCGTAGCGGTTTGGCTGATCTCCCGCATACCTAATGCTACTGTCACGCCTCTGTTTGCTTGCGACTAAACTCCCCGAAGCGAACTCGAGTTTCACAATTCCGCGCAGAAGAGTTCTTTTACTAGTGGAGCTGGCAACTACGCTGTCTGGGCGGAAGAAGAATCGAAAATGTCAACAATTCCAGTGCTTGAGTGAGGGGAGTGAGAGGGGAGAGGTGCGGTTTATGTAAAACTGCCAAAAGTTTCAAGATCCGACGTGCCCTAGGTACAGATGAAGAATCAAAACCAGAAGCTTTTGCCAATATGGAGCAGACAATATATTAAAAAAAAACAAGAAGGGTAGCTCTAGTTCCCGTGATAGGACAGTCTCAAACTGTCACTTTTGCATACACGCATTCATGACAGCATTTACTGTATACGCGCACGCAATCTTTCCAATCAACCAAAAGGCTCACTACCGAATGTTTTTTCTTATCCCCCTCTCCTTCAGGGAAAACAGTTTACTAAATTACATCAAACAATTTATAAACAGATTCTATACATGTATCTCTCTTTTTCTTCACACTGAGAGATAAACCAAGTTTTAAATTGACATCAATAACCTTTTACAAGTTTCTATAAAGTCATGGCCTTCACATAACTTTGGCCCAAGATCCAGACCAGGAGAATAAATAATTCCTGCAATCATGATGCCATACCCGCATCAGAGATGAGACTCGCCCCATACTGTCATGATTCCCTGTCTCTCTCAGAAATCGTGTCGCCCCTTGAATTCTCCTGTCACCAGAGAAATGATGAGATCCGACTCCTCTCCCTGGAGTCTTTAATTGCTGGGGCTGAACTACCGGTGTGTTCCCCACACCATGGCCTTCGTTAACCACACCTGACTGGGTGAAGAGTGAAGGGTAAAGGGCTGAAACACGAATAAGGTTCGTGTAAGTAATCTGTTTCCCAATTCAACATATGAATTCTTTCTTTCTCTTTTCTTTAGGTTTTCCCCTTTAGCTTTCCCCAACTATCTATGGCTCACCTGTAATGACTGGTCAGCAGTGAGGACCAGCGTCCTGACAGGTTCGAGTCTCTAGGCCATCTGCTGGGCTAAAACTGATTCTTTCCTCCCTCCTCCTAGTGAGTGCATACTCAGTGTTCAAAACACATGACCAGCACCTTACCAGCCCTTATTAAACTATCTTTCAGTGGTCACTTTCACCAATGACCACCGTTGTTTAATCAATGAGTTGACATGGGCTAGAACACCAAGGCTACATCAAAATGTTGTTATGCTCTGCATAGTTATGCGGGAATTGTCTTCAGTTGTGACAAGCTCCTAGCAAAACATTATCAGTCTCCAAAATCCCCCGAAGTCGGAGTGTGGCTGCCCACGTGGCGGGTAATCAAACAGGGTCACACACGTAATGTTCTCATCCCCAGCTGATGCATTTGTACCATAGTGTTCAAGTGCTTCGGCTGTTTGGATGATCGTGGAGTCTTTTAGCCAGGGTACGACAACAAAACAACAATCAATGAGTAAATCTCACAATTATTTAGGGACCCCCGCTGCACTAGTCAAGCCACATGAATGTTCTTCTTTTTAGTTGTGGCATGGGGAAATGATTCATATCACTTAACTACATGTGATGGAGCGTCACATGCCTTGATGTGAGCTACGTCACATGACACCCCCCAACTGGGGTGAAAACATTTTCTCCAGAATGTTTTTTTTAAAAGGATATACAACTTCACTTAAAACACATCTTTAGCCATGAATCTCAAAATGTGTATCCATCACACATGATTCACCAGATTAATGATCAATGTATAGAATCAATCATCATGATCCACCATAAATACTGACACATTTCCTCAACGCTTTCAAATTGCCTTTCTTTAAGGAAATGGCCAGATCTTTGCTCACGCTCTGGAAAAGTTGTTCTCTAAGAAGGAGATCTTGCAGTGATTGAAAAGTTTTGTTCGTTTTCGATAATCGATCCATCGATCTAAACAATGACTCATACGAATTAGAAACGACGGAAACGATTCTCCTTTGCCAGGGCGCACAGAACGAAACGTTCGCGAAAACGATCGGCAGAACATTGAAATTTCTTGGGGAGTTCTTCTTTCAACTGATCCAAAGTTAAATTTTGTTTCACCACGAGTGTGTGGTACAGTGCCAAAAGTGCTACCTTAAACAACGACGCAATATTACAATGTCCACTTTTCCTTTGGCCAACCACAAGACACTGCGTGACTTTCAAATCGGAAAAGAAAACTATCGATGTCATCCGTGTTTTCCTCGAAAGGCGGTAATTTTGGAATATAGCTTTTTGGTGAGGCGCACTTGCGGAACCGACTGGTGGAACTGGTGGAGGTTCTCTTGATGCCTGTAATCTTTTAATTTCAGCATCAGTCTCTAGTTTTAATTGCCTCAACTTAAATTGACGTTCTTTATCTTCAGCTTCCCTCTGTAGTCTTCTCTCTTCAGATTCAAATTCCTCTGTAGTCTTTTTTCTTCTAACTCTAGTTTCCTTTGATTTTCTTCTCTTTCTATTTTCCTTTGATTTTCTTTCTCTCTCTCTTAGCCTGTCTGCCCTATCTATGCACTGTTGCACATAGTTGGTAAGTTTTTTCTCCATCAAAACCCAAGCGTTCCACTTGTTGAACATATTTATCAAAATCATCCATAATGAACCGTCAACAGATATAAACACAAAACAATTTCTAAGTATGAATAAAAATAAGGTGATATATGATGATGTTATATGTTTCAAAAAAAACGTAATTATAATATATACAAATAAAGAATTCAATTTCCGGTGTAAACAGAAACGGCTTACTAAAACAGGATAGATATAAACCCAAGGAATGTATTTTTCCAAAAGTATTTTGCTTTCGAAACAGGTATCAAGTTGGAAATATTTATTAAAAAAATTGAAGTTCAATGCTAATCTCTGTGGGGGGAGGGGGTCCCTAAGAAAGGAAAAAACACAATATAAAGTTTTCTGGAAATAAATTCTTTATAAAGTTTAAGTTTCTTAAATGTTCTTGTTGTCAGTGTTTCATTCTTAATTAATTTCAAATGAATGTACAAAACAAATGTATCACCTTATACGATAAATGAATATAAATTTACAAAACAAATGGAAGCACAAACAATTAAAAAGGGGGGAAGAAACACAAACTAGCGGAAATCCTACCTAAAAGATGAAAATGTTGAAATGAAAACTAGACAGGAGATTATTGTAAAGAAGTGTAGAGGTTTTGAAAAGGGGTTGAAAAGGAAATGAAAGGATACACAGGATCGGAACAGTGAGAAGAAATCAAGAAAAGCAAAAGAAGCCCTCAGACAGCACCCTAGTGGTCACTGTCCCCCGTGAAACTGGAGACGGGAGAAAAAATCATGCACAATATACACAACACTACAGTAGTAATATAAACTAATAAACAATTAAATCAATAAATGCACATCCACCCAAACGCAAAGAAAATCTCACAACCCCAAAAAAAAAAAAACAATAGAAAATTTATTAGGAGGAGTTTTCCCCGCACTTGTCAACCTCTGTCCTGTTGAAGGAGACAAGGTCGGTTCAAACTCTGGAAAAAGGGGACTACTTGAAATGAAACGATAGGACAGAGAAAGAAAAAAACAACAAATAAACCTAATAAGGGCGATCACGGCTGCTCCCACTCTTTGAACTAACCGCTCAATGTAGCGAGAAGCGGTGGGGCTCACCGATCGGGGAAAGACAAAATAAGGATAATCACGGCTGCTCCCACTCTTGAACTAGTCGCTCAAGGTAGCGAGAAGGGTGGGGCTCACTGATCGGGGGAAAAAAATTGGGAAACCCAACAAACCAAAAAGAAACACTAGCAAAACTCAGAGTCAGAAAGAAGAGAGAAGTCCTCACTCGCACTGAAAATACATTCACTCACACACACAAACAGAAAAAAAATGCGAATATTATACTTAATAAATAATTGAACGAATTTCATTGTTTTCTTCCCTCAAACCCTTGAGGGTACAAAATCTTTTTTTCTAGGCCCCGAGGCACAAATACAAATCTTTCCTCTTGGGTTACAAATTAAAATTGTTTTTCCAGGCCCCAAGGGCACAAATAGAAATCTTTCTTCTTTTTTTTCCCGGGGGGGAACAAAAACAACGGCAGCTACGTCGGGGTCACCACTGTCACACTGTCACTTTTGCAACACGTTCATGACAGCATTTACTCCATACGCACACGCAATTTTTCCCAATCAACCAAAAGGCGCACCACCGAATGTTTTTTTCTTCTCCCCTCTCCTTCGGGGAAACACTTTACTAAATCATATCAAACAATTTATAAACAGATTTTATACATGTATATTTTTTTTTCAGACTGAGAGATAAACCAATTTTCCCATTTACATCAATACAAGTCTCTGTAATTCATGGCCTTCACATAACAATGGGCCCCAAAATCCAGACCAGGAGAATAAATAAATTCCTGCAATCATTGATGCCATGCCTGCATCAGATATATGACTCGCCCCATACTGTCATGATTCCCTGTCTCTCTCAGAAATCTTGTTGCCCCCTTGAATTCTCCCATCGCTGGAGATATGATGAGTTCCGACTCCTCTCCCTGGAGTCTTTATTTGCTGGGGCTGAACTACCGGTGTGTTCCCCACACCATGGCCATCTTTAACCACCTCACGGGGTGAAGAGTGAAAGGTGAAGGGTGAAGGGCTGAAACACGAATAAGGTTCGTGTAAGTAACCTGCTTCCCAATTCAACATATGAATTCTTTCTTTCTCTTTTCTTTAGGTTTTCCCCTGTAGCTTTCCCAACTACCTATGGCTTACCTGGTAATGACTAGTCAGCAGTGAGGATCAGCGTCCTGACAGGTTCGATCTCTAGGCCATCTGCTGGGCTAAAACTGATTCTTTCCTCCCTCCTCCTAGTGAGTGCATACTCAGTTTTTCAAAACCATGACCAGCACCCTTACCAGCCCTTATTACACTATCTCTCAGTGGTCACTTTCACCCAATGACCACCGTTGTTTAATCAATGAGTAAATCTCACAATTATTTGGGGACGCCCGCTTCACTAGTCAAGCTACATGATTATTCTTCCTTTTTAGTTGTGGCATGGGGAAATGATTCATGTCACTAAACTACATGTGATGGAGCGTCACATGCCTTGATGTGAGGCTACGTCACATGACAGACAGTTACACGCCGTATAACTCCAAGTTTCCGCCCGTGTCAGGCCAATGACATGGGTTAGAACACCATGGGTTTCATAAAAATGTTGCTGTGCTCTGCATAGTTTATCAGGGGTTGTCTTTGTCTTCAGTTTCGACAAGCTCCTAGCATAACGTTATCAGTCTGCAAAATCCTTCGAAGTCGGAGTGTGGCTCCCCATGTTGCGGTTAATATTCTCATCCCTAAACTGATGCATTTGCATCATAGTGTTCAAGTATTTCGTCTGTTTGGATGATGTCTAAAGTCTTTTATCAGAATCGACATCAACAGCAACAATAACTCCAAGTTGGAGTTGTAGGTAGGCAATTGTCTTATCAGGGAAGCAAGGCCATTTCGTTTTCTGCAGTTCTCGTCCTCATCTAAGATTTTCTTTCACGGCAGACAATAGCAGCGGCAACAAACTTTAAGGCCCAGCTGTCGTGACAAGCAAACTTCTCTCATTTTCCAGCCACCGTGATGTAATGGTTGGCATCATGTGAGTTGAGTATCATTCGCTTGATGCAAGAATTTCTGAGAATGTTGCTCAAATTTCTTGACCAACACTGCAGGGGTCTGTATCTCCCAGGACTGGGTAACGCCAGGATACAAAATGAAAGGAAGACAGAGTTCTGCCCTACGATATAGTCTCAGACTAGAATGAAATTTACTAATAGCATTTTCATCTTTTTCACACTAATAGATAGATTTTTTTAATTCTCAGAATCTGTTGTTCTCCCATGCTCTGTTCTGGTGGTAACTTCAGTTTCAATTTCCTCTTTACGTCCATGCTTGTGGTGAATTTGCATCAAAGTCTTCGATATGGACCAATTTATGGAGACCGTCACTGAATGGGGTATTTGCATTCCCCAGAGGGAGAGGGTCACTCCAACCCAAACTTAGCGGCTAACTAGTTATTGTTGTCAGTGGGAGGCGTATGTTGTGGTGTCCCTTGTATGCTGGACTAGAACAGGCACCAATGAACACCCCTGCATTCAGTTGGCAACAGTGCTGTCTCCTCTGGAGCGATGCGTTATCGCGAATGTTTTCAATGTCTGTTACACAAACTGTACATCATATTTTTTTTTTCTCGCTTGATGAATTGGGTAAGACTTCATGCGGATGGGGTGGGTGGGGGTGGGTTTTACTGCTGCTTCACTGTCGACAGGTATTACTCGGCACAAGGGATGAGTATCTTTGTTTTGTTGTTGTTTCCTGTTCGTTTGTTGTATTCGAGTTTATACCACATCGATTAAAACCATTCGTGTTTTTTGTCTTAAGTTGTGTAAGTTTTTTTTACAAGATCGTCACGCATAAGAGAATGGAAACTAGTTATAGAATAACAGAGCTCGTAATCTGAAGTGAGGGAATGCGTTTGATTCGAGTGTGACGAATACATGCCAGATACGAATGGGTATAAAACGAGAAAGAGAGGGGATGTAAACGTAATGCAGTAAGGTCGCTTAAAAAAAATGGCCGATGAAACATAATTCAAACGAAGACGTTTTTGGGGATGAAATATCCGCCATGGGTGTTTATCCAACAAATATCCCTTTTTCTCTGCCGTGTCACGTTCACTGTTTTAGATCCAGGTGTAGCCAGCGGGTCCCAGTGTGTGATTTCATATTTGAAAAATTATCAAATACCAAACTGACTTACATGAGTTATCCACCTGATAGATCTGGAATATACCGCTCCTGACATGTTCCCCACTTTTATGTATTTAATGTATACCCACACCTTTACTGTTTGTTTCTCCGTCTTCAGCAATGTATTTAAGTAACACAACTTCTTAGATTTTAGATCGAGAGGGAGAGAGAGAGAGAGAGACAGAGAGAGAGAGAGCAGAAGACGAGAGAGAGGAGAGAGGGGGAGAGAGAGAGAGTGAGATTGCGTGTGGTGTATGTCTGCATTGCATTGCATATATCAATGGACCATTTACAGAATGAGCACTTCAAGAACCCAAACGTCACATAATAATGAACAACAGTACAGACAAGAATTCCGAGGTCAGCGACTGGACGAGTCCTTCGCTGTACCCCGAGTACCAAGCTGCCATGATCATCTACAAAGTGTTTGTCCCGTGCCTTCTGCTGCTGGGAGGCTTTGGGAACCTAGCCACCATCTTTGTCATGCACCACACCAAAGACGCCAACTCCTCACAGCATGTCTTTCTTACAGCCATCGCCGTGGCCGATTTTGTCTGTCTGTATATTATCATGTTTCCCTCAGTTCCTTCAGGATTACTTCAACGTGCAAGTCTGGAATCTCCACTGGGTGACATGTAAACTGTATGTCTGGATGGGTATTCGTCGACCACTCTGTCCCGCCTGGGCTGCTGACCGCAGTGACCATTCAGCGAACGTTGGCCGTCAAATGGCCACACAAGATCAGAGTCATGTGCTCCATAAGAAGAACGTGGTCTGTAGTCACCTGTCTTGTCGTTATTGCTTGCGTCCTCCATTCCCATTTTCTGGTCACTTTTTGGAGCGCATGAAGGTATGGTCTGTAGCCTTCCTTTTGACCAGGCTGGATATATGTTTTTTCATCGAGTATGTCATCACATGGCTGATCCTGTGTATAAATTCCTTTCTGCCTTTTGCCTGTCTCCTGGTGTGTGACGTCATATTGTCCCTGACTTTGTTTCGCGCTGTATCCGTCCCTTCAGTGACTTCTCAAGACTCTAAACACGTTCACACTGTGCACAGCACTGACAGTCGCCAGGAAACAGCTCGGAGGACTTCGGTCATGGTTCTGGTTCTGTCCTTAACCTTTCTGATTCTGACTATGCCCCAGTGTGTTGTCGTGCTGTGGCATAATCTTGTAAAAAAATGAGCATCCCAGTTCATTCGCTAGATGATGTTAATACGTAGCATCACCGAGTGCATGGTCTATACCAATAACTCTGTTAATTTTCTCCTCTACTGTTTCACTGGAACCAATTCAGAAGAGAGTTTTTCAACTGGATTTGTTGCAGCGCGCAGAAGTAAACTCCAAATAATGTAATGAAACATGTCCAATTCTTTAAGAAGAGGAAAGCCAAAAGGCATAATGATACACAATTGTCCATCCTATATAATGCATAACAAATGTCAAATGATACACAATCGCCCACCCTAAGTAATACCTAATAAATGTCTATTCAAACGAGCCAAATAATAGCGTCAGCCCGGTACCTTACAATAATACTTGTTGAATAAAGAACAGGTCTAGATCCTTAAAGTGGACTGCCCACGGCTTTGGTTTTGTTCCACCTTCACTGGGCAATCTGCAAATGACTGAGCCTGCTGACTGCACTTGGAGTGCTGAGGTCTGAGTGGATAATTTGCATTTTCTTGGCTGCAAAAGTATGAACACAGGAACTCCACACGTCTTCCTGATTATGTCACCTTTCAGTAATTACCGTATAGCTTCGATCTACTGCCAAAAGCCGAGAATATGTGCGAGTTGAAGACATTAAAGCCTTCTCTACTGATTTGCTAGTTATCTTTGTATCCTCTCACACTCTAAATCGTTATCTTCTAAAGCCATTAAACCTACTGTTTAAAAGAAAAACTCCCTTGACGATAGACTTTTAAGAGCACGGCGTTATACATTCTTCTGTCTATTAATAATAATGATAATAATGATGAATATTTATGGCCTTAATCGACACCATAACCCTAAGCCTTACAAAAACATAAACGGTTAAAAAAAAAAAAACCATGGAAATAAACAAAAA
>CM031602.1:29109120-29132798 GCA_018398815.1 Conus ventricosus
GAGAGAGAGAGAGAGAGAGAGAGAGAGAGAGAGAGAGAGAGGAGAGAGAGGAGGAGAGAGAGAGAGAGAGAGAGAGAGAGAGAGAGAGAGCAGGCAAAATCATATTACTAACGATGACAAAACAACAGCAGCCTAACGTTCATCATATGATTTTGTTGACCACGAACAGCTGATGTCAGCTCAGATGGATGGAATGGAACCACAAATCTCATGTTGTCCATCTCATGGCTAAAGCTGTGACAGATTGACGAGATCGGGACCACTGAGCTTCATATTGTCAACCTCTTGGCTATGGTTTTAAAAGTGTTGATGAGAAGATTTGGACCAGAGAGCTTCATATTGTCCACCTCTTGGCTATGGCTTTAAAAGTGTTGATGAGAAGATTGGGACCACAGAACTTCATGTTGTCCATCTCTTGGCTATGGGTTTAAAAGAGTTGATGAGAAGATTGGGACCACAGAGCTTCATGTTGTCCACCTCTGCTCTAACAGTGTTGACGAGAAGATCAGGACCACAGAGCTTCATAGTGTCCATCTCTTAGCTATGTGTTGAAGCAACAGTGTTGATGCGATGACTGGGATCACAGAGCTTAATGTTATCCACGTCATGGCTTTTGCTTTGATAGAATTAGTGGGATGACTGACACCACAAAGCTTCATTGCTGTCCATTTCATGGCGATGGATTTAAAGACTTTGCCCAGATTTCTTGACTAACATTGCACATGTATACTTCTTTCAGTGGCCGGTTTCTTGAAATAAACACCCAATATCTTTGCGCTGTTCAACTTCTCTCTCTTCCTTCAAGGCATCTCTTAAAGCAACCCTCTTCACCTATCAATAGCAGTTCTTTCTTCCCCTTCCCTTGCCCATCAAATTGATTCTGCGACTAATGTGTGTGTGTGTGTGTGTGTGTGTGTGTGTGTGTGTGTGTGTGTGTGTGTGTGTGTGTGTGTGTGTGTGTGTGTGTGTGTGTGTGTGTGTGTGCTGTGTGTGTGTGTGGGGGGGGGGGGGGGGGTGGCGTGGGCGAGCGTGGGCGCGCGTGCGTGCATGTGTGCGCGCGCATGCTTTTGTGTCCGTTGTTGTGCGACAGTGTGTGCGGGATAATCTTCTCTTTCTCTCTCTCTCTCTCTCTCTCTCTCTCTCTCTCTCTCTCTCTCTCTCTCTCTCTCTCTTCTCTCTCTCTCTCTCTCTGTGTGTGTGCGTGTGTGTGTGTGCGTGTGTGTGTGTGTGGGTGTTTTGTAGGTGGGTGGGTTGCGCGTGGGCGAGCGTGGGCGCGCGTGCGTGTATGTGTGCGCGCGCATGCTTTTGTGTTTGTTGTGAGACAGTGTGTGCGGGATCATCTCTCTCTCTCTCTCTCTCTCTCTCTCTCTCTCTCTCTCTCTCTCTCTCTCTCTCTCTCTCTCTCTCTCTCTCTCTCTCACTGTGTGTGTGTGTGTGTGTGTGTGTGTGTGTGTGTGTGTGTGTGTGTGTGTGTGTGTGTGTGTGTGTGTGTGTGTGTGTGTGTGTGTGTGTTTGTGTGTGTGTGTGTGTGTGTGTGTGTGTGTGGTGGTGTGCGTGCGTGGGTGGTGTGTGTCACTATGCACCCGTGGTTGTAGATGCATGGTACGTATTGCAATATTCATCTTTCTATTGGTTTAATTCATGTTTTCTTTAACCGTTTATGTATTTGTAAGCGCTTAGGGCTTATGGTGTACGATTAAGCGCCATAAATATTCATCATTATTATCATTATTATTAATAGACAGAAGAATGTATAACGCCGTGTCTTAAATGTCTATCGTCAAGGGAGTTTGTTTTTAAACAGAAGGTTTAAGGGCTTTAGAAGATAACGATTTAGAGTGTGAGAGGATAAAATGATAACTAGCAAATCAGTAGAGAAGGCTTTAATGTCTTCAACTCGCACATATTCTCGGCTTTTGGCAGTAGATCGAAGCTATAAGGTAATCACTGAAAGGTGACATAATCAGGAAGACGTGTGGAGTTCCTGTGTTCATACCTTTTGCAGCCAAGAAAATGCAAATTATCCACTCAGACCTCAGCACTCCAAGTGCAGTCAGCAGGCTCAGTCATTTGCAGATTGTCCAGTGAAGGTGGAACAAACCAAAGCCGTGGGCAGTCCACTTTAAGAATTAGACCCTGTTCTTTATTCAACAAGTATTATTGTAAGGTACCGAGCTGACGCTATTATGTGGCTCGTTTGAATAGACATTTATTAGGTATTACTTAGGGTGGGCGATTGTGTATCATTTGACATTTGTTATCATTATATAGGATGGGCAATTGTGTATCATTATGCCTTTTGGCTTTCCTCTTCTCAAAGAATGGGACATGCTTCATTACATTATTTCGAGTTTACTTCTGAGTGCTGCAACAAATCCAGTTGAAAAACTCCCTTCTGAATCTGGTTCCAGTGAAACAGTAGAGGAGAAAATTAACAGAGTGATTGGTATAGACCATGCACCGGTGATGCTACGTATTAAAATCATCCTAGCGAATGAACTGGGAAGCTCATTGTTTACAAGATTATTCCACAGCACGACAACACGGTTGGGCAAAGTCAGAATCAGAAAAGGTTAAGGACAGAACCAGAACCATGACCGAAGTCCTCTGAGCTGTTTCCTGGCGACTGTCAGTGCTGTGCACAGTGTGAACGTGTTTAGAGTCTTGGGAAGTCACTGCAGGGACGGATACAGCGCGAAACAAGGTCAGGGACAATATGACGTCACACACCAGGAGACAGGCAAAAGGCAGAAAGGAATTTATACACAGGGTCAGCCATGTGAGGACATACTCGATGAAAAACATATATCCAGCCTGGTCCAAAGGAAGGCTACATACCATACCTTCACGCGCTCCAAACATGACCAGAAAATGGGAATGGAGGACGCAAGCAATAACGACAAGACAGGTGACGACAAACCACGTTCTTCTTGTGGAGCACATGACTCTGATCTTGTGTGGCCATTTGACGGCCAACGTTCGCTGAATGGTCACTGCGGTCAGCAGCCAGGCGGACACAGTGGCCGACGAATAAACCAGCCAGACACACAGTTTACATGTCACCCAGTGGAGATTACAAACTTGCACGTTGAAGTAATCCAGAAGGAAGCGAGGGAATATGGTAATATAGAGATAGACAAAATCGGCCACGGCGAGGGCTGTAAGAAAGACATGCTGTGAGGAGTTGGCGTCTTTGGTGCGGTGCATAACAAAGATGGTGGCTATGTTCCCAAAGCCTCCCAGCAGCAGAAGGCACGGGACAAACACTTTGTAGATGATCATGGCAGCTTGGTACTCGGGGTCCAGCGAAGGACTCGTCCAATCGCTGACCTCGGAATTCTTGTCTGTACTGTTGTTCATTATTATGTGACGTTTTGTTCTTGAAGTGCTCATTCTGTAAAATTTAATGGTCATTGGATATATACATGCAATGCAGACATACACCACACGCATCTCTCTCTCTCTCTCTCTCTCTCTCTCTCTCTCTCTCTCTCTCTCTCTCTCTCTCTCTCTCTCTCTCTCTCTCTCTCTCTCTCGATCGAAAAATCTAAGAAGTTGTGTTACGTTAAATACATTTGCTGAAGACGGAGAAACAAAAACAGTTAAGGTGTGGGTATAACATTAAATACATGAATGTGGGGAACATGATCAGGAGCGGTTATACTCTCAGATCTGATCAGGTGGATAACTCATTGTAAGTCAGTTTGGTATTTGAATAATTGTGTCAAATATAAATAACACACTGAGACCCAGTGGCTACACCTGGCTACACCTGGATCTAAAACAATGAACGTCACACAGCAGAAAAAAGGATACTTTGTTGGATAAGACACACATGGCGGATATTTCATATCCAAAACGTCTTTGCTTTGAGTTATGTTTTTGAGGGAAAAAAACACATATCTACATATTGTGTGACATGTAATGCTATTATTAGCGAAAGAAAAACATTCACAGTATGTGATCAACAGTAGACGTGTTATTGTAAAGAATGCTGGAACATGGTTTTTAATACTGCATTTACTCTCACTTCTGGTTTGAAATGCCAGTTAGTGCCACAACAACTGGGATGCATGTAATCATACTAAATAATAATACATTTCTCTTTTTGGTACCCAATAAAAATAAAAAAACCTACTAACAATATCTTGCACCTTTGTTAAAGAGTTTTAAAAGATGAATCTAGATCATGAAGATGTATCTTTTCTTATTAAAAATAAAACTGCATCAACATTCAGCAGTTAAAGTATAATTTTTCGTCCAGACTGAGGAACTTCTTCCTCTTCCTCTGCGTTCGCAGGGGACTTTTCGCTTCCTTGGCAGGCGCACTACCTTAACAAAGCCACTAACACTGAGAAAAAAAAGAGAAAAAAAGAACTCTACAACAGAGTTAACTCTAAATGTTGGAGTCTAAGTGTGATACACATTCAACATTCACAATGACCATAGATGTTTCCTCTACTAGTTTTTCATTTGCAGTCATCTTGTCACTTGAAATATGCCTTTTTTGGTACTGCAAAGAATGTTCATCATAATACCATTTGCATTATGTAGTATTGGTATATGCATTCAAGTGTAATGGTCGACACAGTTTCCCCTGTAGTTTTCAGAAAACTGTATAAAAATGTATTGTCTCTCTTGATGTGTGTAACAACAAAATTATGTATTATCATTTACAGATCTTTATAATTTTTTTCAGGAAATTTTTTCTCTTGTCAACCAGTCTTTGTTAATAATGGTGATGCTTTTTTCAACCGCACTGTTCATGCATACAACTCAGATACATATGAGTAACACTGACGGGAAATTTTTTTTAAACATATTCTTATATCACAATCTATTTTGTTGGTTTTTTTTTCAACTTTTGCAGTGATCATTTTGTTCGAAGTGTGTAACAGCAACATCATTTGTCATGTTGCATACAGTACAGCTGTGTTACCTTTGCAGTATAATTTTCCTCTTTTAAATCAGTCATTGTGGGAATTTTTTTTTAATTGTACTGCTCATGCATGTGTACATACCTCAGCATGTGTGCACTGCTGGAAAACAAGTGCTCTTGAATCACATCACACAAACATAGTAGACTATACAATAATAGTGCACACAATAGCTGAACTTCAGAATCAATTTGTTTTGAAACTGAGAGGAATATGCCACACCGATCATAATGAAAAGGTTTTTTCTTTTTTTGTTGTTGTTTGTTTGTTTGTTTTCTGAACTCTCCACTTGTAAAATAATACTGGAGGAAGACAAGACAATTTATCACGGAAAACCCACTGACACAGTTCTTGCGCCCAAATATGATCACTAATGTATGCCTATGAAAGGGAGGAAAATGTCATCTTAAAACATTTCAATTTTAACAGTCTTCTGCTTCATCTTTGTGCCCTCATAGGGAACAGATACAAGTTGAAGATATACATGGAGAACAGGTCATCTTGAAATATTTCTATCTTAACAGTCTTCTGCTGCATATTTGTTTCCTCAAAGGGGACAGATACAAACTGAAGATACACATGGAAACAAAGGTCATTTTGAAATATTTCTATTTTACCAGTCTCTTGCTTCATCTTTGTGCCCTCAAAGGCAACAGATATAAATTGAAGATATGGAGAGAAAGTCATTTTGAAATATATATATCTATTTTACCAGTCTTTTGCTTATTTTTGTGCCCTCAAAGGCAACAGATACAAGCTGAAGATATACATGGAGAAAAAGATCATCTTAAAATAATATTTCTATTTTACCAGTCTTCTGCTTCATCTTTGTGCCTCAAAGGGAACTAACAGAAACTGCTGAAGATTAACTGGAGAAGAAAAATCATCTTGAAAAATTGTGCTATGGCCAGATGGCCAAATATCACTTATATTAGTTATAGCAAACTTTTTTCTTTTTTTTACCTGAGGAAGACCCAAGAGGTTGAAATGCATTGTCTTGTCCTGTACTTACTTTGTCGATGTCCTTGGCGGTAACTAACCCACTCTCTTTCTAAATCTTGTTTTTTACTTTTTAGTCAAACTGTCATGTGTGTGTGAATTTGATTTTTCAGATTGTTTAGGAAAATACTTGGATACATCGTTTTATTCAAATTATGATTCTACAAGTGTCCTTTCAATGCTAGCTTTTTGTGTACATAATGTGTGCATGATATTGATTCCTTTGACTTTCATGTATTATAATCCAAAATGGAGATAAAAAAGCTGGGGGAAATATTTTCAATAAAAGTACAGCTTCTGTTAAAAAAAAAAAAAAAAAAAAAAAACCCACACACCTCTTATGGGTCTTTCCAGATAATTTTTATATCACACAACAAAACAAATTCCGTAATGGGTGAAACAGAGTTTAGTTGATGCTTCGTGACTGAAATTGCTTCCCTAATAACTGGTTTTAGGTGGAAAAGACAACTTTTTTCTACGCGTTGCGTGGTGTTGAATACCATTATCGTAATATACAAACAGTGGATGTATATGATCAACAGTGGAAAGACTACTGTGAAAAAGAAAAAGAAATTAAAAGCAATATTTTAATGCAGCTTAATGATGAAGCAAAGAGACGTCGAGATTCGAAGCGGGTCAGATCAACCTCGGCGTTTGGGTTCATTGGGAAAAATACCTGTGTTTCGTGTCAGGAGGAACAGCTTTGTTTGGGATATTGTTATTCTGAAGATCTAAATATCCCTGCGTTAGTCTCAAGCTCCGATATTTTATCTTTTTTCCTTCAGAGCATTGGAAGCAAGTCTGAAACAAAGGAGGAGGGTGGAGGGGGGCTGGGAGTAGGGGATAGGATCAGGGCAGGGGATCATGGAATGAGATGGGTAAATATAGAAAGGAGTAAGGGGAAGGGATGAGGGGGACAGGTTGGAGATGGAGGGAGAGAGAGAGTGGTGTAAGGGAATTGGAGATGGGGAGATAGAGGAGGGACTATGTTGGCGGAACTGGAGGGGGGGGGGGGGACGAGGGCTGAGGAAGGGTTGATAATGTAGGTGGAAGGGTGTGTGTGTGTGTGAAGATGGAAGAGGGAGAAGGACAAAGAGAACATGGGAAAGGCAAAATTGAAACAAGGAAGGAGGTGTGTGGAGGGAGACAGAGGAATAGAAGGAGGGGAAATACGGGTGCGCTCAGGCATGTGTTTCATCGGCCATTTCATTTTAAGCGACCTACTGCATTACGTTTACATGCCCCTCTCTTTCTCCGTTTGTCTTACCCATTCGTGTCTGTGGCATGTATTCATCACACGTGAATCAAATCGGCATTCCCTCGCTTCAGGTTACGAGCTCTGTTATTCTATAATTAGCTCCATTCTCTTATGCGTGACAAATCTTGTAAAAAAAACTTACAACAACTTAAGACAAAAAACACGAATGGTTTTAATCGATTGTGGTTAATAAACTCAGAATAACAACAACGACAGGAACAACAACAACCAAACAAAGATACTCATTCCCTGTGCCGAGTAAAAAACCTGTAGGCAGTGAAGCAACATTAAACTTACCATCACCCACCCCATCTTCATGAAATCTTACCTAATTGATCCAAGCGAGAAAAGAAATGTGATGTACAGTTTGTGTAACAGACACTAAAAAACATTCGCGATAACGCATCGCTCCAGGGAGAACACAGCACTGTTGCCAACTGAATGCAGTGGTTTCATTGGTGCCTGTTCTAGTCCAGCATACAAGGGACACCACAACATACGCCTCCCACTGACAACAATACTAGTTAGCCGCTAAGCTCGTGTGAGTGACCCTCTCCCTCTGGGGAATGCAAATACCCCGTTCAGTGACGGTCTCCATAATTGGTCCATATCGAAGACTTTGATGCAAATTCACCACAAGCGTGGACGCAAAGAGGGAATTCAAACTGAAGTTACCACCAGAACAGGGCATGGGGTAACCACAGATTTTGAGATTTAAAAAAAACTATCTGTTAGTGTGAAAATAGAAAATGATATTAGCAAATTTCATTCTAGTCTGAGACTATATCGTAGGGCAGAACTCTGTCTTCCTTTCATTTTGTATCCTGGCGTTACCCAGTCCTGGAGATGCAGACCCTTGCATGCAGTGTTGGTCAAGAAATTTGAACAAATTTCTCAGAAATTCTTGCATCAAGCGAATGATACTCAACTCACATGATGCCAACCACTACATCACGGTGGCTGGAAAATGAGAGAAGTTTGCTTGTCACGACAGCTGGGCTTAAAGTTTGTTGCCGCTGCTATTGTCTGCCGTGAAATAAAATCTTAGATGAGGACGAAACCTGCAGAAAACAAGAAGGCCTTGCTTCCTGATAAGACAATTGCCTACCTACAACTCCAACTTGGAGTTATTGTTGCTGTTGTTGTCGTATTCTGACAAAAAGACTTTAGACATCATCCAAACAGACGAAATACTTGAACACTATGGTGCAAATGCATCAGTTAGGGGTGAGAATATTAACCCGCCACATGTGCAGCCACACTCTGACTTCAAGGGATTTTGCAGACTGATAACGTTATGCTAGGAGCTTGTCGCGACTGAAGACAAGACAATCCCTGCAAACTATGCCAGCATAACAACATTTTGATGTAACCATGGTGTTCTAACCCATGTCAGTTGGCCTGACACAGGTGGAAACTTGGAGTTATGAGGCGTGTAACTGTCTGTCATGTGACGTAGCCTCACTCAAGACATGTGACGCTCCATCACATGTAGTTTAGTGATATGAATCATTTCCCCATGCCACAACTAAAAAGTCAGAATATTCATGTGGCTTGACTATGTAGTGGCGTCCCTAAATAATTGTGAGACTTACTCATTGATAAACAACGGTGGTCATTGGGTGAAAGTGACCACTGAGAGATAGTTTAATAAGGGCTGGTAAGGTGCTGGTCATGTGTTTTGAACACTGAGTAGCACTCACTAGGGGAGGAGGAAAAGAACATTTTTAGCCCAGCAATGGCCTAGAGACTCGAACCTGTCAGGACGCCGATCCTCACTGGACCAGTCATTACCAGGTGAGCCATAGTAGTTGGAGAAAGCTGCAGGGGAAAACCTAAAGAAAAGAGAAAGAAAGAATTCATATGTTGAATTGGGAAGAGGTTACTTAAACGAACCTTATTCTGTTTCAGCCCTTCACCCTTCACTCTTCACCGTCAGGTGTGGTTAATGAAGGCCATGTGTGGGAACACCTGGTAGTTCAGCCCACGCAATTAAGACTCCAGGAGAGGAGACGGATCTCTCATTTCTCTGGTGACAGAGAATGCAGGGGGCGACACGATTTCTGAGAGAGACAGGAATCTAGACAGTATGGGCGAGTCTCATCTCTGATGCAGGTATGGGATCAGATTCAGAATTATTTATTCTGTGGTCTGGATCTTGGCCAAAGTTATGTGAAGCCATGACTTTAATAGAAATGTGTAAAAAGTTTTGATGTCAATTTAAAACTTTTATCTCGCAGTGTGAAAAAAGAGAGATACATGTATAAATCTGTTATAAATTTTGATGTATTAGTAAACTGTTTTCCCCGAAGAGAGGGGGAAGAAAAACATTCGTAGTGCGCCTTTTGGTTGATTGGAAAAATTGCGTGTCGTATGGAGTAAATGCTTCATGAATGCGTTATGCAAAAGGCAGTGTGACAGTTGTGACCCCGACGTAGCTGCCGGTGGTTTTGTTCCCCTGGAAAGAAAAAAGAAAGATTTCTATTTGTGCCCTCAGGGCCTGGTAAAAGGATTTTGATTTGTAGCCTCAGAGGAAAGATTTGTATTTGTGCCCTCGGGGCCTAGAAAGAAAAGAGAGATCTGTTTTCATTTGAAAAAAAAGATTTTGGTTTGTACCCTCAAGGGTTTGAGGGAGGGGAAAAAAAAGAAAGTGGTTAATTATTTATTGTGAGTAATATTTGCATTTGTTTTCGTTTCTATTTGTGTGCGAGAGTGGATTTATTTTCAGTGCGAGTGAGTTTTTCGCTCTTCATTCTGACTCTGAGTTTTGCTAGTGTTCTTTTTTGTTTGTCCTTAATTATTTCCCCAATCGGTGAGCCCCACCGCTTCTCGCCACATTGAGCGATTAGTTCAAGAGTGGAAGCAGCCGTGTTTTTCCCTATTTTGTCCTTTTCCCCGATCGGTGAGCCCCACCTCTTCTCGCTACATTGAGCGATTAGTTCAATGAGTGGGGAGCAGCCGTGATCGCCCTTATTAGGTTTATGTTGTTGTTTTTTTCTTTCTCTGTCCTATCGTTTCATTTCAAATAGTCCCCTTTTCCTAGAGTTCGAACCGACCTTGCCTCCTTCAACAGGACAGAGGTTGACAAGTGCGGGGAAAACTCTTCCAAATATTTTTTTCTTTGATGATCTATTATTTTTTGTGTGTCGTGATATTTTCTTTGCGTTTATGTGATTGTGCATTTATTGATTGATTGTTTATTATTTTGTATTATTACTGTAGTGTTGTGTATATTGTGCATGATTTTTTTCCCGTCTCCAGTTTCACGTGAGGCAGTGACCACTAGGGTGCTGTCTAAGGGCTTCTTTCGATACCTGTTTTCGAAAACAAAATACTTCTGGAAAAATACATTCCTTGGGTTTCATATCTATCCTGTTTTAGTAAGCTGTTTTCTGTTTACATGGGAAATTGAATTCTTTTATTTGTATATATTATAATTACGTTTTTGTGAAATCGCCTTATTTTTATTCATACTTAGAAATTGTTTTGTGTTTATATCTGTTGACGGTTCATTATGGATGATTTTGATAAATATGTTCAACAAGCAGAACGCTTGGGTTTTGATGGAGAAAAACTTACCAACTATGTGCAACAATGCATAGATAGGGCAGACAGGCTAAGAGAGAGAGAAGAAAATCAAAGGAAACTAGAGAGAGAAGAAAAGCAAAAGAAACTAGAGTTAGAAGAAAAACGACTACAGAGGGAATCTGAAATTGAAGAAAAAAGACTAGAGAGGGAATCTGAAGAAAAAAGACTACAGAAGGAATCTGAAGAAAAAGATATAGAACTCCAATTTAAGTTGAGGCAGTTAAAATTAGAGACCGATGCTGAAATTAAAAGATTACAGGCACTGAGAGAACCTCCACCAGAAAAAGAGAGATACATGTATAGAATCTGTTTATACATTGTTTGATGTGATTTAGTAAACTGTTTTCCCCAAAGGAGAGGGGGAGAAGAAAAAAATTCGGTAGTGCGCCTTTTGGTTGATTGGAAAGATTGCGTGTGCGTATGGAGTAAATGCTGTCATGAATGCGTGTATGCAAAAGTGACAGTGTGACACTGTCCTCTCACGGGAACTAGAGCTACCCTTCTTGTTTTTTTTTAAAATATATTGTCTGCTCAATATTGGCAAAAGCTTCTGGTTTTGATTCTTCATCTGTACCTAGGGCACGTCGGATCTTGAAACTTTAGGCAGTTTTACATAAACCGCACCTCTCCCTCTCACTCCCCTCACTCAAGCACTGGAATTGTTGACATTTTCGGTTCTTCTTCCGCCCAGACAGCGTAGTTGCCAGTTCCACTAGTATAAGAACTCTTCTGCGCGGAATGTGAACTCGAGTTCGCTGCGGGCAGTTTAGTCGCAAGCAAACAGAGGCTGACAGCACATTAGGTACGGGAGATCAGCCAAACTGATACACATTCAACATTCCAGACTTAAAGAAAGTTTTTCTTTTGAAGAGAAGAATTGGACAAAATCATACATAACTTTAGATTATGTCACAGTTTATAAGTTCCTTTACCCCTCACATCCACCTGACAACACCACACACACACAAAACCACACACACACAACACACACACACACAACACCACACACACACACACACACACCACCGCACGCACGCATGCATGCACGCATGCATGAACGCACGCACGCACGCACGCAAGCACACACACACACACACACACACACCACACACACCACAACACACAACACACACACACACACACACACACAACACCACACCACACCACAACACTCACACACAAGTTAAGAGAACATACTCGAAGACTTTATCTTGCTGAACATAACGATTGTCGCTTGTATTTTTTAAAGAAAATATTTGAGATTATTGGCTCATTATTGTCTACATAATTCATGCTTTTAAGAGAGAATTGACTAAAATCATACATAACTTTAGATTATGTCACAGTTTTATAAGTTTACTCCTCCTTCCCTGAAACACACACACAACACACATCATACACACACACACACACACACAACACACAACACACACACACACACACAACACCACACAACCACGCACAGCACCAACATCAGCACCACGCACACTCCACACACACACACACAACACACACACACACACACACACACACACACACACACACCACACACACAACCTCACACACACATCACACACACACGCTCACACACCACACACACACCCACACACACACACACACACACACACACACACACACACACCCCACACACACACACACACACACACACACACACACACACAACACACACACACACACACACACACACACACACACACACACACACACACACAACACACACACACACACACACACACACACACACACACAACACACACAACACACACACACACACACACACACATAACACACTCACACACAGACAGACAGATAGACACACACAAAACACACACACACACACACACACAACACACACACACACACACACACACACACACACACAACACACACAAAAAAAAAACATGAAAAAAACAAACAAACAGAACGCAATAAACACTTTGACCATTGACCTATAGTCATACCATGCCTTACGAACAATACATATATCAGCCTGCATGAAGGCCCTGTTTCCTCAACACTACTGAGCAGCAGTGAAGGGGGGCCACTTCTTTACACTCGTATATCTTCAACCTTACTTCTCTTTTATACCTCTTACTCCCTAGGCCATCTATGGTGCTCACTCTTTGATTCAGTCTTGACCATGTGTCTTCTCTATGCTTTTCTCTGGCTCTGTCTGTCTGTTTGGATGAACCAAGGCTTGCAAAATGATACATCATTTATATGTGAATTTATAACAAATTGATTGCGTGCAGGTAAGCAGGAATGGGATGCTCATGTAAAAAATAAAGATAGATTTACCATGAATCGGACATTTTGTACAGTACCCGATGTCAAACTTTTTCTGGATTTAGGCAAACACTTGAATTTTATTATGACCAAATTCAGACTGGGAATTTTAGACATTGCACAACACCAGTACCGTTACAGTAAATACACTGGAATGGATTTTACTTGTCCACTATGCAATAATAGAAAAGAAGACGAACTGCATTTTGTTTCATACTGCTGCACGTTATCCAGTCTAAGAGCGCAATATATACCAGTTAAGTTTTCCAGGGATCCTTGTCAGTTTCGGTTAAGTCTGCTAATGGCATTTCAGTATGAAAGCATACCAAAAAATCTCTCAATTTACTTCTTCAAGGCATTTCAGTTTCGATCAGTTTTAACTTCGTGGGAGGGAAGTCCATCTAGTCTTTCTAGTGTTCTGTAAAATTCATATACTCTGATTACGTTCTCCATACCCTCCCTTCATAAGGGCAATGGTCTTTACATGAATAAATCATCTGAGTTTTGTCTTCACATTTCTGTTTCTGTGGCCGAAGAACTGAGTTGCTTTTTAAATCAATATTTTTACTCATGACCATTTGGTTTTTATGTTTCGTCTCGCTAGATCTCATTTCGTGCATAGTTCTTGTATTATCATGCTCGGCAGTTTGACACACAAGACTTGTCACACTGTCTGCCCGTCCGTTTGTCTGTCTGTCAGTCTATTTGTCTGTCTGTCTCTATCTCTCCCCGCTTTTCTCTCCCCCCCTCTCTCTCTCTTGCTATCTGTGTGTCGCGCTTTCACATACTTATCAAAACTGAACATCAGGTTTGACATTTCACGATAAAGTGTCGAAGAAACCGATTCTAAATAATTGTACATGGTCTCACTATTTATAATTCACTCTTTGCGGAACAGCAACGAGTGAGCCTATAGGATGCACACGGCAGTTGCTTGGCGGTGGCGTTTTTATCCGGCGGGCTATGCGGTCATGAGATACGGGCTGGTACACCCATGGGAACGCTCCCGTGGAGATTCTGTCGTGTCACATGTGGTGGCCATTACACAACGGCATCTGCCAGGGAGCAGTTGTGTCCCTTGACGTCTTAATGGAATGCCCTGTGCGTGCCTGCACCCTGTGTGAACACAGCGCAGGCTTCCAAGGATGGTGCAGGATTGCTCCCAGCTGGTTTGTTCGACAGTTGAGGACAGTACTTCTCTGGGTCCTACCCGCTCCTTCGGGTGTATCTTTTTCTTTCATTGCCTAGAGTTTGTTGGGTGCAGAATACTGGGCGCAAAAGTGAACAAAGGGATGTTAGGATAAACATTTACCCGATAAGCATAAATGGACATTGATTTTCAAAGCATGCATATAGTATGACATTGATGACGCCTTAACTTGTTCGGACTTGGCCAGTCAACGCTGGTACGGACTTTTTTAAACTTGCTGTATCAATATTTTCTTATTTAAATCGCAGTGTGGTTTTGATAAATGTATATCTATGAATTAAATCATACAGAATCTCACACCTCCCTACGAAGAGCCAAGTTCTCAATGAGTGTGTGTGTGTGTGTGTGTGTGTGTGTGTGTGTGTGTGTGTGTGTGTGTGTGTGTGTGTGTGTGTGTGTGTGTGTGTGTGTGTGTGTGTGTGTGTGTGTGTGTGTGTGTGTGTGTGTGTGTGTGTGTGTGTGTGTAATTACAATATTCATTTTTGTCCCCAAACTGATCTTTCCATCATTTAAAGCATCATATCACAAGTATTCTATGGAAGAGATGTTAGTAACCTTTGTTGTTATTCAAATGTAGTATTCCGACACTGACAAATTACGATTGTTACTCTTTCTGTCTCTGTCTGTCTGTCTGTCTGTCTGTCTCACCTTTCAGGACTGTGTATCATAGTCACATTGTATCCACACACACACACACACACACACACACACACACACACACACACACACACACACACACACACACAACACAACACACACACACACACACACACACACATAGCAGCTACACATCCGCACGCACGCATGCTCGGTCGCTCGTGCGCAAACAGACTCAAGACTCAAGACTCAAAAACTTTATTACTCAAGGATAGAGATTTTAGGCAGTGCCTATTCTTCCAATCTGTCCTTGCTATTCTACAACATTCAACTAAACAAACTGCACATATTAATAATGACAGAAACAATGGAAAAAAAAAAAAAAAAAAAAAATATATATATATATATATATATATATTATATAAATATATATATATATAATATATATATATATATAATAGCAACATTATAATATTAACAATAACAATAGTAATAAGAATAATAATTATTTAAAAAAAAAAAAAAAAATCCATTACAAAATTACACAAACACATTCAAACACATACGCTCGCGCGCTCACATGCATGCACACGCCCACACATACACGCACAGAGAGAGAGAGAGAGAGAGAGAGAGAGAGAGAGAGAGAGAGAGAGAGAGAGAGAGAGAGAGAGAGAGAAGAGAGATTTTATAACGGACGACTCTTCTTTCTGTCGAACATTTGCGCGAAATATAATTGAGGCGTTCTCTGTCTCTCTGTCTCTGTCTCTGTCTCTGTCTGTCTGTCTGCTGTCCTCTCTCTCTCTCTCTCTCTCTCTCTCTCTCTCTCTCTCTCTCTCTCTCTCAACACTAGTACTGTGATCTAATATGGCTCAGTGCCAAAAGTGTAGTATTTGATGTGAAGGAGAAGGAACTATATATCGGCCTGACGGCTAGTGCAACTATTCTGAAGAGTGTTGTACAGTAAGCTGGGGGGGGGGGGGGGGGGTGCGGAGGGGGGGGGGGGAGGTGTGAGGAGGAGGGAGGGGAGATAGGCTGCATCATCAATGTGACTCACAGATATATGCTTTGTGTCTGTCACGGACAAAAAAAGGAAAACCCGAAGTCGTGGTCAGTCGCCAGCCAGCTCAACTGGGCATAAGTCCAAAGTCAAACATTCTGGTCGCCAGGCAGACGGCTCCATGCGTCGCCTCAGCCAATTAGGTACGGCAAGAGGCTAATTTTAGTCCTACATGGAGACAGCATCATTCCCAGACAGACTAAGCCGCTTGACCGACGTCTCGATAGGTCTGGCCAGACGGGTCTCGGCGCCTGGGTCAGACTCATCCAGCCAATTTGTAGGACCAGTGTCCACAATTAAGTCGGACGTCGCCAGTTAAAGTAGGAGGGGGAAAGGTATTGTGTGGTGGGGGGTGAAATCAAGCTAATTAATTAAATGACCCATTGACCACCACAGAGAGCAAGGCAGGTAGATGTGACTGTCATGATTTACATATCCAATGAAATGAGAGGGGAGGCAACCTCAGTATAAGGCGGGAAAATACTGACCAATGGTACTCACCCTTGGACAGATGGGTTTAGGATAAGATAGGAATGCGTGAGTGAGGAGGGGGAGAACGAAAAACAGAGAGAGAGGAAGAGGTTCTGGGTGTAAGCTCTGCATGAGAGGAAGGCAGAGAGATGAGAGGGGGAGTGAAGAGAACCGAGCTGTAGCATTAGCACCATAGAGAGTCTGCAGAGGAAGGACTAAGGAGAGATGTGGAGAGAGAGAGTTGCTAACTGATGAAGAGAAAAAAAAAGAAAAGAAAAAGAAAAGAAAAGCAACCATGTCCATTTGATAGAGCAGACTAAAGGAGAGAGAGAGAGAGAGAGAGAGAGAGAGAGAGAGAGAGAGAGAGAGAGAGAGAGAGAGAGAGAGAGGTGCAATGCGTTAATGCAGGAAGAAAGAAAGGAGAACAGATCGATGTCTGATAGTCACTGTTCAATCTGAACCGGGGTTCGACCTCATACTTGGCCGCGCCACTTTCATCAGCAGTCCAACCTGACCAATGCCAGTGGTCTAACCTGACCAGTGCCAGCAGCCCAACCTGACCAGTGCCAGCGGTCCAACCTGACCAGAGCCAGCAGTTGTGTTGTGCTTGTGAAAGTGACAGTGAAAAGAAAAGAAAAAAAAGAAGAAAAGGAAAGACAGTGATTCGTGAATAGTTTAAGATCACCTGGCCAGGTAAAGTAGAAATCTATTTATACCCGGGTTAGTTAATGATGATTTAGATAAATGGTTTTGTGAAGTTCAAGGAAAGAGAGAATGTTTTATTTTGTTTGACTCCATATGCATTGATGTTTCTTTCTATGATCATGTGTAGTAAAGTTATAGACTTTACTCGTGGTTTGATGTGACGAATGCATGACATATGAATGAGATTGTAAGCAAGCTGTGAGTGTGTTTGGGCTGTGCGCTAGTCCTTCCTCCACTGACATACCCCGAGGTTGACAGTGTCACTGCAAGCCATGGGGGCTGGTCCTTCAACGTCTCTTAGTTTGGATTCTACTGTTGTCAGTCTGGCTTTGTTTTTTTGCTCTCTCTCACTCTGTATGTGTGTGTGTGTGTGTGTGTGTGTGTGTGTGTTGTGTGTGTGTGTGTGTGTGTGTGTGTGTGTGTGTGTGTGTGTGTGTGTGTGTGTGAATGTGTGTGTGTATGTGTGAGTGTGCATGTGATGTGTGTGTTCGTTCTTCAATTCAACGTCTATTCACATAAAGTGATTTTAGACAGAGTTAGGGAAATGGCGTGTGTATGCAAGAGCGCGGTGCGTGCGTGTGTGTGTGTGTGTGTGTGTGTGTGTGTGTGTGTGTGTGTGTGTGTGTGTGTGTGTGTGTGTGGTGTGTGTGTGTTCGTGCGTGCGTGTGTGTGTGTGCGTGTGTGCGCACGTGTGCGTGTGGCGTGCGTGGTGTGTGTGTGTGTGTGTGTGTGTGTGTGTGTGTGTGTGTGTGTGTGTGTGTGTGTGTGTGTGTGTGTGTTGATGGACCGATAAGAGATCTGTTACGAGCAGTTAGCTATAAATAGTGATGCATACTAAAATTCTTTACAATTAACATTAGCCCAAAGCAAGTATTAAAACATAAAGGAGTACAGGATATCTGGCATAACCAAAATGTTCAGCGCTCATATCTGTAGGAACACTTGTTGCAAAAAAGAGCCCATTTGACTAATCATCAAGGAATTAACTTGCCAAGCTGGCTCATACGGTGGAGGAGCTGAGGGCTGCCCTGTTCTCAGTCCAGACTGAGAACGAGAAGCTTCGTCGAGAGCTGACCGACGCCCGGAAGCGAGAGCAGCAGACGGCCACCCAGCTAGCTGAAGTACGGCACCTTGCAGAGCTGGCCGATCGTCGTTCCGAGGACGTTTCCGCATACGTACGGAGGAACAACCTGCGCATCTACGGGGTGCAGGAAGGGGAGAGCGGGGCCGTCGAGACGGGGGTACAGTGCGAGGAGAAGGTGCTTTCTCTGTTCAACAGGAAACTGAACATCGAGGTGAAGAGAGAAGACTTTGAGGCTGTGCATAGGGTCGGTTACAAGCAGGGTTCCAGTGCTTCCAAAAACTCTTGCCGCGGGATTATTGTTCGGTTTGTTTCCCGTCGGATTAGGGACTCTGTGCTCTATGCGCGCAAGAAGTTGAAAGGAACCGGGGTCACTATGGTGGAAGATCTGACCCCACGGCCTATCAGCTGCTATGTTCAGTGCGAAACGAGAGGGACATTTGCCAGCAGGCGTGGACGAAGAACGGTGCAGTGGTGGTGAAGACTGTGACCGGACGAATCTCGACTGTGAAATCTCTTGCCGAATTCAGGCAACTGCATTAGATTGTTTCTTTCTTCTTTTGTGTGTCACGCCGTCACTTTCATCTTTGCTTTGGCATTGTGTCGCCGGCTCGAACTGTAAGTAGACCAAATTAATTTAACCAGCGTGTGATTGTTTTCTGTTCAAAATCGTAAGTGTGAAGGCTTGAGAATTGTTTGTAATTTAGAAGCTACTTGATGTAATTTGTTATCTGTGCGTTTTTCTTGTAAATACCTTGGCGTTCCCCCCCCCCCCTTGACTTTGTTTGTTTACATCTGGGGGTGAAGGTCTTTTGGGATTGGCAAGTCAGGAGAGCAGTCCTTGCGTCGAGGGTAGTTGGGGGCAAGGTAGGGAAAGAAAACACAGCCTTGTGGCACAATTCTTTTTTTTTCTTTTTTTTTCTCTCCATATGTTAGTATTTGGTCTTTACTCACAGTTAATGTGATTGTATGAAGGGATAGTAAATATTTGATCACGTGTTAGACAGTCATACAAGATGATTATGACATGAGTTGTTCGAGGGCGGTTTTTTGTCATCGCGCTAGATATTGTAGTAGTGGTTGTAGTAGTAGTAGGCTTCAATGCTTGTTTGGAGTTGGGCGGTGGGCCCTTATATAACAGGTTGGTGTGAGTGTGTATGTGCAGTTTTATGTCATTGCTTTGTAAGTTGGTCCTTATGTTGTACATTACTTTTTCATTTTTCTTCGTATCAATGTGGCAGGCTTGTGTGTGAGAGTGAGATTGTAACTGGGTCATGTACACTTTATTTGAGCATTTATAGGATGTTGATACTAATGATGGTTGTGAAAACTTGCTTATTATTACATTGGAAGGTTGAGGCCGAGGTAGCTTCTGTAAAACTTTGGGGATGTGTGACATCACTGTATTTCAAAGGGTGTGTCTTAAGTGTTAGCGCCATTTTTGGAGTATTTCTTACTTTTTAAAATTTTTATTATTTTTTTTTAAACTGCTATTATCTGTTTACTACTTTAACCTTTCCTACCAAAACTCAAAATGGCACAGGATAGTTCATTTAAATTTGTTCTTTGAATTGCAATGGTCTAAATAATAGTAAAAAAAGAAAGATGTATTTGATTTTTGAGAAAAAAAGCAGCTCATGTTTATTGTCTTCAAGAGACACACTTAAAGGAAGACACTGAGAATTTTATCCGAGCCAGCTGGGGATATAATGTATGGCTGTGTGGTACAGAATCTAACAAGAATGGTGTGGCTGTTCTTTTTAATAATAACTTTGAGTACAAGATACATGATGTTATAAGAGACAAGCATGGCTGTTACATTGCTATGAATGTTCAATTCTTAAAAAAAAGGTTTACTTTGGTGAATTTATACGGGCCTAGTGGTGGTGATAGCCCCGAATTTTTCGATAGTGTTTGTGAACTCATTGAGAGCTTTGGCAACCAACATGTAATTATAACTGGAGACTGGAATTGTGCCCTTAATTTAAAAATGGATGTTAGAAATTATACAAGTGTCACCAATCGGCCAAGAACCCGAGCAACAATCAATGATATAATGACTAAATACAATCTGTTCGATGTTTACAGAGAAATATACCCGAAAAAAGAAACTATACATGGCGGAAATTTAACTCTTTTAAACAGGCAAGACTTGACTACTTTATGATCAGTGAAGAATTAATGATGGAAGTTAATGATGTTTGCACAGATCCTGGATATCGATCCGATCATTCTCTTGTCACATTGCTTTTAAAAAAAAGATAAATTTCAAACGTGACAGACCTTTTTGGAAATTCAACAATAGTTTATTAAGAGATAAGCAATATGTTTCAGAAATTAGAGAGCTGATCTGCGATATCAAGAAACAGTATGCATTACCTGTATACAACTTAGATAATATGCATAAAATTAGTAATATAAACCTCTCTTTTCAAATTGCAGATCAGCTCTTTTTTGAGACATTAATGCTTGAAATAAGAGGCAAAACAATTTCTTATAGTACTTATAAGAAAAAAATGGATACTCAAAGAGAACATGACCTAGAAACAAAAATAAAAAACAGAACATCGAACAGAATTTACAAGAAGAAACTATTCCTCATTTGGAAAACCTAAAAACAGAACTGCAAGAGATCAGGAATCACAGACGTGAAGGTATGGCAATGCGCTCAGGAGTTCGCTGGCTAAGTCAAGGGGAAAAAGTGAATAAATATTTTTGCAATCTTGAAAATCGAAATTTTCTTGATAAATCTATCCCGTTTTTGGAAAAAGACGATGCATCGATGGTTCAGTCATTTCTGAGCAAAAAACTATCCTCCTTGAGATAAAAATGTTTTTATGAACAATTATACAGCTTTAGAGATGTAACTGATATGAATATTTCTGAAGAGCTTCTGGATGCTCCAGTATTATCCGAGGAGGAGAGTTCCTCTTTAGAGGGATTGATTACACTGGAAGAGGCAGCTACTGCTCTGAAACAGATGAAAAATTTTAAGAGCCCTGGGCCCGATGGGTTTACAGTTGAATTTTATAAGTTTTTCTTTGCAGATATTGGAACTTTCCTTGTACGTTCAATTAATGAAGGTTTTGCTAAAGGCCAATTATCCACTACCCAGCGACAGGGAACCATAATATGTATCCCCAAGGAAGGGAAGCCGAAAAGATTTGTGAAAAACTGGCGCCCCATCTCTTTGTTGAACACCACATATAAGATAGCTTCTGCTTGTGTTCTTCCAAACATTATACATGAGAGTCAAAGAGGTTTTTTGAAGGGCAGATTTATTGGAGATAATATAAGGTTGATGTATGACATGTTATTGTACACTGATATTCGTGATAAGGAAAATATTCCAGGAATGCTCTTTTTAGTTGACTTTGAGAAGGCGTTCGATAGCGTCTCATGGTCATTCTTACATAACTGCCTTAAATTTTTCAAGTTTGGACCCGACTTAATTAATTGGATAAGAACATTTTATTCACAAATTTCTACTTGTATTTCTGTAAATGGTCAGTACTCCCCATGGTTTCCGATTGAAAGAGGGGTGAGACAGGGGGACCCATCATCCCCTTATCTATACCTAATTTGTGCTGAGGTTCTGTCATTAATGATTCGCTCTAATGAGCATATTAAAGGAATTAAAGTTGTTAACAAGGAAACATTACTGTCACAATTTGCTGATGACACTAGTTTATGTCTAGATGGTTCAGAAAGATCTTTTAATGAGGCGGTATCTGTCCTTACTAAATTTTTACAAATTTCAGGTTTAAAAATCAATTTTGACAAGTCACAAGTAGTTTGGTTGGGGAGCAAAAAGAATTGTGGAATTAGATTTATGAGGGACAAACATTTTGTTTGGGATCCAGGTACTTTCAAAATTCTTGGTATCAAATTCTCCACTAACACAAATAGTATTGTACAAATTAATTTTGAAGATAAACTTTTTGAAATAAAAAGAGTCCTAGCTTTTTGGAAAAAAAGAAATATAACTCCTTTTGGAAAAATAACTTATTAAAACTTTGGCATTTTCTAAAATTGTTCGTTTATTGATTAACCTACCAGACCTCCCAGAGGATTTTATTGTTGCTTTAGAAAAAGAATTGCATAGTTTCTTATGGAATGGTAAAAAAAGTAAAATAAAAAATCTGTTGTTCAAAAGCAGTACTGTGAAGGTGGATTAAAAATGTTAAATGTAAAAAGTTTTATTTCTTCGATGAAGATAAGTTGGCTGAGAAGATTAATGTATGAGTCGGGTTGGCGAGAATTTACCATTAATATGTTCCCTAAGTTGGACAATATAAAAAACTTTGGTGCTGAATTTTCTAATGTTATTATGCAAGATGTCAATAACCCATTCTGGAATGATGTGATGAAACACTACAAGAAACTGTGCACAAAGTGCCGTCCGACTACAGTACATGATTTCATGTCAGAGTGTATTCATTACAATATTAAAATTTTAAGAGATAAAAAAGTTATTTTCATACAGGAATGGTGTAATTATGGCATTTTCTTCATTAAACACTTGATTAATGAAAATGGGCATTGGATGACCTTCCATGAATTTTTAAATAAATATCAAGGTATAAGAACAAATTTTCTCTTATATGAAGGCATAATGAATACCATTCGCAACTATTGCCAAAAACTTAATATTATCATAACAAACCAATATAAACTGTTAGACCAAAAAGCCTGGTTTTGCATTAAAAGAGGCAACAAATATGTACAAAAAACTTTAAATGAAAATAATGCCTCTCCTGCTGCTATTGATAAATGGAATAATCTTTTTGTAAATCTTAATTGGAAACAAATATTCCTTCATAGTTATAAAGTTTCTACTGACGTCCAGCTTAGATGGTTCCAATGTCGACTTCTACATAGATTGCTGCCAACCCAGAAATACCTATTTCAATGCAAAATTGTTGATTCACCATTATGTAACTTTTGTGATCATGAACAACAGAATATTACACATATGCTTTTCGACTGCAATATTGTGCAGCGGTTTTGGAGAAATCTTCAAAACCTGCTAATGGATAAATGTCAGCACTGCGCTAATCTGGTTCTTGAGAAAGAGTTAGTTCTGTTTGGAGTCAAACAAAATGTGGAAACTGACAAAGTTCTTAACTTTATTCTGCTGTTTGCTAAGTTTTATGTTTACAAATGTAAACTGCAAAATAACCACCCAGACCTTCATGTTTTCCTTACAACCTTAAGCTATAGATTTAAATTGGAAAAATACTTAGCCTTTCTGAACTATGATTCAGATCAATTTGACAAAACCTGGTTTCCCTATTCCTCTATCATTTCCTAGCTTATTGTGACTTTTTTGTTTGCATTGTTTGTTTGTTTGTTGGGTGCTGTGCACATAGTCTTAACTTGAGTATCCCAACCTAGATAATGCTACATAGCTGAGAACGGAAGACGTTAGTAGTAGTATCTTCCAACATAACTAGCCATCCAAT
>CM031602.1:29132898-29142898 GCA_018398815.1 Conus ventricosus
ACGCACGCACACGCACGCACGCACGCACGCAAGCACGCACGCACGCACGCACACACACACACACAGACACCACACCACACTGCATAGATGCAAGTGGGTGCATATGCATAGAAATAGTTTTGTGTGTACTGTATTAAATGAGGGAATCATGCTGTGGAGGGACTCCCATATAGTTATGTATAGAAAACTGATTTTCCTCGGTCATAGACATATTAATACCATCATTTGTCAGTTTTCAACTAACGCTGTTCCTTCGTGGTATGAACAGTCCATCTTAAACTTTTTTACCCGATGAAAATAGATACAAACTAGACAAAAGACACTCTCTCTACACGTACATAATCGTTGTTGATACCCAAACTTCCATCGGAACCCTATTTCTTCAGTTTTAAATGAATTGTTCTACTAAATGATTTACCTTACAATTGCGCACCAAGAGAACGGTGCACACAGTTAGTAACGCATCAGTTTAGTAAGTCCCACATATAAACGTTTTCTAATCACACACAATTCAATTCAATTCAATTCAATTCAAATTTAATCCTTTGACCCCTGCTGGGGCATGGAGGATACAAATGTAACAAAGAGAAATACGAAACTCACTCAGAACAATGTGTGAACATAGTTGCGAAATGCTGAATTCTGGTGAACTGTAACGATCTCATTAAACAATCTTCCCATTTTTTAGAAACTTACTAATATTCAAACAAATGCGTCTTCCTTTTTGAAATAAATTACAAAAGTTGAAAACAGACTTTGGTTTTAGATATTTTTTAGGGATGAATTTTTCACGAAGTTCATTATATTTTGGACATTCCATGATGCAATGGAATTCATCTCCACACACACACACACACGCGCGCGCGCGCGCGCGCGACATTAAATGGGGGAAAATTATGGGAGAAGTATTAAGCTAAATAATTCTTCGCAAGCCTAATCTCCATGTCAATTTTTCTTTAATTTGGATTTTGAGTTACGTAACACTGTCATCTTCGCTGGATATATTAGTTAACGGTTTGTAACTTTCATTTTCCTCCTTTGAAATTGATTCGGAAATATTACTGCATTACATTGAGACATGCAAACATGACAAAGAGGATATTAAAGGCAAAGAGAGTAACAAAAGGAAAAAGAAATGTACAAGTACTGTTGACATTTTATGTCTCTGCAATAGGAATATTCAGCAACAGGAACATTCAGCAGCAGGAACATTCAGCAGCAGGAACATTCAGCAACATGAACATTCAGCAACATGAACATTCAGCAATAGGAACATCCAGCAACAGGAACATCCAGCAACAGGAACATTCAGCAGCAGGAACATTCTGCAAACGGAACATTCAGCAACATGAACATTCAGCAACATGAACATTCAGCAACAGGAACATTCAGCAACAGGAACATTCAGCAACAGGAACATTCAGCAACAGGAACATCTGCAAACGGAACATTCAGCAACATGAACATTCAGCAATAGGAACATCCAGCAACATGAACATTCAGCAATAGGAACATCCAGCAACAGGAACATTCAGCAAAGGAACATTCAGCTACTGGAACATTCAGCAATAGGAACATTCAGCAACATGAACATTCAGCAACAGAAACATTCAGCAACAGGAACATTCAGCAACAGGAACATTCAGCAACAGGAACATTCAGCAACAGGAACATTCAGCTACTGGAACATTCAGCAACAGGAACATTCAGCAACAGGAACATCCAGCAACAGGAACATTAGGCAGCAGGAACACTCAGCCAGTGTGCAAGTATATATATATATATATATAGAATGCTGAACAATTAAGTAGTGGGGGAAAACAAGTGCAGGCTAACAATTCTTCAGTCGTTATAGTAATGACTTGGCAAAGATTTGAACTTTAAAAAAAAATTGAAGATGAAGAAAATGGGGGAATATATTATAACTATGAGAAGCCCTTCACTAGCTGCCTGAGGGAACCATCATAATCTCTCTCGAAGGCACATTTATTTGTATTGCCTGCTCCTAGGCCTTTCGTCCGCTGGATCGGACTCATCAGGGAGACACGGCTGATTGTGTCTGTGCTCTTGGTGTCAAATAGAGACACACCACAGTCCACAATTCTGTGGTGTTCTCACTGCCAAGGGTTCAAAAAAAGAATCCAACAGCACCCCAAAGCAGCCAGCGAAGGATAGTAAAATGGAACAAAACAAGGGTGTGGAGCGGAAAAAGTTGCTGAAAACTAAAAGCATTATTCAAACAGTATAAAATGTAAGGGACAATCTTTGAGCCTATGCTTGAGGATCCATTCAAGGATGCAGGGGAGGTCAAAAGGTATATACGTGATAAAAGAGGATAATATACTGAGCTAGAAGAAAAACATGGACAGTAGTCAATGTATAATCACAACCTTAAAAATGTTGTTTCGTTTACATTCACATACTACAAATAAAACAAACAAAGTCAATCAAGTAAGCTTACTACAAACAAAACAAACAAAGAAAGTCAACCAAGTAAGCTTACTACAAACAAAACAAACAACAGTCAAGTCAAAACAAAAGAACAGAATAACTGGTAAACCATTATCGTTTTCTTATTTGGGGTTATTAATCACTAATTAATTAGAACGATAAAGCAGTATCTTGGTTTGTGTGACATTGCGTTTTCTGTGTATTTGTCCATTGTGTTCTTTTCGGCTCAGGCACAAAAAGGCGCTAAGCAGTTCGCAATGGCGGCCGGTTTCAATCAATTTCTTCTTTTCATCTTCAGTGAGGAAACAAATCTCTCTAGTTATTTATATCTGTCCTGTTATGTGTTTTCTTGCTCGTTGAGGTCTTGTATCTTAATTGTTGCACGTGCTGTGGTATTTGATTTTATTTCCATTGGCAAAACACCCGAAAAAAGGACTGATCTGAAGAGCTGAGCTAATATCAAGTTTATGTACGTTCCGTGCTTCTTCTCTTCAATAAAGTAGGGCTACGTAACCTTCAGTAACATCTAGCGTTACATTATTGATTTAACCAACAAATGTCTTATCTTGTAACAAAGACATATTAAAAGCGGTTGAAGAATCTTGGGGATTGGACCTAAGAGGGTTGGGTGTGGTTATTGGAGGGGTGATGGGGGCGACAATCGTAGTTTGAGGCATATAAATGTTTCAGTGAGCGTAAAATATTTTTGTTCTTAGCTTCTGGGTAGGGGGCTACGTAGTGCGCTGTTCCTCCAGCAGGACAAAATCAGATGAAGGGGAACCCCGCTGCTGGCAGAAGAGGGCTGCGATAAGTTCCTCTAGGATGGAGTTCTGGGAATAAGAGAAGTTGGGAAAGGAGATGACAGACCAGGCCATGTTATGGTTGAGCCCCTTGCTGAAACAGGACCCCGAGGAGGAGGGATGCCAGACCTCTTCTTGAGCTGCTCCCATGTGGTGAGGAAGGACGGGACGCTTCCTGGGTGCTGGGGCGTACAAACAAGGACCGTCTGGAATTATGCCGGCCTGTGCAGCCCTGGGGGGCAGCTTACTCAGGGTACAGGGTGGTCAGTTCCAGTGTAAGGGCAGACCTGTGAACAAGGTCGCACTGCCAGTGGGTTGCACGAGGGTTTGAGACAATAAGAGAGGGACCGAACGAAAAGGGGAGGTCAAAGGGGCGATCCCAAAGCACAAGCTGTATTAACCGAATGCCAATAATCGAGCTTCTGAGCAGAGCCAAACGAAGCATGAAAGCTTGCGTTGTCATCAGGTGTGGTCACATGGTTGTTTGAGGCTGGAGCAAGGACAGGGTGCGACTTGGACAAAAGAAAGAGTTGCAGTTCAGGCCTGTACATGCAGAGATATAAGGGAATCCTAGATGTTGCCATGTGGTAACCCCCCCCCGCCCCACCTTGTCATTGGGATGGCACCATGACTGGATTGGGCCAGGATAGACCTGCTGAACAGTATTTGAGACCTGGAGGAAGAATCTCACCGGGCCATGAACCGGTGAGGGTTGACTGGGACATGTTTGTCAGATACAGGACAGTACGACGACTGTTCTAACTTCCTATTTAGAATTACAAAGTTAGCTAGCATTATCATAAAGTAAAAGAATAACATCTGTTCGAATGGATTCATCCAACCAAAGAGTACACAAATATTACGTGTGGTGTTCATTTCAAACGAGTTTCACTATTTTCATCAGACAAGTCTTCCGCATGTTAAAACGGGATAAAAAAATTGGGCTGGGGGGTGAAATGGAGGGTGGGCTCCATAAAAATCGTGGACTGAATGTTTGTTAGTGACAGAATATATACTTCATCGTATTTGTCAGGCTCATGGCATTTAAAACAATGTTTGCACCAATAGTTTCGCGTATGATTCTACTTTCCAATCATGTTATATCTTTAATGTTGTGAGCATGGATCAACACACTATTCCAAGGAACTTTAGAAATTAATCTGCGAGTATTTAACCCAACAATTTCACATACGCTAATTTAAGTAAAATTGTGATGGTAACTAGCTCCTTTAGTGTTTCCAAAATAATGGAGAAAGTCTTTTGCATGTCTAAAATACTGATAACACTACTGTCCAGTATTTTTTTCCTTTTTTTTCTTTTTGTTGGTTTGTTTTGTTCAACTATCGTTTTAAGGAGAAACCCATCTACCGTATGAAACAAAATCTATAGTGTAGTCATATTCCTTCCATTTTGTTTAACAGAATGTTTCATTTCATATTTTTCTTGCTCTTTTGTTTCTTTCGTTTGCTTAGCAGTCATATTTTTTTTCCTGATGATTACATACCTTGACCGTTTCTGTGTAGTCGATGTTGGTATTCAACACAACACAGCACGAAGAGATGTGTATATGCATATACTGCATGTATATATTCATTGGCGTATTACAGAATGACATCTTCACGATCCAAAACGTCACATAATGATGAACAACAGTACAGACAAGAATTCCGAGGTCAGCGACTGGACGAGTCCTTCGCTGTACCCGAGTACCAAGCTGCCATGATCATCTACAAAGTGTTTGTCCCGTGCCTTCTGCTGCTGGGAGGCTTTGGGAACCTAGCCACCATCTTTGTTATGCACCGCACCAAAGACGCCAACTCCTCACAGCATGTCTTTCTTACAGCCCTCGCCGTGGCCGATTTTGTCTGTCTGTATATTGTCATGTTACCTCGGTTCCTTCTGGATTACTTTGACGTGCACTTCTGGAATCTCCACTGGGTGACATGCAAGCTGTATTTTTGGCTGGGTTACTCGTCGACCACTCTGTCTGCTGGCTGCTGACCGCGGCACCATTCAGCGAACGTTGGCAATCAAATGGCCACACAAGATCAGAGTCATGTGCTCCGTTAAAAGAACGTGGTGTCTCGTCGCCTGCCTTGTCGTTGTTGCTTTCATCCTCCATTCCCATTTTCTGGTCATATTTGGATTACGTGACGACATGCCCTGTATGCCCACTATTGATCTGGCTGGATATATATTTTTCACCAGGTATGTTCTAACTTGGTTGATCTTGAATGTAAATTCCATCATACCTTTTGCCTGTCTCCTGGTGTGTGACGTCATATTGTCCTGACCTTGTTTCGCGCTGTATCCGTCCCTTCAGTGACTTTCCAAGACTCTAAACACGTTCACACTGTGCACAGCACTGACAGTCGCCAGGAAACAGCTCGAAGGACTTCGGTCATGATTCTGGCTCTGTCCTTAACCTTTTTAGTTCTGACCATGCCTCAGTGTATTGTCGTGGTGTGGTATATTTTCAAACAAGTGAACATCCCAGCTTTTTGCAAGAAATCTGTTACTCCGTAGTATTGCCGATGTCATGCTGTACACCAACAGTGCCGTCAATTTTCTTCTCTACTGTTTCACTGGAAGTAGATTCAGGCGGGAGTTTCTGAGCTTGGTTGGTTGCAGCGCTCTGAGCCACTCTTCTAGGTCTGTTTAGAAGAACGTGTTTCGGACTATGAGCCAAGGGGAAACAACTAGCTCAATAATGCATAATCATCTACACTGACCGGGATCCAGATAAGAAAAACAGTCAGGACTGTCTTGGGTTAAACTGTGTCTCTGAAAGGTTTGTCTCACAGATTATCCAATGCTTTAAGCACAATGCGGTTTAAGCAACGCAAGGTACAACATGGTTGCGCTAATTGTATTATCCTTGACAAATAAAACTCAACTGGAAGTACAGTAAACAAATTACAGGTCAAACATGTGAGAGAACTGAACTGGTCTTACGTCAAATTGTACCACTTATTACGTTGGATCAGAGGGAGAGCTAAACTGGCATAACTATAGGTTGTCCACGCTCAATACGGCATGTAACGTGAGCTAAACTGGTATGCTATAAGATTAACTCGTTTTAGTATAGCATGAAATGAGATCTAAAACTGGTACTATTATGAATAACCACTGGATCCGATAGACAGAGGACTGTCTGGTTTAACTGTGGTCCTCTGAAAGGTATGTGGTCTACGATATAATGCCATATGCTTAAGGCACCAATGCGGTTGTAAGAAACGCAAGCTACAACATGTGCGACTAATTGTATATCCTTGACAAATAAAAAATCAACATGGAAGTAAAGTAAAAAAAATACAGGTCAAACATGTAAGACAACTGAACTGTATTACGGTCAAATTACCACTATACGTGTTTAATCAGAGGGGACTAAACTGCATAACTATTAGGTATTCCACGCTCAATACGGCATGTAACGGAAGAGCTAAACTGATATTGTATAGATTAACCTTTCAGAATAAGCATAGATGAGATCTAAACTAGGTACATAAAATAACCTTGCAACGAAGACAAGGAGCTATAACTGATTAGACAGGTGGATCACTTACATGTAAGTGGAAGGGCAGTGGCAGCTGTAAATGGACCGCTAGATTGGCATGAGGGAAGCTCAATGCATAACGTGATACAATATACAACGTAACTAAATCTGGACATGTAGAAACACACTACAGGAACTAAATGCAAAGGAAAGATACACGACACAAAAGACGGACGAAGAGAGAGAGAGAGAGAGAGAGAGAGAGAGAGAGAGAGAGAGGAGAGAGAGAGAGAGAGAGAGAGAGAGAGACATACATACAGACAGACAGACAGACAGACACGACAGAGAGAGAGAGAGAGAGAGAGAGAGAGAGAGAGGAGAGAGAGAGAGAGAGAGAGAGAGAGAGAGAGAGAGAGAGAGAGAGAGAGAGAGAGAAACTGGCCGTACTACAGATGGACCAATATAGATATGGCTTGTGAGGAAGATCTATACTGGTCTAACTGTAGATGGACTACTGTAAATACAACATGAGAGAGAGAGGGCTAGATTGGACTATCTACAGGTGGACTTATGTAAAGAAGAAGAGCTGTAAAGGTCTCGCTATGAATGGACAACCATAAATATGCCTTGAGAAGGGAAGCTGTACTGGTCTAACTATAGATGGACCAACTATAGATGGACCAAAGTAAATACGACTTGAAAGGGAGAATTAAATGGTCTAACTACAGGCTGGCCACCATTAATGCGACAGGGGAAGGAGAATTAAACTAGTGTTACTATAGATGGACCACTATAAATAGGATATGAGACAAAGAGAGTTACTCTGATCCTACTCCATAAATGAACAACAATAAACGGTCCGGAGACTGGAAGCTAAACGTGTTTGAATAAAGATCGGCCACTGTAAATACAGCATGAAAAGGACAGCTTAACCGATCTAAAATTGTGGACTGGACCTTTGTAAAGACTGCATAAGTGATGAGGAAAAAAATCGCTTACTAAAACTACGTTTCTTTTCAGTCGACTGCTAACATATTTGTTTTCTAGGAGGAGCACATCTCCCTCGTCCAAGCATCATCAGTAAAATTTAGCATGAAACTTTGGGATTTCATACCCTGGTAATAGGAATTTTAAGGAAAAACCTTGGAAACACAGCAATCCATTTCGCAAGCAATTACAATTAATATCAGCAAACATCCGAAAAGGAAAAATCTATAACTAATGATGCTGCCATTAACAAACCTGAGCAAAAGTGTTCAAGGTGTGCTGTCTGACAGCCAGCAGCTATTGTTGACGTCTGTCTTCACATGGGTCATATGGCCAACAAAAACTGAATAAATAATCTGTAATTGCATGTGCATTTTGTATTTGTATTCGAAAATACGGCGGCGCGCGCGCATATGCACAACTATAGAAGGGAACGGAGTATTTTTCGTGCAGAATGCCCTTAACGTCAGTTGGCGATTTTCCCAGAATGAGGAACTTTCTCAGAAGTTTGGGTTTATAATGCTGAACAATTAAGTAGTGGGGGATAAAACAAGTACAGGCTAACAATTCTTCCGTCATCACAGTAATGACTTGGCAAAGATTTGAACTTAAAGGAAGGGAGAAATAAAAAAACCAAATAAATAAAAAGGGGGGTGGGTAGGGGTTGAAGATGAAGAAAGTGGGAACATGAAAATAAGAAAATACATTATAAATACGTAACCCCGTCACTAGATGCATGAGGGAACTATTGTAACTCCTCCTGAAAGCAGATCTATTTGTATTGCCTGCTCTAGGCCTTTCGTCCCCTGGATCGGACTCATCAGAGAGTCACGGCTGATTGTGTCTGTGTTCTTGGCGTCAAATAGAGACATACCACAGTCCATAATTCTGTGGTTTTCTCACCACCAAGGGTTCAAAAAAAAATCCAACAACACCCCCAGAGCAACCAGCGAAGGGTAGTAAATGGAACAAAATCTAAGTGTGGAGAGAAAAAAAAGTTGCTGAAAACCTAAAAAGATTATGCAAACAGTATAGAATGTAGGGGACAATCTTTGAGCCTATGCTTGAGGATCCATTCAAGGATGCAAGGGAGATCAAAAGATATGATGGAACAGTCTGAGTGGTCAGCTCTGCTGTTCAATAACCCAAGCATTGTCAGGGGCTTAGAATTGTGCAGAACAACCTTTACTTGGATCTCCTAAGAGATGCAATCTCCCACCGATTGACCAAACAATATAATGCTGAACAATTAAGTAGTGGGGGAAAACAAGTGCAGGCTAACAATTCTTCCGTCATTACAATAATGACTTGGCAAAGATTTGAACTTAAAGGAAGGGAGAAATAAAATAAAATAAAAAGGGGGGTGGGTGGGTGGGTGGGTAGGGTTGAAGATGAAGAAAGTGGGAACATGAAAATAAGAAAATACATTATAAATACGTAACCCCGTCAATAGCTGCATGAGGGAACTATTGTAACTCCTCCTGAAAGCAGATCTATTTGTATTGCCTGCTCCTAGGCCTTTCGTCCGCTGGATCGGACTCATCAGGGAGACACGGCTGATTGTGTCTGTGCTCTTGTCGTCAAATAGAGACACACCACAGTCCATAATTCTGTGGTGTTCTCACCACCAAGGGTTAAAAAAAGAAGAATCCAACAACACCCCCAGAGCAACCAGCGAAGGGTAGTAAATGAAACAAAATGAAAGTGTGGAGAGAAAAACGTTTGGGTTTATAGTGAAGAACCTGACATATCTAGGCTGGATCCAGTTTATCAAGGGATTCTGCCAGAAAAATGAAAATAAATGTAAAAAAAGAAAATGAAGATGTCAGCTGCTACAAACCATATGCAGTGTAAGAATAGGAATAAACGTTTTCCTCATTGAAAAGATTAGGAGGAATATGCAAGCAAGAAGAGAAGAAGAAGAAGAAGAAGAAGAAGAAGAAGAAGAAGAAGAAGAAGAAGAAGACTTACACAAATTATGGAGTGATATGATAGGATAGTGTGCATAAAGACATATCCTAATCGACAACGAATTTCCATGTTTTGTTTAAAAACGTGTCCGTCCTTATATCTGTAATAATGTAATGTACAAAGTCAGCATGCATTCATAAATCAGTCAGGGTCTGTTAACATCGGCTTTATATGGGAACATCTCGAAAAAAAATCTTCATCTAAAAGTGATTTCGAGCAATTTACTCTTCAGTATTATTTCTGCATTTCTATTTGTTGTGGAACACTCGCAGTCTAGGAGAATTTGTTCTAATGT
>CM031602.1:29147898-29150398 GCA_018398815.1 Conus ventricosus
AGTCAATGAAGTTGTGGAACAGGTCTCTCTGATGTTGCAGATGTTTCTCCATCAGTATCCGGCAGTGAAGATCTGTTCTACTGTGCTTCTGCCTGCCCTGAATCCAGCTTGTTCTTCCGCCAGGTGTTCTTTCCGCCTCTTTCTTCAGTCGATTCAAGATGACTCTGAGCATGATTTTACTGGTGTGGCTAATGAGACTTATTGTTCTGTAGTTCTGGCATTGGCGTAGATTTCCCTTTTTGGGCAGGGGATGATGAGTGATTGCGTCCATTCTGTGGGCCACTGTTTGTCTCCCAGATCTTCTGACAAATCGATGTTACTAGAGTGACCAATTCCTTCGCTCCATGTTTGAGCAGCTCTGCTGGAATATTGTCTGCTCCAGGTGATTTCCCTGCCGGAAGGCTGCCGATGGCTTCTTCCACTTCTTCTCTCATCACTGGTATGGTGAGGATTCCCTTGATGGTGTTGAGTCCCCCTCAAACAGACTGTCGTCTGGCTGTATAGGGTAGTTGTAAAGTTCTTGGCAGTACTGTGTCCATCTGTTCAAAACAGCGGAGCTTTCTGTCGCAGCTCGCCTGAGATATCCTCGATGACTGACGATCTGTTTTGCTGCGTCCTTGGTGAGGTTTTTCAGTGTGGTGAAGGCATGTTTGCTGTTTCCCTTTTCCATACCTTTCTCGATGTTCTCGCACTGATTATTGATCCATTGTTCTTTGGCTTCAATCATTTCCTTCTTTACAAGGTTGTTGGTTTTTCGATACTGTGCGGCTTGTTCAGAGCTGGAATTTTTCGTATTCTTCAGTGAACTTCTTTGTCGCAGAGGTCAAGGATGTCGTTTGAGATCCATGCTTGGTGTTTCTTCCTCTGTCGCCCAAGTACCTCCTCTGCTGTTTCGCAGACTGCCTCAATTGAAGCTGTTTGTGAGGTCGTTGATGTCATTGTCCAGGAGGTTGAGTGCCGCGAACCGCCCCCCGAGCTGTGCCTGGAATGCCTCTTCTATCTCTGGTCTTTTAACTTCTCCAGGTCAAACTTGATGCGTGGCTGCGCAGCATGTACTTTTTCTCAATTTGATCTTCATTGTGAGCAGCACGAGATCGTGGTCGCTGCCTATATCAGCTCCGGGGTATGTCCTCGTCTTTGCTTTATTGATGCTTGATTTGAAGCGCCGCGGAGTGAGAAAAGTCAATATGTTATTAACGGGAAAAACAAAACAAACAAAAACAAAAGCGTACTGATGTCAGAAAATTCCAATCTTGACTGCTTTTGACACGCTATTACACGTGAACACAGTCAAAAGCATAGAACTTTAAAACTTTAGTTTCGCTTGCTTCTGCTCCACATGATCATGTGCACACATTCCGCTCGTTGTAAGTTTTTCAAATCGATCACCAACGCACTTTCTTCCCAGTTTCTTAACAAAGCAAGCATGATGCTGTCTGAACTGGAAACATTCTTATTCAAATGCTTCCACATATTATCAAAGTGAACAAGGAACTGATTTTTTTTCATGTACACGCCCATATGTTTGACTACAGTCTCTACAAATACAACGTGCCTAAAAATGTCAAATCATTACATTATAAAACCACATTGTTAATTTTCTCTCACTACTTGTTCGTACAGAGCAAATCTTTGTTTTGGTGACAAATAAACCGAAATCTGATTCTTCTTTTAATTCATGCGCGTGTTCCTGGATACATACACACGAACGTGAGTGCTTTCACACACTCGTGTGAAAGTGTCGATGTGACTGTGTACAATTCGGTCGGTCTGCAAGTTCATATATATATATATATATATATATACTCAGAGGCATAAAAAACGCGAAAACAAACTGTATAGAAATTTGATGTAATTTGGCTACCGATTCCTTTGAACTGGTAATAGAAAGTGAGAAAAGCAATCGAACACCGCAAAAGTGTCCCTTTCAAAGTTCATTCTGGTAGAAAAATAAGGTCACATGAACTTGACCTTGACCCTGTGTTAACAGCAGAATGTCAGTATCTGGTGTGACCACCTCGAGCATTGATCACAGCTGTGCACCTGCGGTACATCGAGCGCACCAGAGTGTTGGTCTGCCTCTGGGGACTTGCCACCACACCTGGCCCACAGCAACAGCAAGCTGAGCTGCTGTCTGGGTCTGGGGTTGAGCTGGTTCAACTGCCTCTGAAGGGCATCCCAGAAATGCTCTATTGGGTTAAGGTCGGGAGAACGGGCTGGGAGGCAGCAGATTGATGTTGTTCTGCCTCAGGAAGTTCTGCGTAGCACGGGCAGTGTGCGGCCTTGCGTTGTCCTGCTGAAACAGGTTCTGTGGATGCCGCTGGAAATGCGGCAGGATGTGGGGCCTCAGGACTTGGTCGATGTAAATGAACAGCAGTGACCCCGTTACCACGTCCTGGACCCACATTCTGGAAGATGACTGGCCCAATACGGCGATTTATGCCAAAGCCCCCCAGATCATGATGCTTTCACCACCCCATGGGTCCCTTTCGGTGATGTT
>CM031602.1:29152898-29157776 GCA_018398815.1 Conus ventricosus
CCACACACCACACACACACACACCAAAACACACACACACACAACACACACACACACACATACACACACACACTCACACACACCACACACACACACACCCCAAAACACAAAACCACACACACCCCACACACACACACACATACACATAAGACTTCGCTTGAAATTGAAATTTTAACAAAATCTCTGCTGCATTAAGAAAAACATCACCTGGTCTTAGATACATTATATAAAGTCTTTCGCTTCATCGGTCGCAGACATAATAATGCCCTGATTGTTAGTTCCTAACGAACGTGATATCTTGGTGGTATGTGTAAGAACGATAGCTCTTTAACGTTGTATTCGTTATTTGACGAGACACTTGCTTATAGAATAAACTCTCTCTCTGCGCAATCTTTGTTGATTTAAAAATTTTCGGTGCCCTTTTTTTTTTCGTCGACGTCTATCTTGACAGATGTAAATGCCCAAATTGTCACCCAATCCGAATCTTTATAAAGAACACTTAGAACAGATGTCACAATGCACATTCTGTCCATAAAGCTGTTTTCATTGCAAATGAATGTAATCGTGACTTAACCCTTCCTAACTCAATCATCATCATCATCATCATCATCATCAATCATCCATCATCATCATCATCATCATCATCCTCTCATCATCATCATCATCGTCATCGCCATCGTCATCATATTCATCATCATATTCATCATATTCATCATAACAGCTACAACAACAACAACAACAACAACAATAAACATCATCATCATCGTCGTCATCATCAACGTCTTCGTCGTCGTCCTAGTCATCATATACACATTCTGATGAGCAGCAGCAGCAGTGGTATTGTTACAATTCTGGAATTCAGAAAACGAACACCTATCACAGAAAAAAAGATTAATAAGCATCTCGAAATGCAACTCCCTTCTGAGTCTTCGTCGGACACTGTGTGATATGATACGACGACGACGCGACGACGACGACGTACGACGACGATCGAGCGACGACGACGACGACGACGGACGACGACGACGGACGACGACGACGAGACGGACGACGACGACGACACGACGACGACGACGACGACGACCGACGACGACCACGACGACCACGACCACGACCACGACCACGACCCGACTCGACACGACCACGACGACTGACGACGACGACGATCGATGACGACAAAACACGACGACCACGACGACGACGACGACGATGATGATTATAAAACTAGTGTGTGAAGAAGAAGAAGGAGAAGAAGAAGAGAAAAAGCCTTCAAGATATAGACGTCAACCAGTTGTGCTGATATAAACGGGTCGGATCACACATAAGCTTTTCCCTCATGGAAAAAAGGAAGGTGCCAGTCGCTGAAAATAAACAAACAGACAAAAGAGTGGCATGCAAAGTGGCTAAATAAAATACCAAATTCAATAGGAAATACATCATTCAGCATTCAAGTCACTCACCTCGAGCATGCAAATACTTAAGCTGTGAGTTGCAGCTCGCTCCGGATTTAACCGTGATATACAACTGAACGTTTGCATCAAGTAAAAGAAGAAATAGAAGGATATGCAAGTGAGAGAACTAATAAATACTAATCCTAGCTCAACCGCCCTCAACCAGTTTCGGGCGGTTGCCCTAGGCTAGGTATTTTATTAGTTCTCTAACTAGTAAACCCTACAAACATGCATACTGTGTAGGATTATCCGTTTTCAATACTAATTTACTAAACTTTTCAGATTTTAGTTTTTGCTTAATCCTGTGTTTTTCCTGATCATTTTCAATAACATCATTTTCACGCATACATTCATCAAATGCGTCTCTGTCTTTCATGTGAAATAAAACTACAGTCTTTAACTGTTCTCTAAAGTCTTTTAAAACTGAGTTATATTTTTGACATAAAATCCACACACTTATCCCAGCATGTCTTCCGCTGAAAGCCAGTTTTGACAAAGTGTTTCTCTTGTTAACTATGTCTCTTTCTGCCGAACAGTCATCTATAATAAAAAGTGTCTGCGTTCCTTCAAACAGTCTATAAAAGTGTTCTAAACACTCACTCATTTTATTGCTAGGATCAACTAAATATATGTCATCATCTGTCCATATAAACCTTCTATCATGATATGCTTTGTTCCATTTAAGTGTTGGACAGAAAATCACAATATGATCAAAATTATAGCGATAAACTGTTTGTAATAGGTCTAGGACAAAATTGTTTTTCCACAACCAGTCTGTCCACAAATCAATGAACAATGAGGAGTTTTTGTCATAAAGTTTAACTGCCCCATAGTTTTATAACAGAATTTAATCTAATCCTGTTATTATGTTTATCATACTCTCTGTCAAAACTTGTTCAGTGTAATAAAACCCTATAAGGCCTAAATGTGTAAGATTAATCCAATTTAGTTCTGTAGATTGTTTCTATTTAGACTAATATTGATTTTGTCACTGGTTGTAATGACCTTAATATCCTCACCATTGTGAAGAATGACGACGGTAACTTTAAGTTGTTCAACGTCTAAGTTTTGCCAGCTAATTAGAATTCCTTTTAAAAGGACGTCACTAACGCCCACAACCCCATCCCTCCCCTCATCTTTTAAGACAGAAATTTCAAATATCATTGTGAACGTGTCTCCTAATTTCATTTGTGGAATGAACGTAATTTTGTAGAAGCATCTTTCAAAACTGATTCTCTTCTGTGGAGGATGTACTGTTTATTCCCATACGGCTTTATTGCAATCTCTTTCCGACTATTGTCCTCTGGCATAAGACTTACATGTAAAGGGCCAGAGTTGAATGCTTTTCTGAAACTTTTTTGACGGCTAAAAAATGTAAATGGGCTTATGAATTCAAATTTTATATCCCATTCTAAATATGGTTCTAAGTGCCATTTGCTGTCAGGTTTTCGAACTATTTTATATTCATACTGGCCAGCATTATTTGCTTCTACATTACGCATTGTTCTAGTTTAAGAAACCTTTTGTTGTCGCCAACCTCTTTGCGTTTATAATCACCATCTTTAGTGTACTCAAAACCATACAAAGCGCATATCTCACCATTCTGTTCAAAGTCCGCAACGTCTGCAAGGTCTTTTAATTCTAAAGTTATACACCTCACAGGCGCTAATGTAACTCCTGATTCTTCTGGCCCACGCGACATTTTTTAGTACAACTTATTATTGTATTTCCAAACAATGTGCAGGTTATCACATTTCATGACTTTCCCTGTTTTGTCTGCAATTTTTATATTAAATGATCTGACCCTTCCACAAGCTAATCGTTTAAACTGTAAATTAGGGAATTGTATAATTTCATAATCGCAATATGCAGCTTTCCCAGATGGAAGAGCTCTTAAAACAGTTGAGGGTCTTCCATCATATAAGTTTTCATCAGTGCTCAGCTCGTCCAAATGAACATAGAGTAATGAATGTAATGCAAGATCGAGCGGATTTTCCCCCTCATAAGTAGTTTTGTCTGGTGTACCTCTAAATCTATGATTGTCAGCTGCAAAGCCTAACATTTTAGCTAGCTCTTTATCAAAATAGTAACCTACTTCTTCTTCAGGCTTGAATGTTAACATTGTTTTCAGATTCGCATTGTTAAGTTTGAGAGTAATGTTGAGTTACTCATTGCTTCTTTTAGTGAGCAAAACCCGTAATAACCATCAGGTATTGTTAACTGGCTAACTTTGGCCCCATGATTTGAATCGTATTATTATTCTTGGATTTAGTGATATTAAACCATACGACTTTGTAAAATATTTCATGGAGCGTGACCATTTTGGTTCCGCAATTGTTATCAATAGCATGTTCTAAAAACGAAGGACGGTCTTGAGTTGTTATTGTTACAAACATTTTTTAAACGAAATAAAAATGAGCGCATTCAAATATACTGATGCAAAATATTCTGTTGGGCCACACTACAATCTTAAAAATATACAACTGATACTCTTGACATTTCTGTGACTCAGTCTGACACCTTTCAAGTAAAGGTGAGTACTCCATTGAAGAGCTATCTTAACCCTCCTATTAAAAACGACTACATCCCAAAAGTGTGGTTTAGTCATCCGATGCAGTTTTATCAGAACCAGTTAAACTTTGCTGTGTTTTGTGCATCAACTGGGTGTGGAGTGTCGTATGCTGATCACTTAAATCATCCTGATCCTTTGGTGAGGTCAGTGTACAGATTTCATTTTTATTACACCTTCAGACGTATTTTGACTGAACTGCAAGCGCCATTACCGAATGACAAACCGTTTAATCCATTCAGCAACAGAATAGACATGAAGGCTTTTGAAAGGATCTGTAACGAATTCAATATTAAGGTCAAGACAGACTGTAGACAAAAGTTGGATCTTAATCATGGTTTAGGCACCCCTTATTTTTGGGGCGTGCACAGAAAGTATAACTATGACTGGAATCCTCCTTACACATCTTTCTCTTCAGGCACAGCTGTTCACCTCGGGTCCATAGAGCAAGAGCATAAAACAGCATGGACAACATTTATTTTAGACACTTCTAAGGGCCTAACTAAAGCAGGAATAGAACGAATAAACGACTCTGTTCGTACTTACGTTTGGTGTTTGCTAGGTTCGCAAGCACAAACGAGATCGAACATAACAGATCCTTCTACTGGTTTTGACGCACAAAAACAATACTTAGCAAATTTAGAGGACGGCCATTAAATTTCTACAGTTGATTTACCTTCAAGTATTAAAAGATACCAAATGTTTTACAATTTGCAAGATCGAAAGTAACTTTGCTGTTGGCGCTGGTTTATACATGCTGCCTTCTGACCTCAACTCCAGATAGGTACAATAATAAACTATAATAATGAAATCCTTGTGGCGGGCAATGAACAGAAAGTCGGAAAAAACGAAATAAATT
>CM031602.1:29157876-29176940 GCA_018398815.1 Conus ventricosus
TGTTTTTCGTGTTTTTGTAAATATTTTGACAGTTTGGTCTTTGAAAATGGTATTTGAAGAATGTTCTTCCCTATGTTTGTTTTGAGTTTCCCGTCGTATGGGGTTATACCATATGATTTTTCTTTTCCTATTTTTCTTGCTTTTATATATAAGTGCTTGGTTCTGTGTACTTTATTTCACTTGAAATCTGCCTTTGTATCCATCCATCATCTATCTATCTATCTATCTATCTATCTATCTGTCTGTCTGTCTGTCTGTCTGTCTGTCTGTCTGTCTGTCTGTCTGGTCTGTCTGCCCTGTCTGTCTGTCTGTCTGTCTGTCTGTCTTTCTGTCTATCTATCTATCTTGCTTTTATATATAAGTGTTTGGTTCTGTGTACTTTATTTCACTTGAAATCTGCCTTTGTATCCATCCATCCATCATCTATCTATCTGTCTGTCTATCTATCTATCTATCTCTATCTATCTGTCTGTCTGTCTGTCTGTCTGTCTTCTGTCTGTCTGTCTGTCTGTCTGTCTGTCTGTCTGTTATCTGTCTATCTGTCTGTCTTTCTGTCGTCTATTTTTTTATGCATCTATCTGTCTGTCTGGCTGTCTATCTATCTGCCTATCAGCACGTTCATACGTCTGTATGTCTACTGTGCATATTCACTATAAATTGAGAACTGTCATATGTTCGCATGATCCATGTGTAGAAGAATGCCATGCCTCATGCCCATATCAATGTAATGCATGAGTTTACACTCAAACAAACTAAAGATTTCGTCATGTTTACCTATAGTTCAAAAACTTATGGTAATGGTAGAAAAAATTTAAACTGGACTCTAAGAACTACTAAAATACCCTCAGTGTGTCTACATTCTCAAATTATGGCTAATTTGTATTGTTTGTATAATGCATACATACAACATTTATCGCCTTGCTGTGACGTGCTGAACGTCAATAACAGAAGAAATGGAACATGAAAGAAAAGGAAATAATGTAAGAAAATGTTCATTTCCTTGTGAGACTACATGATCTTCTCAATGCGTCTAAAATTTTGAAGTGACATTATTTTTTTTTAATGTTATAAATACGTGCCTGTTATGGTTTATTCCGACTGCGTTTATTATAAAATAATATTTTGAACACTGATTGAGTTTTGTTACAAAGAAAGGGAGGTGGGGGCGGGGTGTAGGACAAAAATAAATCACTCGTTGCCAAGTTTTTGTGGAGAAAAATACTTGTTGGTTTTAGTACAAGTGATGAACATCATGAGGGTCCGAACAAGGGTGCAATGGATCCAGTTCACAGCTTACAACATAAATTCGAGTACCCGCATTAAGTGTCAGTACTGGCGAACTATAGCTCGATCTCGTTAAAAGCAAGTGTTTACTGTCAGTACCAAACAAAGCATGTTTACAAATGAGTTAACCGTTCTCACACTTACACATTTGTCCATGTGGTGTCTTTTCTCGTCAAGCAGAGAAAACCTTGGTTGTGTGAGTATCATGTATAATGGCATGCTTTGGGCTTTTTCCAATATTACAAAAGTATTACATCTGTCATGGTCACTCGCTTTCATTCTCTTTAAGATTTGATTTGACACAATAAGATTATAACATATTCAAAACCGTAAATATTTCATTGTTTTTTTCTTCTTTCCTCCTTTCTTTTTTTTTATTTTTTTTAATTTTTTTTTAACTAAAGCTGTATTTGTATCATTATCCTTCATTCCACCTTCTGTGTTTGTGACTAATTTTCCTACCTAGGAGATGTTAAAATAATAGCTGCATTGTTTATAGGAGGAAAGGTAAATAAAACTGCTCCTCTTCTTGCCCAACAAACGATTTCTGGGACCTTTTTTCTTCTTTGAATGCTTTCATTTATTTTTTTTCGGGCTTATTCCACGATGGACGGGTACTGCCTACATAGGCTGGATACCTAACTGTAACTCCAAATATTGAGGAGATAAGTCATACTCTGGAAATCGTCCACACTCATTTAATACATTCGACAAGAGAATCTTGCTCCTGTTTGCGATTCTTGTTCAGAAAGGACTGTCATCAATTTAAGCTTATCAAATGAAATGAATTCGGATGTAATTTTGTCATACGCCATTATTACTAATAGTCATCGGACTTACTATTTATGAATGGTGGTAAGGCAAAGAAAATAGTCATGTCTGTCAATTCGATTAGGCCATGTCGCAACAATGAGCATTCAGCAGTGTTATCCACCGATAAAGTAATATTACTACTTAGAGTGTACGTACTCTTTGAAACAAAACATCAAGAATATCAAGTTTTGTCCCGCCTAAATTCCACAAAGGGAGGCAGTGAAAAGATTTGTACAAGTCTGGGCAATAACAGATTATATGGGAAGCTGCGTAAGAGGACGTTGCGTACAGGAAGGTTGTGTGGATGGTATGGAAGGTAAGATCTCTGTCCAATTTTCCTGTTCAGCTCCTCTTGGCACTTCGAGATGCTGTGCGTGTTGTGCATTGGTGACTTGGTCATGTACACTCAGCAGTCAGGCTAGGGGAACAGTAAAGACTGGAGGTCTCTGCTCTTTGTGGAATGAGGCCAGCAGCCAGTGAGTCTCGCTGATAGCTCATGTGATATGATGGCCGCTCTGACCTCACCATACTGACGTGCTCCTATTGCGTGTTTGCAGTTTTTGCTCTCTCTCTCTCTCTCTCTCTCTCTCTCTCTCTCTCTCTCTCTCTCTCTCTCTCTCTCTCTCTCTCTCTCTCTCTCTCTCTCTCTCTCTCTCCTCACACACACTCACACACACGCACACACACACTCACACACACACACACACACACACACACACACACACACACACACACACACACACACACACACACACACACACACACACACACACACACACACACACACCTCTCCACTGGCTTCGTTCTACGAGGCTATCACTGCTGCCAACAGCACCAGACCAGGTCTTTATTATGTAAACATACTGAGTGTGCTCTCATCACTGAGCACATGCAGCCGCCGCGAGCCGGCCCTCATGTGTTTGCCCAGCCTCCCTGCCGTCGCAGCTGTTGTAATGTAGTTTTCAAAGGTAACCGTCACTCCAGTGTCTCTGCCACTGTGTGCTGTGTCGCTGGCATGTTGGTGAGCTGCTGTTTTATCAACTGTCCCTGAGAAATTAATGGATGAAAATCGTGAACTGGAATCAGCAGGCGGAGGGCGGAAACGAAAATGGTTGGGTGGACAACGGGGATGGAAATCATTCCTAAACGTTATTTGATGGTTGGGCTGGCCTGGGCTTCAGCTTTGACTCTGCAGAGGTAGTAGTCTGCAGGTGTTTGCAGATAAAAGACATGTAAAGGTAGTAGTCTGCAGGTGTTTGCAGATAAAAGACATGTAAAGGTAGTAGTCTGCAGGTGTTTGCAGATAAAAGACATGTAAAGGTAGTAGTCTGCAGGTGTTTGCAGATAAAAGACATGTAAAGGTAGTAGTCTGCAGGTGTTTGCAGATAAAAGACATGTAAAGGTAGTAGTCTGCAGGTGTTTGCAGGTAAAAGACATGTAAAGGTAGTAGTCTGCAGGTTGTTATAGATAAAAGACATGTAAAGGTAGTGATCTGCAGGTTGTTGAAGATAAACTACACGTAAAGGTAGTAGTCTGCAGGTTGTTGAAGATAACGTACACGTAAAGGTAGTGATCTGCAGGTTGTTGAAGATAAAGTACACGTAAAGGTAGTAGTCTGCAGGTGTTTGCAGGTGAAAGACATGTAAAGGTAGTAGTCTGCAGGTTGTTGCAGATAAAGGTCATGTAAAGGCAGTAGTCTGTAGGTTGTTGCAGATAAAGGAGATGTTGTCACGGACAAAAAAAGAAAAACCGAAATCGTGGTCAGTCGCCAGCCAGCTCAGTCGGACCTAAGCCGAACTCAGACATCTTGGAGCCGGCAGACGACTTCACCCGTCGCCTCAGCCAATTAAAGGCTATTTTTAGTTCTCGCGGAGACACCAGACAGGCCGAGTGGCTGACCAACGTCTCAATAGGTCTGGCCAGACGGATCGCTACGTCTGGGCCAGACTGATCTGGCTAATTTACAGGACCAGTGTCCACAGTTAGGCCAGACACCACCAGCTAAAGTAGGAAGGGAGAAGGTATTGTGTGGTGGGGGTGAAATCAAGCTAATTAATTAAATGACCCGTTGACCACCACAGAGAGTAAGGCGTGTAGGCGTGACTTTCATGATTCGCATGTCCAATGGAATTATGGGGGAGGTAATGGCAGTATAAGGCGGGAAAAATTCTGACCAATGGTACTCGCCCTTTGACAGGTGAGAACACGATAAGAAAAGTCGAGAGAACAGAAGGAGAGGAGAGGACAGACAGACAGACAGAGAGAGAGAGAGAGGTTCTGAGAGTAGTCTCTGCTCGAGAGAAAAGCAGAGAGATGAGAGGGGTGAAGAGAACCGAGTTGAGGCATTAGCACCAGATAGAGTCTGCAGAGGAAGGACTAAGGAGAGATGTTGAGAGAGAGAGTTGCTAACTGATGAAGAGAAAAAAAAAAGAAAAAGAAAAAGAAAAGAAAAGCAACCATGTCCATTTGATAGAGCAGACTAGAAGAGAGAGAGAGAGAGTGCAATGCATTAATGCAGGAAGAAAGGAGAACAGATCAATGTCTGTATAGTAGTCACTGTTCGATTTGAACCGGGGTTCGACTTCGTACCTGGCGGCGCCACTTTCATCAGGCCAACACCAGTAACCTGACCAGTGCCAGCAGTCTAAACCTGACCAGTGCCAGCGGTCCAAGCTGACCAGTGCCAGCAATTGTGTTGTGACTGGTGTTTGTGAAAGTGACAGTGAAAAGAAAAGAAAAAAAAAGAAAAGGAAAGACAGTGATTCGTAATAGTTTAAGATCACCTGGCCAGGTAAAGTAGAAAATCTTTTATACCCAGGTTAGTCATGATGATTTAGATAAATGGTTTTGTGAAGTACAAGAAAAAAAAGGAGAATGTTTTATTTTGTTTGATTCCATGCATATTGATGTTTTCTATGATCATGTGTAGTAAAGTTATAGACTTTACTAGTGGTTTGATGTGACGAATGCATGATATATGAATGAGATTGTAAGCAAGCTGTGAGTGTGTTTGGGCTGTGCGCTAGTCCTTCCTCCACTGACATACCCCGAGGTTGACAATTTATTGGCGAGCCTGCCAGGATATTCTGGCCCATTTATTGTAATTGTTCAACTTCTCAGAGAGGAAGCTGGGTGGGATTCAAGTATTGTAATCCTAAGGCAAAGTTGTGTCTTACTGTATGTTTCCAAGATAGTTAATTACTAGGCTTGGCATTGCTTCCAAGGTAGTTAACACTAGGCTTGGCATTTCACCCCCAGAGTACTTATTTCGCACAGATTGCCTATAATTCGCTCTCATAGTTGGGTCAGGCGCTAGGCGTCTTATAAAAACTAATTACGTTGTCCCAAGCTAATATTATCATTCATAGGATTGTGCTATTACGTCACTCGTGTCGGTAACCACCAGTTTGGCTGTCGTAGTAATAAAATCTTGTTCAAAAAAAAAAAAAAAAAAGATAATGGCGGACGAAAGGAACACCCCTATTGAACAACTTGTGAGCGTCGCTCGTGATTTAGGCTACTCGGGAGAAGGGTTGCGAGCATTCGTGGAAAACCAACAAAAGATGGAAAAAGATGAGCGAGTGGAAAGACGCCGTGTCGCAGTAGAAATAGCAGAGCAGGAAAAGATTAAAGCTAGCGAAACGCGGGAAACAGAAAGAATGAAGCAGGAAACAGAAAGATTAAAAACTAAGGAAACGCAAGAGACAGAAAGAATGAGGCAGGAAACAGAAAGATTAAAGGTTCAATTAGAGTTAGAGAAAGTGAGAATGCAGAGGGAGACCACCGATGATGGTAGTTCAGTTTCCAGTGACCCTGTGCGCAGTTATGCCCCCCGAACAAAGTTGCCAAAATTCTCTGAAGAAGCAGATTCGATTGATGCGTACATCAGTCGTTTCGAAACGTTTGCTACTAGTCAGGGTTGGCCTTCAGAAGAATGGGCAGTCATTTTGTCAGCGCTATTGACGGGTAAAGCATTACAGATTTTCACTGCATTACCAGCAGACCAACAATCTGATTTTGGTGCTGTGAAGGAGTCTTTAATGAAGGGATTTGACCTCACAGAGGAGGGGTTCAGAAAGAAGTTTCGATCAGCTAGATTACAAGCAGGTGAAACGTACACTCAGTTTCGTGCACGGTTAGATCACTATTTTGAGAAGTGGTTAGAGTTGAGTGGTACGAAAAAGGAGTTTGCTGAATTGAAAGAGCTAGTTATGAAGGAACAGATTTTGTCAGGTTGCGGCCCTGAGTTAACTATACATTTGAAAGAGAGACAGCCAGAGACGGCAGGGGAGTTGCTGAAGTTAGCAGAGGTGTACAGGGAGGCACGTTTGGGCACTAAGGTGCAGGAGAAACTGGTGCCAGGCACAGGTGAGAGGAGTGCAAGGAGACTAGGGGAGTTTTCTGCAAAGTCTGCAAACCCAGTGGTGGGGCAGACGGAAGGGAAAAGGGGACATTAGGTGTTTCATTTGTCACAAGAAGGGACATGTGGCGAGGGATTGTCGCATGAGGTTCCAGAAGGCAGAAGCCTTTCAAGAGGTTGATGAGGGTCGCCAGGGGAAACGACATGCAGTGGAACCAAAAGGGATCCAATCTGAGAGGGTGGAGTACGGCCTATGGTTAGTACTGGACAGCAGTCAGTGTCAGGGATGGAGGGCACTAGGCTGAGTGGTTCATTACCAGTGGAAGAAGGTGGATTGGCCAGCAGAGGGTGAAAGTGTTACGAGACACTGGTTGTTCATGTGGTGTAGTAAGAACAACGCTGGTCGAGGAAGGGGATTTGACAGGGCAAATCCAGACCTGTACTCTAATCGATGGCACTGTGAGGGAGTTCCAGTTGCTAAGATAGAAGTACGTACCCCTTACTTCTCAGGCGAGTTGTCTGCGCTGGTGATGGAGAAACCCCTTTATGATTTGATCATTGGAAAATATTCCAGGTGCAAGGGATCCAGGGGATCCTGAGTTGTTGACTGCTACAGGGGCAGCAGTTCAAACACGGAGCAAGAAGGAGGAAAAGGTTGATAAACCGTTAGTCGTTCCAGCAAGAAAGTCAGGCATAGATGTGTCGCCTGATGAGTTTAGGGCAGCGCAGGAACAAGACCCTTCACTCGTGAAGTCTTGGGAGTTGGCAAGAGGTGGAGAGAAACAGGTGGTTAGAGGAGGTGAGACGGAATTTCTGGTGAAAGGCGGGTTGTTGTACCGAGTGTTTACCAAGGGGAAGACAGGTAAGGTAACAACTCAGTTAGAGGTACCAGCATGTTATCGTGACACTGTCATGTCAGTGGGTCACGAGTCGCTCATGGCGGGTCATCTCGGCACCGGCAAAACAGCTGACCGAATCTTTGATGATTTTCACTGGCCAGGTGCAATGGCAGACATAAAGCGGTTCTGCATGTCATGTGATGTGTGTCAAAGGTCAGCCACGAGAGGGTGAAGAGGAAGGCGCCTCTTAAACATCCCCCTTTAATTGACACACCATTCAGGAGAGTGGCTGTTGATCTGAATGGCCCAATCTCGCCCTGTTCCAAAGGTGGGCAGAGGTATGAGACATGTAAGGTTGCAAGGGAAAGTTTACATGAGGCTAGGGTCGTGCAGAAGAAGCAGTATGACAGGAAGGTGAGGAAGCAATCCCTCAAGGTGGGAGATCAAGTCCTGTTACTGCTTCCCACAGATCACAACAAGCTGCTGATGCTTTAGAAAGGACCATTCACCATCATTGAAAAGGTAGATCACGATTACCGAATTGATGTGAATGGGAAACCAAAACTTTTCCATGCGAATTTGCTCCGCAAATATATTCAGCGTGAGACCCAGCAGAAGAAGGTGAGATTTTGTTGCCTGAGTGTCCAGGAGAAGAGTCATACAGGGATGTGTCACTGTATGAAGGGCTAGACAGTAGGAGACAGGAGGAAGTTGACGAAGTGTGAAGAAGGGTATGCAACGGTAGAGAAAGAGTGTTTGGCTGTCGTGTGGGCCGTGCAGAAATTTCACAAATACTTGTATGGAAAGAGTTCGTGATAGAGACTGATCACCAACCACTCAAATTCCTGCAGGAGGTGCAGCTGAAAAACAGCAGGGTGCTGCGTTGGGCAATGGCACTGCAGCCCTACAGGTATCGAGTGCAGTACATCCCAGGCCAACAGAATGTCGGAGCTGACTATTTAAGCCGTGTAGTCTAGCAAGCTGCGTCTCAGAGGAAGTCAGTCATATCCAGGGTGCTTTGTTGATAATATGTGTTGATTACAGTTATGTTGAGTGGATATGGGTTCATTCCCAGTTGGCTATGATTCATATTTTCTGTGTGAGACTTGTTCATATTTTCTTTGTGAGACTTGTTCATGTAAATGTAGTTATGCTTGGAGCATACAGTCGCTTGTGTAGTGATGCTTATTTGCAATAAGTGAGGATGGAGATTCCTCAGTGAGGTGTCATGGATCGTGATCATATTAGATTGTGCTCTTCAAAGTAGTTGTGATGAGGAGAGATGGCAAATCCGCAGGTAGAGGAATTGCATAGGTGCGCACAGAGGTTATCAGAAAATGAGCTGAATAAGGCAAAAGTGCACGTCAATGATAACCCATTGGGGTGATATCACTATTGATATATGCTTATAAATTGAAACCGTTTGTTGTAAATTATTTTGCAAAACCTTGCACGTGTAGCTGTGGTGTCAGCACATTCGGTTGTTGTTGGGTTGGTTTTTTTTACCGTTGTTTTGAGACAATGCCGAGCATAGTCTTTTGCAAGGGGGAAATTGTCACGGACAAAAAAAGAAAAACCGAAATCGTGGTCAGTCGCCAGCCAGCTCAGTCGGACCTAAGCCGAACTCAGACATCTTGGAGCCGGCAGACGACTTCACCCGTCGCCTCAGCCAATTAAAGGCTATTTTTAGTTCTCGCGGAGACACCAGACAGGCCGAGTGGCTGACCAACGTCTCAATAGGTCTGGCCAGACGGATCGCTACGTCTGGGCCAGACTGATCTGGCTAATTTACAGGACCAGTGTCCACAGTTGGGCCAGACACCACCGGCTAAAGTAGGAAGGGAGAAGGTATTGTGTGGTGGGGGTGAAATCAAGCTAATTAATTAAATGACCCGTTGACCACCACAGAGAGTAAGGCGTGTAGGCGTGACTTTCATGATTCGCATGTCCAATGGAATTATGGGGGAGGTAACGGCAGTATAAGGCGGGGGAAAAATTCTGACCAATGGTACTCGCCCTTTGACAGGTGAGAACACGATAAGAAAAGTCGAGAGAACAGAAGGAGGGGAAAGGGACAGACAGACAGACAGAGAGAGAGAGAGGGGGTTCTGAGAGTAGTCTCTGCTCGAGAGAAAGCAGAGAGTGAGAGGGGTGAAGAGAACCGAGTTGAGGCATTAGCACCAGATAGAGTCTGCAGAGGAAGGACTAAGGAGAGATGTTGAGAGAGAGAGTTGCTAACTGATGAAGAGAAAAAAAAAAGAAAAAGAAAAGCAAAGCAACCATGTCCATTTGATAGAGCAGACTAGAAGAAGAAAAGGAAAAGAGTGCAATGCATTAATGCAGGAAGAAAGGAGAACAGATAAATGTCTGTATAATAGTCACTGTTCGATTTGAACCGGGTTCGACTTCGTACCTGGCGGCGCCACTTTCATCAGGCCAACGCCAGTAACCTGACCAGTGCCAGCAGTCTAAACCTGACAGTGCCAGCGGTCCAAGCGACCATTGCCAGCAATTGTGTTGTGACTGGTGTTTGTGAAAAGTGACAGTGAAAAGAAAAGAAAGAAAAAAAAAGAAAAGGAAAGACAGTGATCGTAAATAGTTTAAGATCACGGGCCAGGAAAAGTAGAAAATCTTTTATCCCCGGTTTAGTTATGATGATTTGATAATGGTTTTGTGAAGTTCAAGAAAAAAAAAGGAGAATGTTTTTTTTTTGTTTGATTCCATGATATTGATGTTTTCTATGATCATGTGTAGTAAGTTATGACTTTACTAGTGGTTTGATGTGACAAATGCATGATATATAAAAGAGATTGTAAGCAAGCTGTGAGTGTGTTTGGGCTGTGCGCTAGTCCTTCCTCCACTTACATACCCTGGGGTTGACAGATGTAAAGGTAGTAGTCTGCGGGTTGTTGCAGATAAAGGTATGTAAAGGCAGTGTCGTAGGTTGTTGCAGATAAAAGACATGTAAAGGTAGTGGTCTGTAGGTTGTTGCAGATAAAGGGCATGTAAAGGTAGTAGTCTGCAGGTGTTTGCAGATAAAAGACATGTAAAGGTAGTAATCTGCAGGTTTGTTGAAGATAAAGTACACGTAAAGGTAGTAGTTGCAGGTTGTTGAAGATAAAGGTCATGTAAAGGTATTTAGTCGGTAGGTTGTTGCAGATAAAGGTCATGTAAAGGTAGTAGTGTGTAGGTTGTTGAAGATAAGTACACATAAAGGTAGTAGTCTGCAGGTTGTTGCAGTAAAGGTCATGTAAAGGTAGTAGTCTGTGGGGTATTGGCAGAAAAAGGTCATGTAAAGGCAGTAGTCTGCAGGTTGTTGAAATTTAAAGGTCATATAAAGGCAGTAGTCTGCAGGTGTTTGCAGATAAAAGACATGTAAAGGTAGTGATCTGCATTTTGTTGAATATAAAGTACACGTAAAGGTATTTAAGTCTGCAGGTTGTTGCAGATAAAGGTCATGTAAAGGTAGTAGTCTGTAGGTTGTTGCAGATAAAGGACATGTAAAGGTAGTATCTGTAGGTTTTCTGATAAAGGACATGTAAAGGTATAGTCTGTAGGTTGTTGCGGGACAAAGGACATGTAAAGGGTAGTAGTCTGTAGGATTGCAGACAAAGGACATGTAAAGGTAGTAGTCTGTAGGCTATTGCAGACAAAGGACAGTAAAAGGTAGTAGTCTGTAGGCTATTGCAGAAAAAAGTACATGTAAAGGTAGTAGTCTGTAGGTTGTTGCAAAATAAAAGACATGAAAAGGTAGTAGTCTGCAGGTTTTTGCAGATGAAGGACATTAAAGGTAGTAGTTGCAGGTTGTTGCAGATGAAGGACATGTAAAGGCAGTAGTCTGCAGGTTGTTGCAGATGAAGGACATGTAAAGGTAGTAGTCGGGCAGGTTGTACAGATGAAGGACATGTAAAGGTAGTAGTCTGCAGGTTTTGCAGATTCTCTCTTGAGGGCACATAAGACCGTATGGCGAAAGCTTTGGCTGTGTCTGGAGTGGCACCGTCTTCATCTGTCCGTGGGCAGGGGTGGTTGGGTCTGTGGGGTGTGCCGGCAGCTGGGGGGTGGTGTTTTTCCCCGGGTGGTCTCTGTCAGTCATGAAATACGGGCTGTACACCCATGGGATGCTACTTTAAGGCTGTTATGAGCTCATCCTGTAGTCTAATTTACCTCTCTTCAGGAGCAGTATGTCCCTTGATATCTTAATGGAGTGTCCTGCGCGTGCCTGTACCCATCGTCAAAACAGCGCAGGCCTCCAAGGGTGGTACAAGGACTGCTCTAAAGGCAGGTGAAGACGGTGCTTCTCTGGGTCCTCCCCAGCACCTTCGGGTGTTTCTTTTTCTTCTTTCTTCTTTTCTTCTTCTCAGGTTGTTGCAGATAAAAGACATGTACAGGTGGTGGTCTGCAGGTTGTTGCAGATAAAAGACATGTACAGGTAGTAGTCTGCAGGATGTTACAGATAAAAGACATGTAAAGGTAGTAGTCTGTAGGTGTTTCAAATAAAGGAATGTAAACGTAGTGGTCTGCAGGTTTTTCCCGATAAAGGAGATGTAAAGGTAGTAGTTTGTAGGTTGTTGCAGATAAAGGTCATGTAAAGGTAGTAGTCTGTAGGTTGTTGCGATAAAGACATGTAAAAGTAGTAGTCTGTAGGTTGTTGCAGATAAAGGACATGTAAAGGTAGTAGTCTGTAGGTTGTTGAAGATAAAGGAAATGTAAAAGTAGTATCTGTAGGGTTTTTGCAGATAAAGGACATGTAAAGGCAGTACTCTGCAGGTGTTGGAGATAACGGACATGTAAGGTAGTAGTCTGCAGGTTGTTGCAGATAAAAGACATGTAAAGTAGTAGTCTGCAGGTTTTGCAAATAAAAGACATGGGAAAAGTAGTAGTCTGCAGGTGTTTGCAGATAAAAGACATGTAAAGGTAGTATCTTTAGGTTGTTGAAGATAAAGGACATGTAAAGGTTGTAGTCTGCGTTGTTGCAGATACAAGACATGTAAAGGTAGTGGTCTGCATGTTGTTGTAGATATAGACATGTAAAGGTAGTAGTCTGTAGTTTTTGAAGATAAAGGACAAGTAAAGGTAGTAGTCTGCAGGTTTTTGCAGATAAAAGACATGTAAAGGTAGTAGTCTCAGGTGTGTGCAGATGAAAGACATGTAAAGGTAGTAGTCTGCAGGTTTTTGCAGACAAAGGACATGTAAAGGTAGTAGTCTATTGGCTATTTCAGACAAAGGACATGTAAGGTAGTAGTCTGTAGGCTATTGCAGATAAAGGACATGTAAAAGTAGTAGTCTGTAGGTTGTTGCAGATAAAAGACATGTAAAGGTAGTGGTCCCTAGGTTGTTGCAGATAAAGGACATGTAAAGGTAGTAGTCTGTAGGTTGTTGCAGATAAAAGACATGTAAAAGTAGTAGTCTGTAGGTTGTTGCAGATGAAGGGCATGTAAGGTAGTAGTCTGCAGGTTGTTGCAGATGAAGGACGTAAAGGTAGTAGTCTGTAGGTTGTTGCAGATAAAGAACATATAAGTAGTATCTGTAGGTTGTTGCAGATAAAAGACATGTAAAGGTAGTAGTCTGCAGGTTGTTGCAGATAAGGACATGTAAAGGTAGTAGTCTGTAGGTTGTTGCAGATAGAGGACATGTAAAGGTAGTAGTCTGTAGGTTGTTGCAGATGAAGGACATGTTAATGTAGTAGTCTGTAGGTTGTTGCAGATGAAGGACATGTAAAGGTAGTTGTCTGCAGGTTGTTGCAGATAAAGGACTTTTTGGTGATGACTAAAGTTATCCAACCACAGAAAACCTCGTGTTCACACTATCTGTTTTCGCTACAACAATAGCAGAAGTGGGTGGCGTCTCTGTCCGTCTGTCTGTCTGTCAGTCTCTCTCTCTCTCTCTTTGTCTCTGTCTCTGTCTCTGTCTCTCTCTCTCTCTCTCTCTCTCTCTCTCTCTCTCTCTCTCTCTCTCTCTCTCTCTCTCTCTCTCCCTCCCTTGTTTGTATGAATAATATGTGTTGAAATAATGTATATATGACAAAGATAGATTGTAAGACCAGACTTCGGCCTAAAATTTTGATCCTTGCATATTAATGATCGATCAATGAATCAGTTAATATATATCACTCTCTCACCTGTAGCGTGCATTCTTTATTGTTAAAGAAGGTGGAACTCCGGTCCTGAGTCTTCTGACTGGCCACAGTGCGTACCTTGTCCCTAAATGTACTGAAGCAGAAGACGGTCGTATGTGAGAGGCTTACCATTTCCCTATAGTCGATGAGCATGCTCTGTTTCCCTTTTCAGCCATTCCTATCAACTCTTTTAACACCGACTTCTTTGCCTTCTCACAGTCTGCCCATAGTTCTGTTTGCCCCTCGGGACTAGGTATTTGGTGAAAGATCAGGCGATAGCAGCAGAATCTTTCTTCCAAGCCGTCTGTTTTTCCAACCTTCCAAGGTTCTTTTTCCAGTTCTTGTGTTCTTTTCAGCTCTACAACTATACTCCCCGCAACAAGTTAAGGAACGCTTACAGAAATTGCTGTTAAATGTGTTTTAATACAGACAGAGGAAAACAGTTTACTCGAATGTTTCGCCCAGTCATTCAGCCACCTACAATTTCAATGAAAGCCATTCACACGTCGTTGAACAATCAGTAATAAAAAAGAGAGACACCCCCATTTGAAAAGTCAGCAGCAGCAGTCAATAGTGGGTGTGGCCGCCATTCTGAGCCACACATGCTCTGCACCGACGCCGCATGGAATGAACCAGGGTTGTAAGGTCTGTTGCGGGATGGCCTGCCATTCCTGCTGCAGGAACTGGGTCAGCTGGGCCACATCAGCGGGCGGAGGGTGGTTGTCAGCAACTCGTCTACCCAGGACGTCCCACAGGTGCTCTATCGGTGCCAGGTCTGGGAGCGGGATGGCCATTCCATGCGTTGGATCCCCTGCTGCTGGAAGAAGTCTCGTACCACGTGGGCTCGATGCAGAGGGGCGTTGTCGTCCTGGAGAGTCGCACCAGGACCCATGGCTGGAGAGCTGGCTGCACAATGGGGCGGACGATCTCATCCCGATAACGCTGGACCAGTCAAAGATCCCTGGATGACGTACAGGGGGGTTCTGCCATGGAGATGAAAACCACCCCACACCATTACCGAACCACCTCTCATAACGGTCGACCTCACGAATGGTGGCGGCAGTGAATCGTTCTCCTTGTCTGCGCCAGACTCGTCTCCTGCCATCATTGAATGAGACAGTGAAACGTGACTCATCGGTAAAGAGGATCCTCGACCACTGCTGCCTGTTCCAATGCTGATGGAGGCGGCGGCACCACGCAGGCGGCCTGTCGGTGACCCTGAGTCAGTGGAATGCGGATGGCTGGCCGACGAGACTGGAGGTCAAATTCATGAAGGCGGTTGCGGACAGTGGAAACGCTGACATTGACATTTGCTGCTTGCATGAGGCGACGTCTCGCATGGGTGTTGTGACTGTTCTGTCCCGTAAAGTTGACAGGTAGAGAAATCGGTCATCCCGTCGACTGGTTTGCAACGAGGACGTCCAGTGCGCGCCCGTTCTTCCGTCTGCTGTTGTCGCATAACGTTCATGAGTCTGTGAATGACTGAGGCCGACACCTGAAGACGTCTGCCCACCTCTCGTAAAGACACACCCTCTGCTAGCCACGCCAGGAGCGCGCCCGCAGTGCACTGCACTCAGTCGTCTTCTTGGAGGCATGTCTGGTTGTGTCGTTTTTATGCCCTTTCTGATACCCATTTTGGTGCAGTTTGTGCGGATCAGTGTTCACAGTTGTCAGTGCTTGCACGTGCAACCTGCCGAATCGCTGCACATGCCAGTCTGGTCAGCAGGGGCTTGTTCCACGGTCAGTGCAATTTCCTCATTTGCACGAATGTCCCGCCGCTGGCGAGGCATGAGTGGCAGAGTGGTGAGTACAGGAATCATACCGGTGTGTCGAGCAATGTTTCAAGTGCCGTTCTGCTGCATTTTTTTTCCAAAATGGGCGGCCTGGCCTTTTTTACTCATTTCATTAGAGAACAGTAATATGCCGACTCTAGGCCACTTTCGCCCTCAACCAGTTTTCGGGCGAAAGTGACCTAGAATCAGCATATTACTGTTCTCTGACAAGTAAGACTTCAATAACCAAAAATAACGACCCTACAAACAAACATACTGTGTAGGGTTATCCGTTTTTCAAAACTAATTTACTAAACTTTTCAAATTTTAGTTTTTGCTTAATCCTATGTTTTCCTAATCATTTTCGCGCATACAGTCATTTTCAATAACATCATTTTTGCGGAGACAGTCACCAAACTAAGACTTGGCTGAGACACTGTGCGAACAGCCCTAATTAGAGGGCTTGGGGTTTGTGGCAGGCGTACCATGTACCGCGGCCCTGGGCGGATCCTATGGCCTGTAATTAGCTGACGCCATAAGGAAGGGCTGGCGGCACCTGGCCGTGTGGAGAAGGATTGCTTGTGATATTTTCATTTAGACACGGAGCCATAGACATACGTGTTCTGCGTTTCACAAAATACGTCGCGCACACACACACTCACGAACATGCGTACACACACGCACACACCACACACATACACGCTACCCTCGCAACACACACACACACCACACACACACACACACACAACACACACACACACACACACACACACACACACACACATACACACACACACACACACACACACACACACACCACACACACACACACACACGCACACACCACATACACGCTACCCTCGCAACACACACACACACACACACACACAACACACACACCACACACACACACATACACGCTACCCTCGCAACACACACACACACACACACACACACACACACACACACACACACACACACACACACACACACACACACACACACATACGGGCGCGCGCATGCATGCACGCACACGCACTCATATAAGCACTTACACACATACACTTTTTAAAGTCTAATATCACCATCGTTGTGAAGAGACTCTTAAATTAAATCAATCCAAAAACACACCAGAGAGAGAGAGAGAGAGAGAGAGAGAGAGAGAGAGAGAGAGAGTAAACACACGCATACACAGACACACAGACACAGACACACACTCACACACACACACACACACACACACACACACACTAACACTAACACACACACACACACACACACACACACACACACACACAGACACAGACACACACACACACACACACACACACACACACACACACACACACACACACACACACAACACTAACACTAACACACACACACACACAAGCACGTATGCACGGCCAGATAGAACACAGCGCAGGCCAAGCGGCTTGTTTTGCAACTGTGTGTCTTCCTATGTTGTGACCAAAAAATCAATAAACCATGCCTCGCGAGCTTACTGCGTTTTCTTCTCTTACCTGGCCAAGTGCGCCGCGGGCAACTTGCCCATTATTGCATCAGCAAATGTTCACGATTATTCTAGACTGCCACGTGACACTCCACGTCAACACTACTACGCCGGCAAGAGCCGGCCATTTTAGCCATGGCTTTCAATGGAGACAGACGTGCTTTGTTTACAGAGGAAACAACGTCTTGTTATGGAGGATCATATGCAATACCACAGGCTTATGGTGGAGTATATAAACTCAGGTGGGCGCTGTTTTTTAACTTGTAAGCCAAAGAGCAGTATTGCGTTTTTGGAAGGCGGGGAGAAAGAAAAAAAACGAGAACTAACCATTGATGAACTACACAACTACCTTGAAAGCTTGTTGGTTCAGAAAGGGATTTAGAAAGAGATTTGGGCAATTTTACTGAAAAAGATGTTGATGGTTTTGATAAGCTTTTGACGGTTGGCGAAATGATTCCATTTCTATCAAAATGGTGTTCTTTTACTAAAACTTAGCAAAAGAAAAAACCATCCATTATGCTCTGGTTATGGGTCACTGCCTTGAAAAGGCACAAATAATGTTTCAAAGATCAAAACCAACTGAGACATGGCGTTCATTTTTACGAACGCACATGAATATTGATGACTCATATGCAAGAAAACTGATGCAGCTTTCAAAACTTTTTTATTATTGTCCAAAATTTCATAACCTTAGCATCAGCATCAATGATTTGTTTGCTAAACGAAGTCTGATCGCTAAGTACTTTCAGAAAAATGATGATTTTCGAAACGCCTGGCAAAATTAGATCGAGTTCTCTTTAGTACACCTAACAGAACGGGGGTGGGGTAGTGGGTGGCGCCACTATTCCTACCAAAAAGCTCCAAATGTTCAGCGACAGGTGTACTAACTGGCGATTAAGAGCCGCCAAAAAAGCTCTGCAAAAAAAAAAAAAAAAAAAAAAAAAACCCACTAACTCTGCCAAATGCCGGTCCCAAGCCCGGATGAGAAAAGAGGAGGGGTGTGGTATAAACTTTTTTGTGTGAGAAGGAAAGTATAATGAAACTCTTTGTTGCGGGAGGTGGCCTGTGGTGAAGTCAGCCTTGCTATAAATAGCCGTTTATACATGAACGGCTATTTTTAGCAGCAAGAGGACTGCGGTGAAGTCAGCCTTGCTATAAATAGCCGTTTATACATGAACGGCTATTTTAGCAGCAAGAGGACTGTGGTGAAGTCAGCCTTGCTATAAATAGCCGTTTATACATGAACGGCTGACCTACAAAGCGCAGCAGCACCTGCAAGCTCAGCGGCAAACTAGTTTAGTCACAAAGCAAGAAGTGGTCCTAGTAGTTCTACTTTTTGTTTGTTTGTGGTGTTTGTGTGTTTGGCCTACCCCACGCACGCACGTCCCTCCACCCCACCCCTGGACTGTTTATTGTGGTTTGTTGTTTGTTTGTGTTTGTTGTTTGTTTTGTCCTACCCCACGCATGCACACCCCCCTACCCCACTCCACCCACCCGCCCCACCCCCCACCCACGCATGCACACACTCAAGTTCCTTCTAAGTTTTTAACTTAAGTTACCCCAAAGTAAGTTTTTACTCAGTTGTCTTTAAGGCACTCAAGTTATCCACAAGTTCTTACTTAAGTTACTTCTAAGTTTTTAATTAAGGCGCCCCAAGTTCTTAATAAGTTCTTGATCAAGTTCTTAAGTAGTTCTTAATAAGTTCTTGATCAAGTTCTTGATAAGTTCTTGATTAAGTCATCCTTTAAGTACAACCAAGTTCTTATTCAAGTTATCTTATAATATCAAAAAAATACAATCTATGTTTTTATCTTAATAGCAGATGTCTAATATAGTACACACACGCCTCAAAAAACGCGTCATCGTTGAGGATGTCTTGCTCAGCGTTCTCTGCATAGATCTTAATGAAGGCCTTACATCCTAAGCAACCGCATTGATTACAATTCTGGTCTATGGAAATGTCTTTTATAGACTCCATGTCTTTATTTATTGACTTTATCATTTTATAATACGCCATGATCTATTTTTATTAAAAAAAAATTAAAATATTATTGCATTATAAATGGATCAAAATGATCTTTTGTTGTTGGCGGTTTTGGCGTGCAGTTGTCTTTTTCTGTATTTAGTGGTTCAGGTTGTTTTAACTTCTTTTGTTTTTGTGCCATTGGTTATATATTTTATAACCGTAATAACAGCCCCAGCAGCAGCAAGGGCGCCAAAAATGGCAACAGTTTTAAGTTCAATTACCATGAAGATTTGGCGTGTAGGCTTGAATCACATGGAGTTTTTATAGCGGCATTGAATCAACTTGTTCGGCGCTGGCGGTGTTATGTTTTCATGATGAGTTATATTCTGTCATTAAATTTTT
>CM031602.1:29177940-29190440 GCA_018398815.1 Conus ventricosus
TCCCCCTTTTTATGTCTACCCTTATACAGGAACATCCTGTATGACCTTCTCCTGGAAACCAGGCAACAAAATCTCCCTTCTCTGCTGGGCTCCTTCACCTCCACAATGATTGCTGCTGCGCCTATGTGCTGAGTCTCCGCTGATATTTTGCGGAGCTTTGCATGAAAAGTTTTGATTCCCCATTCACATCGATTCGTAGTCCTGATACCTTTCAATGAGTGAAGGTCCTTCCAATCATCACATTTGTTGTGACCCGTGGGAACAGACCGGACTTGATCTCCACCTTGAGGGATTGCTTCCTCACCTTCCTGCTATTGCTTCTTCTGACCGACCCTACCCTTCTGCACCTTCCTTGCAACTTACATGTCTCATACCTTGCCCACCTTTGGAACGGGCGAGATTGGCGATCAGATCAAAGCCACCTCTGAACGGGTGTCAATTAAGGAGGCTGTTTAAGAGGTGCCTTCCTCTTCACCCCTCTTGTGGCTGATCTTTGCCCACACATCACATGACATGCAGAAAACGTTTTATGTCTGCCATTGCCCCTGGCCAATGAAAGTCATCAAAAATTGGGTCAGCCGTTTTGCTGGTGCCGAGAGACCCCCATGAGCGACCGTGACCCACTGACATGACAGTGCACGAAAACCCATGCTGGTACCTCTAACTGAGTGGTCACCTTACCTGCCTTCCCCTTGGTAAACACTCGGTACAACAGCCGCCTTTCACAAGAAATTCTGTCTAAACCTCCTCTAACCTCCTGTTTCTCTCCACCTCTTGCCAACTCCCAAGACTCCACGAGCGAAGGGTCTTGTTCCTGGCCTGCCCTAAACTCATGGCGACACATCAATCCCGGGACTTCCTTGCTGGAACGACTAACGGTTTATCAACCTTTCCCTCCTTCTTGCTCCGTGTTTGACTGCTGCCCTGTAGCAGTCAACAACTCAGGATCCCCTGGATCCCTTGCACCCGGAATATTTTCCGATGATCAATTCATGAAGGGGTTTCCCCATCACCAACGCAGACAACTCGCCTGAGAAGTAAGGGGTACGTACTTCTATTTTAGCAACTGGAAACTCCCCTCACAGTGCCATCGATTAGAGTACGGGTCTGGATTTGCCCTGTCAAATCCCCTTTCTCGACCACGTTGTTCGTACTACCCCGCATGAACAACCAGTGTCTCGTAACACTTTCACCCTCTGCGGGCCCAAATCCACCCTTCTTCCACTGGTAACGAACCACTCAGCCTAGTGCCCTCCATCCCTGACACTGACTGCTGTCCATGCTAGCCATAGGCTGCACTCCACCCTCTTCAGACTGAATCCCTTTTGGTTCCACTGCAGGTCGTTTCCCTTGACGACCCTTATCCACCTCTTGCAAGGCTGCTGCCTTCTGGAACCCCCATGCGACAATCCCTCGCCACTGTCCCTTCTTGTGACAAATGAAACACCTAATGTCCCTTTGCCCTTCCTTCTGCCCCACCACGGGGTTTTGCAGATTTTTGCAGAAAACTCTCCTAGTCTCCTTGCACTCTTCTCACCTGTGCCTCAGCACCTGTTTCTCCTGCACCTTAGTGCCCAAACGTGCCTCTCTATACACCTCTGCGAACTTCAACAACTCTCCTGCTGTCTCTGGCTGTCTCTCTTTAAAATGTATGGTTAACTCAGGGCCGCAACCTGACAAAATCTGTTCTTTCATAACTAGCCTTTAAACTCAGCGAACTCCTTCTTCGTACCACTCAACTCTAACCATTTTCCAAAATAGTGATCTAGACGGCACCAAACTGAGTGTACGTCTCACCTCTTGTAATTTAGCTGAACGAAATTTCTTCCTGAACCCCTCCCCTGTGAGGTCAAATCCTTTCATCAACGATTCCTTCACAGCGCCGAAATCAACTGTTGTTTTTGCTGGTAAAAGCAGTGAAAATCGCAATGCCTTACCCGTCAATAGCGCTGACAAAATGACTGCCCACTCTTTTGGAGGCCAACCCTGACTGGTCGCAAACGTTTCCCAAACGACTGATGTATGCATCAATCGAATCGGTTCCCTTTAGAGAATTTTGGCAACTTGGGTCGGGGGGCATAGCTGCGCACAGAGTCACTGGAAAGGAGCTACCATCCTCGGTGGTCTCCCTTTGTATTCTCACTTTCTCCAACTCTAATTGAACCTTTAATCTTTCCGTTTTCCTGCTTCATTCTTTCTGTTTCCTGCGCTTCCTTTAGTCCTTTCCTGTTTCCTGCGCTTCCCTTATTCTTTAGTTTCCTGCGAACCTGATTATCATTAGCCTGAATCCTTAATCTTTCTGTTTCCTTGCTCTGCGCTAGCTTTAGTCCTTTCCTGCTCTGCTATTTCTACTGCGATACGGGGTCTTTCCGCGCGTTCATTCCCCTTTCCATCTTTTGTTGTTTTCAAAGAATGCACGCAACTCATCTCCTGGGGTAACCTAGATCACGAGCGACGCTCACAATTGTTCAATAGGGTGTTCTTTTCTTCCGCCATTAATCTTTTTTTTTTTTTTTTTTTTTTGAACAAGATTTTATAACTACGACAGCCAAACTGGTGGTTACCGACACGAGTGACGTAATAGCACAATCCTATGAATGATAATATTAGCTTGGGACAAAAGGAGTTAGTTTTTAAAAGACGCCCAGCGCCTGACCCAACTAGAGAGCGAATTATAGGCAATCTGTGCGAAATAAGTACTCTGGGGCTGAAATGCCAAGCCTAGTATTTAAATATCTTGGAAGCAATGCCAAGCCTAGTATTTAACTATCTTTGGGAACATACAGTAAGACAACCCCTTGTCTTAGGATTACAATACTTGAATCCCACCCCGCTTCCTCCTGAAAGTTGAACAATTATATAAATGGCCAGAATCATCCCGGCAAGCTCGCCAATAAATTGTCACCTCGGGTGATGTCGTGGAGGAAGGACTAGCGCACAGCCCAAACACACTCACAGCTTGCTTACAATCTCATTCATATTTTCATGCATTCGTTTACATCAAACCACTAGTAAAGTCTATAACTTTACTACACATGATCATAGAACGAAACATCAATGCATATGGAATCAAACAAAATAAAACATTCTCTCTTTCCTGAACTTCAACAAAATCATTTATCTAAAACATCATTAAATAACCCGGGTATAAATAGATTTCTACTTTACCTGGCCCGGTGACTTAACTATTCACGAATCACTGTCTTTTCTTTTCCCTTTTTTTTTTCTTTTCACTGGGCACTTTCACAACACGACACAATCGCTGGCACGGTCTTGGTCTGCTGGCGCCTGGTCAGGTGAGACTGTTGGCACTGGCGTTGGTCTGTCGATGAAAGTGGCGCTGGCCAAGTATAGGTCGAACCCCAGTGAAGATAGAACAGTGACTATCAACATCGATCTGTTCTCCTTTCTTTCTTCCTGCATTAACGCATTGCACTCTCTCTCTCTCTCTTCTAGTCTGCTCTTATCAAATGGACATGGTTGCTTTTCTTTTCTTTTTTTTTCTTCTTTCTTTTCCTCTTCATTAGTTAGCAACTTCTCCACATCTCTCCTAAGTCCTTCCTCTGCAGACTATCTCGTGCTAATGCCCCACTTGGTTCTCTCCTCTCCTCCCCTCATCTCTCTGCTCTTCTCTCCTCAGAGATTACACTCAGACCTCTCTCTCCTCTGCTCTCTTGTTCGTTCTCCCCTCGTCCTGCTCTTCATCTCCCTGCCTTTTCTCTCCTGCAGAGACTATACCCAGAACCTCCTCATCTCTCTCTCCGTGTTTCGTTCTCATCTCCCTGCCTTCCTGTAGGCGAGAGCCTACTCCCCCGAACTTCTCCCCCTCTCTCTCTGTCTGTTCCGATCTGTCCAAAAAGAGCGAGTACCATTGGTCAGTATTTTTACCCTGATACCCGAAGTTATCTCCCTCTAATTCCATTGGATATTCAAATCATGACAGTCACGCCTACACACCTTACTCTCTGTGGTGGTCAATCGGTCATTTAATTGATTAGCTAGATTTCACCCCCACCACACACTACCTTCCCCCCTTTCCTACTTAACTGGCGCCGTGTGGCTTAAGTCGTGGACACTGGTCACTCTAAATTGGCTAGATGAGTCTGGGTAGGCTCCACGACGTCTGACCAAACCTACCGAGACCTGTCGGTCCAGCCACTCAGACTGTCTGCTGTCTCCTTGCTGTGCTTAAATGGCCAGATGAGACGCATGGAGCCGTCTTTGTGGCGCCAAGATGTCTGCGTTTGGACTTATGTCCAGTTGAAGTGGCCGGCGACGGACCACACTTTGGTTGTGTTGAATTTTGACCGTGACAGTCTCCCCTGTGGTTTATGCTTACAAATCTCTTGGCATTTACCTTACTGCTGTAGTTTTGAGCTTGCTTGTCAAGACATAGAAAACAGAGCGAAAAAGGCAGTCATTATTTCTTCATATTTTGCACAAGTTGGACTGCAATTTATTCAGTGCTTTTACAAGTTGTTCGATTCACAGGTACAGCCAGTTTACAATGTGGGGCAGAAATATGAGCTCTTGAGAAAGCTGCCTTAGTTGAAAGTTTTCACTGTATGCGCTTAAGCGCTTCTTGAATGTAGATAGGACAACACCCTATGGTTGGTTTACGGTGAAGCTGAAGATATCCTAATCTCTTAAATTTTGTTTGAAATTTATAAAATTCTAGCTAAAACTAACAGAAGGGATGACTGCGGGATCCCCTTTTAAAAATTTTACATATTTTGTTAAATTTAGAAAACCATGATTAAAGACATGGGTTCAAAATTTTCGACAGCTTTTAAATTTCATAGGGTTTTGATTTTTTTGGGAAACAAGGTGTTAACATTAATTTTTAGGATTTCTGAATTTTTTAAAACAGATTTATCGATTGCAGGGGCAGACTGACATGTGCATATGTATGAAGCATAGTTTTGCTCAACAAAAACTCTTAAAATCACTCTAGCAGAACCACATATAAGAAAAAAAAATAATACACACAAAATGTGCACAGACAAAATTCATTTTTGGGTGTGTCTGACCTTGCTTGTATGCCTTAGGTAGATCAATGTTGTTGAAAGATTGGACATGTACCGTGTAATACAGCAAGAGGAATGAAATACTTTTGTGGTGTTTTTTTTTGCTGCCCTGTAAAATATTTAAGAATAAAACTTATCCTTTAAAAAAAATAATAAACCGGTACTCAGGTCGTTCCTTACATCTACAATTTTCTTTTACATCTAAAATTTAAATAAACACTTTTTGAATTTAGCTACTATGTTTATGAAGCAAAACAGTTTTTGGGGACTGTATGTCTGGAAGCTTTTTCCTGGAAATTTTCTGAACTATTCATCACTTCATCTTCATACATTATCATACATAACTTTTATACTTTTATGAAACACCGTTCATATGGGGCTTTGCATTGTCTGAAAAAGATTTCCCTCTCTCTCCTCCCCTCTCTAAAACCCCTCCTCTCTCTCATCTCCCCCTCTCTCTCTTTTCCCCTCTCTGTGCTGGGCGACCCAAAGAAATACGCGATTACGAATATAAATCCAGGGGTTTTGGAAAAGACCTAAGGAAAAATTTTTTTCTTTGAGGTGGTCACATGTAATATTTGAAAATTCGTGTAGATAGGACATTTTTAAATGATGGAAAGGGGATTATGAAGAAACGAAAAGGTTTTTAATCTCTAAAGTGGCATAATCTTGGTAAGCGCAACCGTGTGTTGCCACATAATTCATATGTAGGAACCAGAAGTAAATCCTTAGACAATTTAAAGGGCTTTTTTTCTTTGAATAGTACAAAAGGGAAAAACTGAAATTGATCCATTTTGGGGCCCCAAATGCACACAACCCAAACACACACACCCACACACACACACACACAAAAACACCACACACACCACACAAAAACCACACCCCCACACACCAACCACACCGCACAACACAGGCAACACGCACCACGCACATACGCACACATCATCACGCACGCACACACCCCACACACACACACACACACACACAACACAAACCCCACACACACACACACACACACACCCCCGCGCGCGCGCGCCGGCACGCACAGCACGCCGCACGCACCACGCACGAGCACGCACCACCAACAAAAACCCACACCACACCCCACCCCCCAAACCCCACGCACCCACGCACGCCCCGCACGCCCCAACCACGCTCCACCTCGCACGCCGCACGCACGCACGCACGCACGCACGCACGCACCCCACCACACACACACACACACACACACGACAAAACACACACACCACACACACACTTTTTTTCTAGTTTTTTTTGTCTGCCAAAAAAGAATAACAAAGCTTCGTGGCAGAAATCGGGAAGACGTGGTTTTCCCAAACCCACGGTCGGCTTTTTTCCATTGGCCCCAAAGGGGAAAGTGTGAGCTGTTTGGAACAGAGGCAAATGTCCATGGGAACTTATTTTTAAAAGAACCGTATCTAACAGAAAAGATGGCCCGCAAGCAGGGTATGGGTTGTCCCAAACTTTGACGAATTTGGGGAGGGCGCTCAGAAGGACAAACAAGAAGGGGAAATGCTGCGCATGCACAGCTGATACAACTGGACACTCGATTTGTTTTTTGTATTGTTTGGGGAGGGGGTACAAACGAACATAGGGGGTTCCTTCTCAAAACGGTTTTTAACTTCAGCGTACACTCCCACGTCAGGATTTAACGCCACCTAATTTAAAATTTCGAAAAAAACTACATTTACAAAATTCCGTTACATACTGGCACGTTTCTGAGTAGGGAAAGTTGGGTGAAAAGTTACGTCCTGGGTATTCGGCAAGCATCTAGTATAAAACTGTTTTCCCTTCGCAAATCTTTTCCTTTTAGCGAAAAACAAAAACCAAAATGTCAAATTAAGAACCTTGAACACACACCTCAGGACGTGGGCGAAAATCCTTGAAAAAACAGTATTTGACTGAAATTGGTTTTGGGGGCCACAACTCCCGACACGTAGTATTTCCCTAACCAGACACTTTTCCAAACACCTTACCACGTCTCACCCCTTTCCCGGAGCGGTGTTTCCCAAACCGTACTTTTACGACAAAAACCCTGGGAATGTAGATTGAGACAGACGGGGTGGGAGTGTGTAATTAAAAACAATGCCTAGTAACGTTCAATAGATTATAGGCCTACTGGATCCAGATTCTGTCTCCGGTTGAACAGAATCTGGTCCAATAGGCCTATAATCTATTGAACTGATTAGTCAGGGAGGGGTCCAAACAGCTCCGTGTGTCAACCATCGTCTGCAGACGGCGCCTCCACTGGCTAAATCATGTCTTAAGATTACCTCTTCAAGACCTTCAAGCCAGGCCATTATATGGACCCTAGCAAGCCAGAGAAAAGGAGGACGACCCAGGATGAGCTGGCGACAGACAGTGGAGAGGAACCTCCGACTCGTTGACAGAGGATGGAGTGACACTAGCAAACTGGCTGAGGACCGTGCACAGTGGAGCGCCTTGACTGTCTCAGCGTCGCAAGTCGCGGGAGCTCTAAGTCTAAGTAAGGACCCAGATGCACGTAACAGATCCGTATTTAGACTGTTTATTCTTTGCCCACATTGGTTTATTCTTTGCCCACATTCCATGTTCTTACCAAGCTTGGTTAGAATGTCTACATCCATCTCTCTCTCTCTCTCTCTCTCTCTCTCTCTCTCTCTCCTCTCTCTTCTCTCTCTCCTCTCTCTCTCTCTCTCTCTCTCTCCTCTTGAAAACACTACCAAACAGCTCGCTTTGTATTTGTATGATGCTTTCAGAATGCGAAATGATGTGTTAAGATAACAAATGTTAAGTTTCTTAAATTGAGTTTGCATTGATGAATTTCGCGATTTGTCATGTATTTACCCCCGTCTAAGGGCTATGGCCTTTACGAATAAAAGTCTGCATCTGCATTTCTCTCTCTCTCTCTCACCTCTCTCACTCTCTTCTCTCTCTCTCTCTCTCTCTCTCTCTCTCTCTCTCTCTCTCTCATCTGTCTGTCTGTCTGTCTGTCTGTCTATTGTGTGTGTGTGCGTGCGTGCGTGCGTGCGTGCGTGTGTGCATGCGTGTGTGTGTGTGTGTGTGTGTGTGTGTGTGTGTGTGTGTGTGTGTGTGTGTGTGTGCGTACGCGCGCGCGCGCGCGCGTACCCAGTGTCTGCATGTATCAAAAGGTCTATCTCGCTACGAGGGCGCCTGCATAATTTGACATTTTAGCACACGTGCGCGTGTGTATTTTGTAAACCATGAGTGTGCCTTGTTTACGAACGTATAAGCTCGGTGTTCCGTTAACACCGTTAAGTAACTGATCTCCACAAACATCCTTGTCAGTGGAGATTATCTCCATGCCGCTTATCTACGAGGTAAATACACATTCTCGTTATTCACGCAGTTCTGGGTACAATATAGGCATAATCCACACTCCGCCTGCTGCAGTTGGCTGGTGGTGACATCAGCTACCAGTCGTTCAAACTCTTTCTTGACTGGATTCTCCTGTAAAACTGGAGGTCTATGCTCTCTGTGGAATGGGGACAGTAGCCAGTGATTCTCGCTGATAGATTACGTGATGAGATGACCGCTCTGACACCCCCATATTGAGATGTTTCCTGCTTTGTGTTTGCATTTCTTGCCCCCCCCCCCCCTCTCTCTCTCTCTCTCTCTCTCTCTCTCCTCTCTCTCTCTCTCTCTCTCTTCTCTCACTCTCTCTCTCTCTCTCTCTCTCTCTCTCTCTCTCTCACACACACACACACACACACACACACACACACACACACACACACACAACACACACACACACACACACACACAACATACACAGGGTCACACTGTACAGCCTTGCAGTAATGGAAGAGTTCTGTCTGCGTTGATGTAGAGCTTTAATTTTGATGATGTCAGTTTTTTTTCCCCAGCCTGCCGGTGAAAACATCTCTGCCTTTGACTGTGCTTGACGTGTCCCTGTTACACCCTGGATGGCCCTCCACTGTCATCAGGGATGAGAATACTTTTTGATAATATGTGATGCGTTGCATTGATACCATTGATGATTCACCGCTGCAATAGATATAATAAACGAAATATCTTTCTTAAATACCACAGTTAGTCCAGTATCACCTTTGCTGATTAAAAAACAAAAACAAGCTACCAACGAATTATAAATGGCATGTCTCTGTAATTATAGAGATGGTCAAACAGTGCTATTGATGTTAAAGGTCCACCCCCGACAAGGGTGGTAAATGTACACTGAATAAAATTAATTATGAAAATTATATCTGTTACACCATGCAAGGACGTTCACTGGCATACGTAGTCAACATTTTCTGGATTATAAGAATGTCCGTTAAATCATGCACGTACCATTGTTGTCATAGGTGGAGAGTATATACGAAATGCAGGTGGTATGTCTGTTATACCACGCTAAATTCATCGCTGTCGTTGGTGGGGAGCGTTCATACACTGATTTATACGTGGTATGTCTCTGTGATATGGATGATCCCTCTGTGTCAAAGTTAAGGTTGCTTGTTCAGTTGACCAAGGGGAAAAAAAGTCGACTTAAGCCCAGCACTATAAATGGTGCAGACCATATAATGAAATTCATCAGGTCCGACGTGTTGTTAGTGAAGGGCTTAATGTTTATGCATACACGCCAGCTTTGTGTCTGTCCCGTCCCCCCCCCCCCCCCCCCCCCCCCCCCCCCCCATCCGCTCTGTCCCCTTCCTTTCCTTGCCCTTTTGTGTAAACATCTTGCATGTGTATATTTATGTATGATCTAACATGAATCCACACAACTGGCCCACACCTTGCATAGTGTCATATTTATGTTTGATCTAACATGAATCCACACAACTGGCCCACACCAAAGCTCCCCGAGTATTACTCAGTTGAATCTCAGGGTTGGATCTAAGAAAATGCTTAAATGATGGCAGAACTATCTCTCTCTGGCACCAAGCTCAAAGTCTTTCTGTCTCTTGTTGGGCGGAAACGCCAAGTGGCGTGCCCCACCATATATAGCCTATGCATTGCAGCTCTGAATACATTTTAGGGTTGACATATTCATAATTATGACTGACCTAAATTGAATAGACCACAAATATCCCTTTTTCTTGGCGAAAAAAGAAATACTTTCTACTACAAAACAAAACCAGAGAAACTTCGCCAAAAGCAAACAAAACTGTCTTTAGATACCAGAACTATTCTTTAGATTTGAAAGCGGTTACAGATCCAATTTTCTTGAGGGCCTCTGAGTTTTGGATGGATCAGTGACTGGTGAGACCAAAGAGGATGAGAAACTAAGGATCATGTTCAACGTTAAACAGCTGCAGCAGAATGTAGATTGTTATGGTTGTATGGTGTATAGTTTGCGAGATATTTTGACCCATAAAGCCATGATTGAGTTTGTATCTCTTGATCTAAGGGATGTTTGCTGTTCAGTTCATAGTAATGAAGGGTTGCAAATTACTTGAAGTTCCAAAGGCAAAGGAATTTGTTACAATCAGTGTTTGTTTGCTTGTTTGTTTCAGATTGCTAGGATGTTGTTCAAGGCTGTTTACAAGGCTAATGAATCCCGTTATGAGTTACCTTGATCAAAGAGGGCACGTTTTGACCATCTTCGTAGGTGGTTGGGCTATGTTGAGAACATTGATGACTCACACAACAGTCATTTTGAAGAATTACATTTCTTACATACACAGAAAAGTCTGTTCTCACACCATCTCAAGAAACGGCGTAATTTACCACGCGTCGGTTTAGACTCACACAGTGACTGTGAGGGACCTACCGCCTTCACCTTGGTACTCTCTCAGCTGTCTACTCACTGCTCTCCCTTTGTGGCGGATCAGTTGGCAGAAATGGTAAACCCCCACTTTCATATTAGCAGGTCGCAGTGTTTTCTGCACATTTTTTTATGCTGTGTTGCGGTGGTGTTTTCTCAGTCGACTGATTATATTGTATAATCTCAACGTGATGACATTTAAAGAAGCTGTGAAAGACTGCATAGCAGGGGTAGTTAATTCACATCTAGTTTCAAAGACGATAAAGTAAAAGTGTCTCCTTCGAGACTACGCTTGTCCTTCAACGATTGTGCAGTGAGTGTTAGGCTATGTTATGACGGTATTCAAACTTACAGTTTGTGATTTCGCACGTGTTAATCTAGCTCTCAGATTCAATAGAGACAACTTAAAATCCATGTCCTTTGGGTGTGGAAAATGTAAATATCGCAAGTTATAACGCACACGCACGCGCGCGCGCGCGCGCGCACACACACACACACAACACACACACACACACACACACACACACACACACACACACACACACACACACACACACACACACACATACACACACTCTCTTTATGCCTATCTTTGCCTGAGCTTTGGAGTGTGGAAAATGTAAATAATTGTAAAGATCATGTCAGCATCAAGTTGTACAGAATACATCTCTCTCTCTCTCTCTCTCTCTCTCTCTCTCTCTCTCTCTCTCTCTCTCTCCTCTCTCTCTCTCTCTCTCTCTCCGAGGAACACTTTCTGTTCCACTGTACTGCTTATAATGAAGCGCGGACAAATTGTTCATTTTTCCGGTTAAACATAGCGAAAAGACAAGATGTCGCTGTCGTGTTATCATCAGATGATGAACTTGTAATTAGATCAGTTGCGAAATTCGTCGCGGAAGCATTGAAAGTTAGACAGATGAAGGATAGTGAAATCAAGATAATGCATTATAAGAGATATATGAATGGATAATATCATTCACCGCATGTGGAAGAGATCAGTAAGATACAATGTCATCATTTGATTGAGTGGATGGTCGAGTCAGTCTCACGTTTTGTTTTTTAAACCTTACTGCATTACTCCTGTGCTTGAGGACATAAGGAAATGTTACGATTTTATTTGTTTTCGTCAACCTTTGATTTGATACACACTGGGAATTAATGTGTACTATTTGTTTGCAGCAATGGAAGAGGGAAATGTTATTTTTCTGTTACCCCCTCCCCCCTTGTCAAAAGACCTCTTTGGTGATGACAATAAAGTATCAAAGTGTCAAAGTGTCTCCGCTTATCTTTGCTTCTGTCTGTCTGTCTGTCCGTCCGTCTGTCTGTCTCTCTCTGTACCTCTCTCTCTCTTCTCTCTGTCTCTCTCTCTCTCTCCTCTCTCTCTCTCTCTCTCTCTCTCTCTCTCTCTCTCTCGCTCTCTCTCTCTCTCTCTCTCTCCCCCCCCCCTGTCTTTCTCTTTCTGAGTACCTCTGTCTCTGCCTGTCTGTCTGTTCTTTGTCCGTCTCTCTCCTCTCTCTCTCTTCTCTCTCTCTCTCTCTCTCTCTCTCTCTCTCTCTCTCTCTCTCTCTCTCCTCTCAGTACCTCGTCTCTGTCTGTCTGTCGTCTGCTCTGTCTGTCAGTCTCTGTCTGTCAGTCTGTCTGTCTGTCTGTCTGTCGCGTCTCTGTCTTCTGTTGCTCTTTCTCCTCTCTCTCTTCTCTCTCTCTACTCTGAACTCTCGAAGTGGCTT
>CM031602.1:29195440-29240440 GCA_018398815.1 Conus ventricosus
CCCCCCCCCCCCCCCCCCCCCCCCCCCCCCCCCCCCCCCCCCCCACACCACAGGGGAAGGGGGACAAAATTTAACCCAAGAGAAGGGGTACTAAAAATCGTCAAGCGAGAAATAGGTGGTTGTTTAGTTATTTTCTTTTTGTCTGTTCATTTTAAAGGATATTAGACAAAATAATGCAGAATGGGGGGATAAAAATGGAAATGTGTATGCAACATGCTTTAACCCCTTGTTTTGGTGTGTGTGTGGTGGTGGTGTGGTGGGGGTTGTTGTGCGTGTGGGGGTCGTGTGCGACTTTACAACTGAAAAAAAAAAGATTTTTCTAAATGAAACAATTTAGACAGATTAAAAAGCTTTTAAAAAAAAAAAAAAAAAAAAAAAAAAAAAAAAACTAAAAAATTTTTACAAAAACGAGCCAAGGGGGTTTTTAAACAACGAATTTAAAATGAAAAAAAGGGCATGAAGATTCTGGAAAATGCACAGGAATCTTTTTGTCGAATTTTGGAAGAGATGAGTTAAAATAGGAACAATTCAAAGAAAATCAGGTATTAAAAACGTCGATCTCCAACGATTGAATTTGTGTGAAATTTTGTACAAGACTTTTAACTTTAACCCGTAAAAGAAGTTTCCATTTTCCCAAAAATTGTGTACATGCACATACTCTTTGTATACAGTTTACAATTTGAATGGCGCTTAGAGGGACGATAAATTTTTGAATTCTTGAACAAAAACTCAGGGGAGAATCTTGTGCATGTTTTTAAAAAGATACTGATTTTTTGTACATTATAAAAGACTCAAAAGAGTTTTTTTTTTAAAGGGTCCATAGGCTTCTAAAGACTCAAAGGATTTTGTATGACAAAATTTTTCAGATTTTTTTTGATCCCAACGGGCATTCTGTCTGCCATTCATTTCCTACAATCCCACTGTGAAAAACCAGCAAAAGCCACTGTTATCCCCTAGATGTAAGGAAAGGGATAAAAATTTTTAGTTGGGTGTTATCTCGCGCGATTGGTAGCACAATAGATTCCTTTGTTTTGAAGAACAGTTTGGGGAATCAACACAAAAAAGTATTCGGGAAAAAAATCCGGGGGAATGTCAAAAATAATCAGACCATTCGAATTGCTATCTTTCACCCGTAAAAACGAAAACCCCTTTCCAAATGAAAAATTTATCGCTTTCAAAGCAGGAATAAAAAGCGGAAACAGCTTGCCTTTAATAGGGACCTTGTATAAACTTTTAAGTGATTGGGATACTGTCGTCAATATGTGACTTCCCCATAGCACCTAAGCGTTATTATTAACATTCTTTGCAAATCAGTGTATTTATAATCAAACCCTTTCCGGGGTAGTTCCCAATTTGGAAAGGGGCTCACGGGATAAAGTGGGGGAATGGTTTTTGTGATCAATTTTTTGGGAGATTTCAACAGGTTTGTGAGTACTAAGGGTGGTTTTTATTTGTGTATTTTTTTTTGCGCGCTTTGGAAAAATTTAAATCAAACGCTATCAGTTCACCCATTTAATTTAACATAGAACATTTAAATGTATTTAGCACAACAATTTTTTGATAAGCATCCAGGGCAAAACGCCAGCTTCATGAAGTCCCATAATGGGAACGTAAAGGGGGAAAATCCAGGCTTTCTGTTTCCTTTCAATCGTATTTGTAGCTTTTTTAGAAAATACTTTGGGGAAAAATTACTTCCTTCAATAATCCTTGTCCCCGACCAAAAATTTTATAATGAAAAAAAAAAGCACGTACCCGCCCAACTCTTAATCACAACTTTAAGAAAATTTGGCTTTCCTTCTTTAGTTATGATAAACCAATATGTGTGTTCCATGATAATTTTGAAGTAAATGTACACCTAAAAACTTTATCAAATGTGTAGAACAGTTATCCATCTTCAAATAGGGGGATCATGAGAATTTCCCCAGCATCAAAAAGCATTATAGATTTCCACGACAACAAACCCCTTCTCAAACAAAATCTGGCATAGTCTAAGTCTCTTTGATTAATTTTTTTTTGATGTAATTGACCCCTTTAAAGGGGTTTTTCTTTTTAAAGTAACATTCATCCCTTAAAAATGTGTCATCAGCATTGAACTAAACGGGGAATTTTTTGAAATATTTTGTGAGATCGTGCGTTAGGGTATTAAAAGCAAAGGGGGGAATACAAACCCCAGGGAGCCCCCTCCACAAACTCTTTCAGAATATGTATTTCCTATTTTGGGGTTTAATTTTTTCTGTACAAAAATTTTTTTTGAATAATCAAAATTGACAAGAGACCTATCATTTTTAAATTATATAAAAGTCGCTCATGCCAAGGGTTGATCATACCCTTTTTTACTCGAAAAAAATTGCAAGTACATTTTTTTTTTTCCGGCAAAATTTACATTTTATCTGGTTGTAAGTTTTTAAAGGGGATCAAAATCGATCGGCCTTTTCTAAAAACCCCGCCTGAGCATAGGGAAAAGTCCGTTTTTTTCAAAGATAATAAGTCTTTTAATACAATTTTTTTTCCTTATTTACCAGTATGAGAGGTGGGAAACGAAACATAAAATTAATATCAATTAGGTTTTTCCCTCTTGAAATGGGCACAATGACAGAATCTTTCCAAACAGACGGAGGCTTTCCCATCTATCCAACATTTTTCATAATGGTAACAGAAATGTTGTAAAATTGATTGGAAGGTTCCTTAACATTTCGTTTGAGACTGAGGTGTGTGTGTGTGTGTGTGTGTGTGTGTGTGTGTGTGTGTGTGTGTGTGTGTGTGTGTGTGTGTTTTGTGTGTGTGTGTGTGTGTGTGTGTGTGATAGGGCGCGCGCACATGCTCACATAGCCTGTGCGTGTACGTAGGCCTACATATGCACATATGAGTACATGTGTTGCCAGAATATTTGTGTGTATGTGTGTGCTTGTGTGTGCTTGTGTGTGTGGTGTGTGTGTGTGTGTGTGTGTGTGTGTGTTGTGTGTGTGTGTGTGTGTGTGTGCATGTGTGTGTGTGTTTTGTGTGTGTGTGTGTGTGTGTGTGTGTGTGTGTGTGTGTGTGTTTGTGTGTGCGCGCGCGCGTGCATGCGGTGTGTGTGTGTGTGTGTGTGTGTGTGTTGTGTGTGTGTGTGTGTGTGTGTGTGTGTGTGTGTGTGTGTGCGTGTGTAAAGACAACTTGTAAGTGTCTGACAAATTGTGTGTGTGTTGTGTGTGTGTGTGTGCGTGCGTGCGTGCGTGGCGTGCGCGCGCGCACTTGTGCGCATAAGAGAGAGAGAGAGAGAGAGAGAGAGAGAGGAGAGAGAGAGAGAGAGAGAGGAGCGAGAGAGAGAGAGAGGGGGATAGGTGAGGGTGGGGGGGGGGGGGAGAGAAGGACTTTTGAGCTCGAAAAGGAAACATGTCACAGCTTTCTAAATCCATTCACACAACAGCTGTTTGCAGTGATGCAGTTAACTGCGCACACATACATTATAATAATTATTTCAGTAATATTTAGTAATAATCATCATCCTCGGTCGACTGATGAAGATTGCTCTGGTCACACTTGCTATGATCGAGCAGTTTTACTCCATATTTCTGAAGTTGAAAATATTATGAGGCAGGGAACAGTAAACAATAAACAAGTAGGGTAACTCTGCTTCAATATGGGGGCAATGTTGTGTGGTGATAGTCGACGTACATGCACCGCAGGTGGAGTGGCCTTCAGACTTTATACTACACGCTTTGCACACGCAAAGCTTTCGCACTGCATACATAATGCAACGCTTTCGCACTGCATAATAATGGCAAGCTCAGCTCAGGTCGTTTCACCTTTAGTTTTGAAAGAGTTTCTCTATCTTGTACAACTGAATGTATTCTTTTCGCCCAAAGAGCTCCGTATCAACAACATGAACATTCTTGCTTGGAGTGAAAGGGTTATATGTTATGAGTAACAGTGTAAGTTTAGATCTGATAACCTTCATTTGGTTATACTATTTATTCGTGTACCCGGTGAAATTTCTAATGGAGTTTTTCTTAGCAGGATTCTTGACTGGAAATGCGTTTTGTAAAAGAAAATCGCGTTGCTAATGTAAATTTATGCCCGTTGATACTCGTGGTTTGAAGTCAAACTGTTGGAGCGAGACTGTTAGGAGTCTCAAGTTCTACCCAGTTTTTGGCTCAGTGGGGCAAACGATGTCGTGAGTTCGAATCCTTCTGTTGCCCACCATCAAATTTACTGTTGTTTCTGTCCTCAATAAAAGTGGTAAATAGTTTCCTCCTGTATCCTCTTCCACTGGAGGGAGATGACTGGGTACCAAATAATTGTGTACTCACTAGAGACAAGTGCTGATCGTGTTCATATTTTTATTTTAACCATTTTACAAATGGTTTAAGAAAGAGAATTAAGAGAAAAACTATTGGTGTTTTTCAAATTCGTTCAAGAGACATCTGAAAAACTTTTTTTTTTTTAAACCATGCTGATAAATAACAGACTTACAGTGCTTCTTCTAATGGCTCTGCAAAGAAGAAACCTGCGTCACTGAAATGAGAGTCAAACAGCTCCTAGCTGTAAAAACATGAATTATACTTCTGGAAGTTACTTTGATGAGTGCTGGGAGATTATTTGTGATATGCTCTTGGATGCTGCAGAAAGATTGATCCTCTACTTCCCCCTCCCTTATTCTCCCCCCATAGTAAAAAAACAAAACAAAACAAAACCCTTTGCCAAAAAGAAAAAAAACAACTTATTTCGCAAACATTGATAGACAAGATAGTCTAAGAAAAAAAAAAAAGAAAAGCTTCTGCATGTTATGAAGAAAACAAAAGGGGGAAAATGTTAACACCACCACCACCACCAATTAATTATTGAAGGAAAAAAAGAGCCTTTCTGTAGGAAATATATATATTTGAACCTTGTGAAATGAAAATCCAGGAAAAGTGATAAAGCAGGGGATGCTAGAGCTTGCCAATCGAATAAGATTCATTTTACCATGGGGTAAAACCTTTAGAAATCTATCTAAAAGGGCTGAGATTACTGTGGCTCAGAATGACATTGACAAAGCAGCTGTTTGATTTCTTTTTTTTTTTTTTTTTAATTTGCCAGTGTGTTACCGATACAATCATTTTAAGTCCTATGATTTCACTTGACTTTTTTTGTTGTTAAGATGTTTCAGTGTCAGAGTTTGTGTTTTCTCAGGTGCAGAGTATTAAGTTGATTAAGGTGTTCAGCCTTTATTTATCAAGACAATGGACATATCTTAGGCACAGAAAGAAGCTGAGGTATCACTCATCTTTAAAAACTTGGGTGAGATGCTGGCAAATATAGAGCTGGCAGTTTAACATCGGTAGTTTGTAAGTTGTGTGTGTGTTTTGTCCACAATATATATTAATATGATTTAAAAGGACTAGATCTTGTGTGCCTCAGCTGCTGGTTACTGTTTAAGAACATATTTTAAGTCTTCACCAGTGGATCAGATTTGTCATGATCAACACAGAGCATTTGATACTGTGTGATATTATATACTTATGAATAAACTGCTTGCATGTGATATTCAAAATCAGTTACTAAGCTGTAAATCTCAGTACAGATGTCTCAATGGAAAGTCTTTCCTTAAGTTAAAGCTAATGTAAATTACATGTGGTCTGTCCCAGACCAGTGCTTTTTCAGACAATGTGAGGAAATTAGTATTTATTAAGGTAGGCAGTTTGTGGATGCCGTACTTCAAGATTTCAGAAAGCAAAATGTTGCTTGTGACTGCTGACATATTCCACTGAAAACAGAAGGTTGTCTGGATATAATGGATAAAAAAATGATGAAAAATGGATGGAATATCAGCAAGCCAATCCCTTTTGATGATGAATAATATTTTTTTTTTCAGAGACAGAGAGAGGGAAAGAGGGATGGGAGTAGCAGGATCAGGTGCAAAGCAATGCAGTAATGTGCCAAGGTCAAAGTGGATGATGGCTACATCTAGATAGGCACCTGATAATCTGATGAAGATTTCATTAACTGTAGATCTTATCGATGCAAAGAGGGTTTGTGCTGCATTCCACTGAATCCGTAAGGTTTCTATCTTATGTCATGAGTAAGTCTTTGACTTGTTGTGAAAGGAAAGCAGAAACACATCATGATGCTTCCACTAAAATGATGCAGTTTTGTGTTTTAAGTTTCTCCACACTCACATCAAGTCTACTGTTACTAGCTTGTGTTCATGTTGTTCGCATAATTGCATGCTCTGATTTGCAAGTATTATGGTACTTTACAGGGGAATGGAACGGAGTACTGCAAAAACCTCAGGACCAGTGTCATGTTGTTGCCATGTAAAACTGAAACTACTGGAACCCCAGCTTCACCATCAAAACACAAAGTAACTTAAAAGTCTAGCAGTTAATGCAGTTTGAGAACAAATCTTTTCCTAGCTTTGTTTCAAGGCAGATTCCCTTTTGTTTTGCTGTCTCATCTTGAATGTACTGTCTGTGCGTTACTCATCTGCAGCTCATTCTGGCTTCTCACACCTCCACTGTATGTAGAACAGCATCTAGCAGTCCCCCTGCTACAAGCCTCCCCTGCTGTGGAGTAACATCACATTCATTCAGTGAAGGCCCTCACTGACTTGCTGATGTCAAAGATGTTGACATGAACTTACCAGCAGGACAGACAAAGTCAGGGAGATAGAGCTGTTTGTCACCACAATACGGGGCATGAAGAGCCTAAGACTTAGAGTCTCTTTGTGATCGTGTTCAGTGAGGATGGGGATGATGCAAATGATTTCCATAATGATCTAAAACTATATGACAAAGCTATACTTTTCTTCTATTTCATGATAATAGCCCTGATTCATCCTGGCCCGAGAGATTAGACACATGCAGTGTCGGTCATAATAAACTCAAGTCAGGTCAGAAGTGAGCTAGGACTGACATGTTCCACAATATGCTCATAATGAGAATCACGCTCAGTCTGCAACCCATGACACTAACAACTGCACCCTCCTACATGCTATTTTAACAGAATAGAAAGAATTTTACTCTACATATGTAATCTTTTACTACCCAGTTTGGTTTGTATTTAGATCATAGACCTCATGAATGGGGCCTCACTAGAAGCGGCTATATTGCTCATTGAACATCTTTCTTTGTGGGTTCATCTTTGAATTCATGCTGTTAACAAAAAAAAAGAAAAGAGTCTGAGTTCATTCTGAATGTTACACAGTCAGAAACTGAAAGGTGACTGTCATCAATTTCAAGGTGGTTTTCTCCCCTTCCCCTTTTCCCTTCCCCTCCCCTGTCTTTCCCCCCTCTCCAAAACCGACCTCCTCCCCACCTTCCCCTAATCTCCGCCCCCACCTCCCCAACCTGCTGGAAGACATTTGAAGGTATCTAAGGCTGGCTGTTGTCCTTACAGATCCAGCTGTCATTGTGGTGGACAGTGGGTGACATGGGACTGCTGGAGCCTGACGTCTGAAGAGATCATGTCCAGGTCCAGAAAACCTGTTACCAGGAATCCACAGTGGGTTTCCTCAAAGTGGATGTTGTTTTCTCTGGTGTGTGTGTGTGTGTGTGTGTGTGTGTGTGTGTGTGTGTGTGTGTGTGTGTGCGTGCGTGCGTGCGTGTGCATGCGTGCGTGTGTGCATGGAAAGACTTAATGTCATGGCAGGTGTAAAATATTCAGATACTGAGGACAAGAAGATTTAGTGGAAGTATATGAGAGAGAGTATATAGTGGAAGTATATTATGAGAGAGAGAAGCAGCTTTGCAACATATTTGCTGAACCAGGAGCCAGTGAAGAGAACACAGTACTAGGGTGATATGATCAAGTGTAGAAGAGTGAAAAGATGAGGTGGGCAGTTTTGATTTTTGGACTTTATGAAATTTGGTAATGAGACAGCTGTGGGGGCCGGACATGATATAAATCAACCAGACTTCTTGCAAACTGGTTCTTTACAGATGATGTGAAATATAAGAAAGCAGGCTTTTTTTCTTTCTAGCATTTCATTTATTCTTAATGGGGAAAAAAAGATATGAAAAGACAAAAAATATTTAATCACCAATTTTTTGTGTTAAGTTTACACACCTAACCACGACACTCTGAAAGAGATGAACATTAAGTTGTGTTGCTTTGTTAATATGGTCTCAAACGTCATGTCATTAACAGTACAGATTTGTTGTACATTCACTCTCGGAAACGTTTGCTGCCGTATCTCTACCTTGCATTCGTCCTGAATGTTTGCTGTGTGCTGTTACCATCAAGAATGATGATGTCTGCATCTGCCTTTACAGGGATGGGTTGAGCAAGGAGAATGCCAAATTGACCCAGGAGATTGCAGAGCTTGGGGATGCCCTTTTTCTGCACCACGCACATTGATGAGGCCCGCAAAAGTGTGCCAGCTTGATCAGGTAGTATCTAATAGTGTGGTGGCAAGTTCCCCAAATATAGGAAATGGCAACCCCTAGGTGAAGCTGTCCTAAATAGCACTAATGCAGTTGCAGGGAAATCATGACTGTTCTTTTAACAGTCACTGCATTACTGGGCTCAGTGAGGTTTAGGCATACACAGGCTCCCACTTCCCCACAAAATTCAACAGATTTAAGCAAAAATGTAAAAATACAAATCCACAGTTGGCAGTTGCCACTTTGTCTACCCAGCTTAAGGCAAGTTAAAGTCCTCCTCTGATGCTGTGCATAGGTCAGATGCTGCACAGTGAGCAAAGACTGAAAAAAGTTGTATGAATAAATGGACATGGATGTGGTTGGAATGTAGTTGATATATCAATCAGTGCTCAGATATGCACTGCTATTGTGCTGTTTTTGAAAGCAATATGCCTGCTTGCCCTCCTTGAATTTCAACATTTCTTTTTTTTACTGTTTCTTCTTTGGGATGCCCTGCATCAGTGTACTGCTTCTTTTAAACAGTCCAGTGACTGCTTCTGTTAACAGTCAGTGGACTGTTTGTTAACAGTCAGTGGATTTGCTTCAGTGGACTGCTTCTGTTAACAGTCAGTGGACTGCTTCTTTTAACAGTCAGTGGACTGCTTCTTTTAACAGAACATGTGGACTGCTTTTTTTTAACAGTCAGGGGACTGCTTCTTTAACAGTCATGGACTGCTTCTTTTAACAGTCTGTGGACGGCTTCTTTTAACAGTCAGTGGACTGCTGCTTTAACAGTCAGTGGACTGCTTCTTTAACAGTCATGGCCTGCTTCTTTTAACAGTCACGTACTGCTTTCTTTGAACAGTCAGCGTACTGCTTCTTTTAACAGTCGGGCGTACTGCTTCTTTTTAACATTTGGTGTGCTGCTTCTTTTAACAGTAGGTGTGCAATCATGTAGTTAGTGGTGAAAGTGTCTTCACTCATGCATTAAAACAGTGTCAAAGAAGCAGAGCAAAACTCACTGTTTGTGAATCAGAAGTCAGAGCTGAAAAAGAAACCCAAGTGCGACTTGCCGGCATTGGTTCTGCAAACAAGAAAACAAAATGTTGCCCAGTTACCAGCCGCCTGGAAAAATGGGTCAGTGTTGCAGACTTCTGGCTGGGAAATAATGGATTTAATTCCCATCAGAGCCATTTGTTTCTGAGATTTTTCTGCCCCGACCAGCTCGTACCCAGATCTTTAGTTTGCTATGGCTCAGTTAGGATGACTTGGACCACACAGTTGACTTTCATTCATTTAATGGATCCATCACTGAGTGTGTTGAAATTTCTTGTCTAACACTGTAGGTATCTGTATTTACTCTGGCTTTAGCATTAGGAAAAAGTCTCAATTCCATGGCCTTTCATTGCCATGCCCTCATGGTGAGTTCATTTTCAATTTCCTCTCCACTATGCCCCTTTTTGTGTGTGTGTGTGTGTGTGTGTGTGTGTGTGTGTTGTGTGTGTGGTGTTTTGTGTGTTGTGTGAAGCACATGAATAGGGTCAAGGTCATTTTTTTTTCAGTTTTCTAAAAGCTAATTCATCGAAACAGGGAAATATGCAAGTCCAATCTACATGGAGTTAATTATCAGTTCTTCCCAGGAGGTGTGGATTATCCACACTTTTCTCGCTAATTGCTTTATGATATTAAACAGGTTGATCGAAAGGTGCCAATTAGCTCTTAATGCAGATGGGCGTTCCTTGTGGAAAAAATGTAACCTGTAATTTTTTCCAAAAATAAAACTAAAGAATAAAATCATTGAAAGTTTTAAAAAAATAGTTGACAATATTTTATCACCTGAAATGAATGGGGTAGTTTTTGCTCACAAACTGTTTTTTGTTGTCTTTACAAAAAGAAGCGTCCAAAAAGTGTTCATAATACTTTGATACCGAAACAAACAAGTTAAGTTTCTTTGTTAACTCCCCTTCAAACTTTTTTTGAGTAAACATATTAATTACCTTGAAAAAAATCTAGGAAACAAAATTGCATTATACGTGTATTTTTCTGGGGATAAACCCTTTATTAACTGGGGGTCTACTTTGTCCATGTCGCTTCAGGGCTAGTTCGGTTCAATTCTGTTGTATGGCCAAGAAGCATTTTTTTACAGCTGCAAAGACAGATTTGCATAAGCTAACCAGTATTGACTCATTAGCCTTTAAAATTGCTTTAGAACTTTCTCAATGGTCTTCACTTGATTTGACAATAAAAGAGCCACATGCGTTACCCACAAATGAACATAGGTTAATTTGTACTTGTAATTTTACAGTGAGAGTTAGAACTTTCCCAAATTCAATCGTGACTGAACTGGATGGAAGTACCTATGTTTCTAGAGAGATCCGTAACAATGCAGTGTACATGTCCTTAGGTGATTCTATTCCCCCATTATTTCAGAGCTCTTGATGGTATTGCCACTCTCCCACATCCTTCTTGGTTGGCACAGCAGGCTGAAATCATCTAGATAACGAATATGATTCCTATCAATACATTTTCGTGGATGGTTCTGTTTTAGATACTTCTGATGTGGGGCTTCTTTGTAATACCAGTGCGTAATATTAGAAAGAAATTCCATGTTAAAAATGGTGCTTTATATTTACAGCAGAATTGTTTTCCATTTTGAGAGCAATAGATTTCATTATTGACATACTTACATTATCAGATTCAAAATCAGCACTTACGGATCTAACTGTCACCCCCCCCCCCCCCCCCCCCCCCCCCCCCAAAGCTAATCATTTAAACATGGTATGTGAGATCCTATTTCTACTTCATCAATTGATAGAAAAGATTTCATTCTCAACATTCATACATTATCAGATTCAAAATCAGCGCTTACGGATCTAACTTGTCAATCTCCTCCCCCCCCCCCCCCCCCCCAAACTAATCATTTAAACATGGTATGGAAGATCCTACTTCTAATCCATCAGTTGATAATGCAGAGTACCAATATAACTTTTTTATGGGGTTCAGGGCACTCCAATTAACATGGCAATGACTTAGCTGATTTTTATGCAAAGGAAGCCGCAAGAAATGCATCTGATGTTTTTGAATTGCGATGTCCCTCATTCTTCATCTAAAGATGTCCACATTCTCACAAGTTCAATCAGGAACATGAAACAGGAAAAAAAACTGTGAAGATTCAGCTTGGAAGCACAGTTGGAATATGTCTATTCCAACAAGAAAATATTGTAATCCCGCAGGGCCTATCCCAAACTGTAACCTTATACATAGGCTATGGGTAAATGGATAGTTAGGCAGATATTTAAAACCGGCACCTGCTTGTGCATGTGGTCAAATTCTTGATATTCCTCATTTTGTATTTGACTGTACTTGTACATGAACTCACTTTCAACCTCTTCATGATAAGATCAAGTCTCTTAACCTTCTGTTGGCGATGTCTAGTGTGTTCAGTCCCAGTTATGAGACTGGATGGAGTCTGGCACTATTAATTGTTTATCTTACGAAATCTCATCCACTCTGAAGATATTTTACCCCCCCCCCCCCCCCCCCCCCCGCCCGAACCCTTGTCTCCCTTCCCAACAGTTTTTTTTTCTTCCCTTTTAATTCGTAAACGTTTGACATAAATATAAATTTTATGCTAGGTATATTCTGTATCAGTGTGGTTCGGTGTCTAATTTGCGTGTAGAGCAAGGCTTTTCGATTCCTCCTATCCTTCTCTTCCTTCCCCTTCTCCCCCCTTCCCATGCCACATACACCCATAAACTGTTTGACTGTAACGAGTAATAGGTCAGCCTGTTGCATACTCTGATGATCATTGCACACCTGTGTATTGCTCATACATGTGGCCCATAAAACTGATGTTTCTGCGTACCAGTGTATATGGGCCCATGTGTGTGTGTGTGTGTGTGTGTGTGTGTGTGTGTGTGTGTGTGTGTGTGTGTGTGCAGAAAAATTCCAGGAGAGCATCATTTTCTGATTTTTGTTATATATCAGTGGGTTTTGTTTTGTTGGCTTTTTTCTGTGTGTGTGTGTGTATATGTGTGTGTTGTGTGTTACTAGTGTATGAGTGTGTATGCATGTGGTGTGAGTATGTGTGTTTGTGTATATGTGAGTGTGTTTGTGTGTACATATGGAAATGTGTGTATGTGTTTGTGTGTGTGTGCATGTGTGTGTGTGTGTGTGTGTGTGTGTGTGTGGAGAGAGAGAGAGAGAGAGAGAGAGAGAGAGAGAGAAATTCCTTTTGTTTATTGAAAAAAATGTTGACATTCTTTTCATAATGTTTTCTTAAATGCCAGTCCAAGTAAGAGTTAATCAGACAATAAATTGGTTTCAGTCAGAATGTGTGTGTGGTGTGTGTGTGTGTGTGTGTGTGTGTGTGGCGCGCGCGTGTGTGCGTGCCCTGTGAATTGACTCCTTGCTGTCAGTGCTAGTGGTGTCTGCTGTCTAGTCAGATCTTATGTTGACTGTACTTCACATGGAACTGATATTGTGTTGGGTTTTTTTCTTTGTCAAATGAAGTCAGTTGTTTTGCAAATATAGTCAGTTACTATGTTGTTCATGAGCGTTTTGGTGAATACTTCGTTTCTGACTATGCTCAGGCAAGAAGTTGGGGGAGCACGCTGGCAGTATGGAGGAGAAGGAAAGCTTCACACATTCCGGTCAAAGAATGATCTGGAGGAGAATCAAGGGGCGGCGAGCCATAGAAACACCAATAGAAGCCATTTAAGATCGGCTGTAGTGTCAAAGAAAACGGTGTGTTCCACTTTTGAATGTTGTTGATTGACCGAGTGATTTATTCAAGAGTTTGTTAAAGATCAGTGAGCTGTTTTGGTCTTATTGTATAAGTTAATTACATCTTTTTCAGCATATACTGATTGTATTATTCTTATGTTACCATCACTGTTATTATTTTTCAAATTCAAATAAACATGTTTATTTGTTTTAGTTTGTTTCTGTTAGTGATGATACATTCAAACAAACAGTCTTTATAATGTGATTGAATTGTTTATGTGTACGTTTGAATCTGTGTGTGTGTGTGTGTGTGAGCATGCATGCGAGTGTGTGTGTGTGTGTTTTTGTGTGTTGTGTTTTGTGTGTGTGTGTGTGTGTGTGTGTGTGGTGGTGATGGACATACTTTAAAAACAACAAATATGATTTTTTTTTCTATCCAGGAGGACAAACCCCAGTTGGAGGCCATCTCCCCAAAGTCCTCAGGTCCCAGATGTTTGAATGAAGATGCTGAAGTTCAAAGCAAGTGCACAGGTGGGGAATCCAGGAAACCTTGCCAAATCCAGCCGCTCCAAGACAAAGTCCGTCCATCACCAGCAAGCCTCGTGGAGTTCCGGAACAAGGAATCTCGACCCCAGTAGCAAGGAGTATGATGCTTTCATGCAGGGCATCTTCGGAGAGGGTGGCTTTCCCCTGCAAGAACAGTACTCGGTAGAGTCTGCAGCTGTGGGGATGTCCCTTTTTGCAGAGAAAAACAGGTCGAATATTAAAGAAATGAAGAGTAAAGTACTGAAAAGAGCAAGTGCTGTTTTGATCATGAGACCTCGTTCAGCCTCTGCTGCTCGGGACAAGACTTCTGGTCAGCCAAAAGGTGCCCCTGTTCCTCGAAACCCAAAGATGACCTAGGAGCAGGAGAAAAGGTAACGTCGGAGAGAGCACTGACAGACAGAAAGTCAGTGACTGCTGTTGGGAACAGAAGAGATAAGAAGGTGGAGCAGGAAGCAAACAGAATCAGCTCCTCCCGCTCAACAGAGGCAGGAAAGTCAGTTGGCGACCCACAGACCAATTCTGATGGTACTCTCCAGGGTGATTCAGGTAAAAGTCTTCCAGAAACAAATAAGGAGGAAGACATGAACTCTAAGCAGAATGATGATGCTCCCTTGTCTGATACAAAGGATGCTGATGAAGATATGAGTGAGTTGTTAAGTTTGTTCAATAAGCCCAGGGTGACAGACAAGGAACACTCTAAATATGTTCCTCTTCCAGAACATCGATATTCTATGTCAAATAGGGGTTGGGACAAAAATGCTGTCCCCAAACCATGGGACAAATGGATGAATTTGAAGGATGTCAACAAAAACATTCTCTCAGAGCTCAATTTGGACTCCAGCAGTAATTCTAGAAGGCCATAAATAAGGGAAGCCATGATGATGTAAAGGTGGGGAATTTTAATAGTTCACGCAAGGATGCATCAAAGTCAAGAGAGAAGCCACCCATTAGGAGGAGTTGGACAGCCTCTTCACATTTATCTTCCTTCGACCAAGCCAAACGCCCACAGTCAGCTGCCAGCTACCACAGAGACATTCTTGGAGTGCAGAACATGCATCCAGATCTGACAAACATCCATCCTCTGGCAAAGAGTCAAAATCACTGTCTTTGTCTGGTAACCTTCCTTCATCCAAACAAAAGGCGGTGGCTGACTGGTTGGACAAGCACGTCAGCCACATCAAGAGAGAAGCATCCAGCCTCAGTTCAGAATCCAGCTCCAGCTCCAACAGGGACACTGTGCACACCTACCCTTCCTCCATCACTCTGGCGGACCTCACAGCCCAAGTGGCAAGGGTGGACTGTTTTGAGAGTGACCGGCAAGTGGCAGCCTGGCTCAGCTCTCTGGGGCTGAAGGATGTGGGAGAAGTATGAGCAGTTTGTTCACCCTGCATCAGATTGAGATGGTGGACCTGCCGGCCTTGACCGTCTCTGTCCTACAGCACATGGGCATAAGCAAGGTAGGGCCTGTTATGAGGATTATGCGAGGAGTGGAGAAGCTGAAGGGCCAGCTCTCCAAAGCCAGCCAAAAGATTGACCAGAGAAGAGAGTGTCCACCACAACCAGGTTTGGGAGACACATATTTCAAGATGGCTGGGGGAGCTGGAAAAGTAGAGGATATTTCCATAGATAAAGACCATGGGGATACAAAGCCTGAAGCAGGAAGACCTGATCTGAAACACAGCAAGGACACTGGACAAGAAGAGAAAACACCTTCAGCATCAGAGAGGGCAGGGACATTCAGGTCCAGCCTCCAGGAACTGTACAGAGATCTCGCTGTTGAAAAAAGAAATGAACCAAAGATTGAGGAAGACAACAGTGACATCAGCAGAGAAACCAGTCCTTTTGAGTGCACAAGAACGCTGCATGATCGTGGCTATTTTGAAAGCCCAACACACATCTTACATGTGAATTCAGCATCTGATATGAGCATGCAGCAAATTCCTACTGACAGATCAAAAAACAACCCAACTTTAAGAAATGTGGAAGTTGGAAAATCACAAAAATGTAATGTTGTTTCCACCCGTGACAGAAGTCAAATTTCACACAAACATATACAGAAAGATGCAGGCAAGACTCGTAAAGCATCCCCCTCTTTTGATTCTGTGTATCCATGTCAAACAAATGATAATGAAAATTCAGAATTTCCTGAAGAAAAGCTGTCATCCATGCAAACAGAAAAAGTGCCACATGAAGGACTGTCCAAGCGATGTGGCAAAGTTGCTCAGTTGAAGTCAAGTGGTTCTGTTACCAAGGTTACAAGCAAGTTAAAAGATCGTCCAGCAAGTGGCAAAGTCAAAGGTCAAGGAGATTCTACTCAGCAGAAACAGTCTTCATTCAGAGTTGACACAGGTAAGTTCATGATAAGTAACATTTCTTTTTCATCACACAGCAATTTCTTTTAACATAAAAACGTTTTGATGCATTATCATTGGAAAGCTATTGCCCTTCAAATCATTGTATGCCTATGATCTATGAGATTTTATGAGAGATGGGTACTACTTGTTTATTTTTGTGAGTTCTACCTCATGCATGGTGTAAATCAGACGCTGTATATATGAGACTGACCATATCGTCTCTTTCAGGAAATGAAGCATGCAGACCAATACTTTAAGGTCTAGTGTAGATGACGAATTGAACAGGACAGGAGGTAGGTGACATGAAGAACAGTCTTGACCACACTGGGGATTGACTTCAGACACACCCCTCATTCCCTTCCTATATTTGAGAAAGTCTTTAATATTTCAGAGGCAGTATTTGTTATTTATAATTGACTTAAGTTTCTATTCATTATTCCTGCTTTGTAAAGAAGCATGGGCATGGGCAAGCACTATGAAATGTGGAGAGAACTCTACACATCTTTCACCGTTTCAGACGCTCTGTCAATATTTCTTTCCTTCCAGGTGTAGAACGGTTGGCACACAGGATGGCAGCACGTCAGAAGAAGAGAAAGCAAGAGGAAGAGATGTTGGACCAGCGACTACAGCGGCTGCGGGAGCAGCGTGATGCTTTAGCTGCCAGGCATAAGATGAGGGAGAGAAGTCGTAGCATGGAGCGGGACACTTTTTCTAACCAGCTGGATCATCTGGTTTGTGACTGATTTTTTTAAAAAGTTGCATCTAGATGTGTGTGTGTGTGTGTGTGTGTGTGTGTGTGTGTGTGTGTGTGTGTGTGTGTGTTCTAAAGTATTCGATACTATCTAACTCAAAGAAATCACATAGTTTTTGATGGAGTGGTAATGTGTTTGATGATCACATTTTAACTTCTGAAACTAAATGTAATGTTGAAATCAGTGCGTCCTTTGAAGTAACAATCAGATCACGCTATATTCCCATTTGTAATATTTTCATCTCCATTTGCTCATTGTGGGTTAGTGTTGGATGCCATTAAAATCACGTTGGTTTGTTTTCAGCTTGAAGGCACTTTGAGGAAAGAGAGGAGGAAATCTGACAGTGGTTTGGAGGAGCGTATTGGACTCTACTTAGACAAAGCAGGTGGGAAGGAAATGGAGTGATATTGGCTTGATTACAATAAGGGATACAGAGTCCATCAGTGATAACTGCATGAGACAGATGCCCGGATGAAAGGGAAAGAAGGGCTGAAACAAATTCATGAACTCTGTAGACTGAACTGACTGCACCCTAGAAGCATCATTTACCATTTTTAAAATTATGTTTGCATCAGTGCTCAGTATAATTATGATCAAAGAAGTGAGGCTTGTGGGAGCACATTGGAGTTAGATGGCAAATGAGAAGATCTTCCATAGTATCACACAGTCATAAGTAGCTCGGGAAGTACTCGTAATTTAATCTGACATATATAACTATATCCATATATGCATCTGTCTATCTATCAATCTCTGTCCATGGATCGATCTATCAATTGAGAGCATATTAGACTCTACTTACACAGAGCAGGTGGGAAGGAAATGGAATTATATTGGCTTGATTACAATAAGGGATATGTCGGTTATGTCCAGTATAACTCTATCTATCTATCTATCTTCTATCTATCTATATATATATAGACATATGGATGGATACACACATAGATTGACATATGCATAGAAATGAACATACTTAAATACACACACACACACACACACACACACACACACACACACACCCCACACACACACACACAAAAGGGGAAATATATAAAAGAGATATGCTGTAATGTTCTACGTGATGTAATGGTCATAGTAGGTCTGTTACATCACAACTGAATTTCCATGTGGATTAATAAAGTATTGTTAAACTGAATGGAATTCAATTGTAGTCAGCAGTATTACAAGCTGAACTGACTGTTAGAAGAAAGACACATATGAGTTTGTGCATGAGTGTTAGCGAGCGTGTGTTGTAAACTGAATGCCTTTGTTTAAGGTGAACTGTTTATGGATCCTGATTATGATAGCCTCGCATGTCAACAACCAAGCCATGGTAACCCTTCGCTTGCCACAGATCTGACTGCACTTCAAATGCAGGAAATGTCTCCATTTGTGAGTTCCATCATCCTCTCAACAGTAAATTTTACAGATGGCACTTGTTGATTTTTTTTGTTTTTTCAAAGCATGCTGGTCCTGATTTTTTTTAATTTTTTTTTATTTTATTTTTTTAGCACAAATGTTTGTTTGAGGTGTGTCATGCTAGAGTGGCTGAAGTCAAATGACGGGGCAATATGGTTCAACAAGAACTGATATTTAGTTAGTTTTTTGGATGAACTTTGAATTCGGCCTTGCCTTGCTCCCCCTCATCATCCTACAAATGACAGGCAACAGGTGTGTGATCAGATGGTGATCAGGATAGTGTTTTTAAAGCATGTTTTATCTTGATGGTGATGACAGGTCCAAAAGAAAACCATACAGTAAACACTCTGTTGTGTTAGGCTTACTTCTGTTCAAGACTTAATTTTCAGTGGACATTCCGTTATTGTAATATCAGAGTTTCCTCCCAGTTTAGTTGCCTTCTCGTTTTAGGGATTTTAATTGTTTTTTCTGGGTTACACCTTTGTTTCTACTTTTTGATTTTGTTTTAATTTTTCATAAATTACTTATGATCCATGGTTTCAGTTGGAGAATGATAGCGGTTCCAAGCTGCAGCAGTTGACACTGAGCGAGGTCAGGAAAACTGCAGGACAGGCTGCACCACCTGGAAAAGTCCCTCCTTCTCTCCTCTGGCACCACCACCACCACCACCAACACCCATGCTGCCGGGGCAGCTGCCCATCCTGGCGAGGTCTGTCACAGCGCCATCCTGTCTGGCACCCAGGGTGACATCCTCTACCAGCTGGATGAGCTCTGTCCCCAGGTGCGGAGGGGGCCTCAGGGGACAAGATCGATGTTGTCGTCAGACCTCGCAAATCTAGAGAGGAGATATGGGCCTTCAACATTCTGACGTCAGGGGAGGTGACCATGATGTTCCCAAATTCTCGGCGGTCTCAGATGGTGACGAGGGACCAGAAGGGTCAAGAGCCTTCTTCTCACCAACCAGCATCTCATGACTCATTGTCACGGGGAAAATCAAGGCGCTAAGGGCGAGCCACCGAACTTCCCAGCTCTGTAAAACAGCTGTAACTGAAAGCAGCAGAAGCAGCGGTAAAAGGCAGGTTCTCCTGGATTTCAACGATAATGCTGCCGCTGCACTTCCAGCTGCCTCAGAGAGGGACGCTGTGGTTCCCAAGGTGATCACCCTCTCCTTTAAGGACGTGCTGCTGGGAAAGAAATGATGGTGATAATGTTCCACAGGTGTGTGATGGAGCAGACGGGTCAGACACCAAGGTACAGACTTCAGTGCCTCACATGTCCATGAGCAAACGCCAGCTGTTGGATGAGATTCGTCGAGAAAGGAGATGAACATCGCAAGAATGTTAGGTGAGTAAGTGTTCACTGGATTGCACACCCTGATTTGAATTTCGCCCCTTGTCCACTGCTAATTTTAAGATGTATTCTGGAAAAGAAAAGCTTTTACTCTAAACCTACCAATAAAGACTGTATGAAAAATAAAGATTTCTTCCCATAAGGGTGCCCTCTCTTTTGAACATTGTTGACTTGTTCCCTCGACTGGGTTTATCTCCCAGTAATGTCATCCTTGCTTTTTTGGTTTTTAAAGATTCCACAGAATCGACTATATACCAACATTCTGATAAACATTTTTTCATCCGACACGTATACCATGCTTTATTAGTGGCATTACTCTGCTGCTCATTTGGGATCCCACGAACACAGCCACACCCCAGCTGATCCTGTTCAGGCCTCAACGCTGGAATCCAGTGTCAGATTGTCATGATTTAAAAGCCATCTCAAGAAACAGGCATGCCTGCCAAGTGGCTTTATCAGTGTTCCATGATCAGTGATAATTATTTTCTAAAAGTTAGGGGGTCAGACTCGGTACGAAGAACTCACTTCAAATTTTCAGGGGGTCACAAAAATATTAAGGGGGTCACCAATAATAACTGCTTGAAAATGTAGTGAACACACACACACACACACACACACACACACACACGACACACACACACACACACACACACACACACACACAAACGAGCGTGCTCTCACAGGTTCACACACATAAATGCACAGAGAAAGAGAAAGAAATGCATTAGAAAAGAGGTGTTTATAATAGAGTAGAAATACATTAGAAAAGGTGTTTATAATAAGTTAATAGAAATTCAAGACAGTGCTGAACATTATCTATTCATATTCGTGTTCCTTTTTTAAAAAGTGTTATCATCTGACATGAGTAAATGTGAGCACCAACACGATCAGAATTCTAACAGTGAAACTTGATTTGTGGGATGTCCTCTTCAATTATCATCACAGAATTTCCGCTTCGCAAGCCATTTCCGTCAATGTTGAAATATTTTAATGTATGACCAAATTCCGATTGCCATACAATGATCATCGGAAAAGTGGAACCTATGATGAAACTGTAGACTGGCCATTCGTGCTCTGTGAGCAATACATATGTACGTCCAAAACGGAGCCATTTTAATTATCTGAAATGGTCATGTTGCATAGATCGCTCAACTTTTGTTTTATTTGCAGGATTATCACCCTCAAGCCACAGCTGAACTGTCGGATTTTGATTCTGAAAAGCCGAAATCCTTACGGTTTTTCATTCTTTTCTCACTCAGCTGAATCACGTGATCGTGTGGTCCAATCATAGACTGGATAGGCTAAGTCTATTTTGACGACTCTTGTTGGTTTTCAGTAGAGAAGAGTTCTCAAGCAGAAGTATTTATCAATTCAGAACGTTCTAAAACTTGAAGAATTTTGCGTTTTTAACTTTGATTGTGGCAGATAAGATGAAAGGCCCTTTTGTGTGATGCGCTGCTCAGAGTTACAGTGCATACAGGAGAAAATGGGTGCATCACGGTAAAGTTTGGTACGTTTTTGTGACGCACTGGCCTGGAGGCTGAATTCCAGTGCATCAGATGGGAAATTTATGCGTCAGAGATGCGCATTTGTGTGTAAGAATTATCGCTGATGATGCTTGCTCAATGTCACATATGCAGGACACAGCTGACTGAGCCCCTATCGATGATCATTGTTTAGTTTTTGTTGCCATTATGGGTGGTTGTTTCGATCCTGAGAGGTGCCACAGTGTCCACCCAGCCACAGCCCCCATAAACTTTCCAACAGCAAACATTTCCCTAAGGCAATGCCATGATGGACATGGGGTAGAAATGGAAAACATGTCTCAACAAGAGCAGGGTTTGAAGAGTGACAACATTTTAGTTTTATGATGAGTTTTAGTGAGAATATGAAGATGTCGCCCTGAAAATCCATTCTGGTCAGAGACTGTATGATGAGGCTATATCTTTGCTTCCTTTCAGCAGATCCATCAACCAGGCCTGAGAGATTCAAACACCTGCTATGTTGGTCAGGAAAAATAAGTCTCAGATATATAAGGGTAGTTCAGAGCATGAAACGGAACTGGGGGGTTTCCGTTTTACTATTTGAGCCCATTTTATAGAGACTCGGCAACACTGGATAGGATCCAATGTGGGGTAAAGAAATGCCCCAAACAGGTGCCCCTGTTTGGATTTCCAACCATGAGCTTTCACTTTGGAATCTGCAGTGCTAATCATTGAGCCATGTTTGATTGTGTTCAAGGGAATTCTTGGTCATGGTCAAATCTCAGATTAAATGTAAAAGTAATATGTAGGAGATGCGGAGTACTCCGCATCTCCTACAAAGAACACGAGACCAATGATTACATGCGGAACCTGGTCACTAACCTAGTTGGGCCCCACGAACCATTTCTGGCAACCATCAAACAACGGAAGATGGCATGGTTTGGCCACGTCATTCGTCACAACACTCTCTCCAAAACCATCCTTCCAGGTACCGTTGAAGGAGGGCGCAGATGAGGACGGCAGAGAAAGAGCTGGTCCGACAATATAAAGGACTGGACCAAAATAACTTTGCCAGATCTCCTCAAGACAGCGACCAATAGAAGAGCCTGGAGAGAAACAGCGGCTGCCTCATCACGTCCTCCCAATGACCCCAACGGTCAAGGGAATGACTGACTGAATATGTACTCTCTCTCTCTGTCCTGCTCCGAAGTTTTACAATCGAACATAGGAGATCGGAAAATTAAAACATGGTAGAAACACACACACACACACACACACACACACACACACACACACACACACACACACACACACACACACACATATACACACAAGTAGATTGCATCTCCCTGCTTGCACTTTTACATTCCCAGCTTGATAGCAGCTAATAGAGCAAGTATTTGGCGAGTAAAGATAGAATTTCACTTATCACTTCACTAAGCTGAATGCATGAACACAACCACAAAACTTAATGCTCATTGTGTAATTATGGTCTTGTGGCTTCAGTTTCCTGTCCAATCATCCACTTTTACAGCATGTCTTAAACAGTGAAACCTGTATTCCTTGCACCTTCGGCCTTCTAAACATACCATCTTTTTTCCACCATGGAGCATTTTATTTTTATTGTATTTGTTATTGATGTTGGAGGAGAGGAGGTAGTAGGAGGTAGGGGGGTGGGTCTGCATTTTCTGTCTCGCTGTACATATAATGTAAAGTGCTAAAACACTTTTCTGATTGTTTGGCTGAAATTTGTAATTGTTTGTGACTAAAACATTTGATGTTGCCATTTAAACTATCGAAGTGCTAGCCAAAGGCTAGCAAGAAAAAACATTAACTTTCAGGGCTGCCCTCTCCTCGATGAGGTGATCCACTCTCTGTATGCTGATTGATATCATGTGTCAAATGAAGTGAGCTGTAACTTTACCAGTTAGTGTGTGTTTGTGTGTGTGTGTGTGTGTGTGTGTGTGTGTGTGTGTGTGTGTGTGTGTGTATGTGTGTGTGTGTGTGTGTGTGTGTATGTGTGTGTGTGTGTGTGTGTGTGTGTGTTGTGTGTGTGTGTGTGTGTGTGTGAGAAACACAATGAGAGGGAATAGCCTGAATGATAGTTTTTTTTTTATGATGCTTGTTGTTTGTTATTGTAGACATCTGAAGTCAGAACTGACTCGGCTGCAGCATAAGGATCCAGTGAAAAAATCAGAAATCGATCATGCTGACATCGAATTTAAAGAATCAGGTAAAGTGGTTTTTAGTGGCTATGTACAAAGGCCCTCGGATGGATGCACACATGCAAACATGCATGCATGCACATACATGATCTCAATGATTATGTTTTTGGCAAATGTGCGTCAAAGTCTTTGGTGTCTGCATGTTCATGGGGACTGTAACTGGAAGGGGGTGCTCGCTGATTCTGGCTTCTTGATTTAACATTATCCGTCAGTTAGGTACGTTGTAGGCGGCATCCTGAAGCAGGGCAGCAATTTGGGGAAAATTTACATATTTTTGCAGAAAGTAAAAACAAATACTAAAAACAGAGAAAAAAAAAGTAAAAGAACACATCAGCAAAAAAAAAATGTAACAGAGAAGACAAAAATGGCAGTGGAATTCACAGGAAACTGCCTGCATTTTCAGTAAGCTAGTAGATGACACAGTTGTCATGAGATCTTTTGTAAACTTGTAAGCAAGAGTGGACAGTCACCATTTTGTTTACCTTGGTTGAAGGCACCGTAGACAAACTAGTGTCACAGTCTGACATCGCACATTGGTAGAATGCAGCAAAAGTGAAATAGATCAACAAAAAGCTGTACTAAGACATTTTGAAAACAAGTTTTAGATAATTTATAGGTGAGGGGAAGCCATGTCTAGTGGACCTCCATGGAATTTAATGGATTTTTTCTTTTCCTCAGTGTGAGCCGTTTTGAAAGGTCCTGAGGGTGTAAAATGAATCAGTATTGCCATTACTGTATATACCATTGCCCACATTTGTGACTTGTCACCATGGAGGATGCACTGTGAACTTGTCATTTTTATCCATGGCCTTTCACCTTATTTTTATGCACAGATCTGTTTACAGGGCATGAATACCAGTCATTCAGACGAAGAAATTATTTTTGTGAAGTTACTAGAGAAAAAAACAAACAGGCAAACAAACAAACAACAACAGTAACAACTTTGATGGTGCTCAGACGCAAGCCATGGAATAAGGATGCTTTACTACTGACAGAGATTAATGTGGCATAGATATTGATATTCAACCACAGACACACATGTACTGTTAACGCTTAAGGGCCTGCTTGGTCAGTCTGTCACTGTCTCATATGCTAATGCTCGACAAAAATGGTTATATCGCATTCTACCATTAAGTTGATTTTGAGCAGTTTGAATATGTTTTAGATTAGCTCATACATATGATTCTGTGAGTGCTGACACTTCAAACTGTAGCACTTTATCTCTTCTGACTGACTGTTTCATGTTTTGGCTTAGTTCATACATATTATGAGTGCTAGCACTTCAAACTGTAGTGTTTATCTCTTCTGACTGGCTGTCTCATGACAGTCTGATATTAATCGGTGCCCATGAAAAACTAGTGTTAAGAGTACAAGAGAACACACACCCCTCCCCTTACCGACCTTCCTGATTGTGGCTGCATATTGTAAAACTGGCATAAGCAGCATGAGAATGTCACGAAGGGGACATGGGAGATGACAAAATAAAATAAAACTGAAAGGCACAAGCTTAAATACATATATACTTGCACCAGGCTTACAGCATATGTACAGCTGAATTCGCAGGCTTTGTACTATATGTGACCTTCCACCACAAAACCAGTCTTAACTCGATTTTTTGAAAGTTCTGAGATATACATATATTTAAGATCTACAGATTTTTTTCTGATCAATTTGATATAAAAATGAACGCTATAGGGCAAAAAATAAGAAAGTTATGGTCATTTGAAGTGGGTTACTGTGCCAACGGCCATTTTGAGAAAACGGCTTCTAAAGTTTTTGCTATCATCTCCAGCATATTTTCCTTAGCAACGGCATCTTACTTTTTACCATACTTATTTTCAGATGACACACAGAGAAACCGGGAGAGCGTCACACATGCTTTCGAACGGTAATAATAACACGATGGGTTGCGTTAAGTTTCAGGCGAGTGAAAATGGGTCATTTTGCGTTAAAAGAAGTTCATTTTGATTCGAGTTTAGGCTTTTAAATCTCAATTTAACTAATGTATTGGCTGTTTTGGAGCAAATGGATAGTGCCACATGAAAGTTAGGGTGTAATGAACACATTTCTGCAAAAAAGTCAAAATGCCCCAAGTAGACCCTCACCAGCTATTTTCAGCTGTAGCCGTGAAGTAGGCCGCGCGGGTTAAGACTGGTTTCGTTGTGGCGGGTCACATATGTATATATATCAGTTGAAAAGTTTGTCTGTTCATTCCAGGGGTTTTGTTCTGGTGTGTGTGTGTATGTGTGTGTGTGTGTGTGTGGTGTGTGTGTGTGTTTGTGTGTGTGTGTGTGTGTGAGAGAGAGAGAGAGAGAGAGAGAGAGAGTGTCAATATATTTCCATTATCTTCTTTTCATGATGGGATTGGCACATTTGAAGTGTTTATACAGTTTGCCAGTGGCTGATTTGGGGGCTTTTGAATTATAAAGCAAGAAGTGTTTTTTTTTTTATAGCAAGTTTGATCTGTGACAGATGGTTTTTTGTTTGTTTGTTTGTTATGACAGTGAGTTTATGATCAGCTGTACAGTTGTGCAGTTTTGCATCTTTTCTTTTTTCACAAGAAATGTATGCTTTCTGTAGCCTTTTAATGAATGTACATTCATGTTATTTATCCAGACTGTTACTCTAGTGTTTCTCAGTAAACATACAGGATGGGTTCTGCTGTTTTCATTGGTCAAGTCTGTGCAGTTAATGACATTGTTGGTGGTCCCAGATCTGATTGGGGAGGGATCATTCTGCCAAGTGTTCCATGGCCAGTACCAGGGCGCAGATGTGGCCGTGAAGAGATTGAAGACACCGCTGACCTCACAGGATAAAAACTACTTTGCCGCAGAGGTTGGTGCCTTTCTGTTCTGTCTAGCATGTCAAGCTACTCACAGGATAAAAACTACTTTGCCGCAGAGGTTGGTGCCTTTTTGTTCTGTCTAGCATGTCAAGCTATTCATGTGTACACATGGAGTGTGTTTTTAGGGTGATGCAAACATGTTGAAAAATTCCTATACTGTTCTGCCTTCCTAGGGAATCTGAAATGTAATGTTACTGGAGTTTGAGTTCTGTCATGTGAAGAATTCTTGTATGAAAATGTTGGCCAAAGGATCTAAACAAAGAAAAAAAATCAAAAACACTAATCCTGGAACAAGAAGAGGGTGACAAAGGTGTTGGATACTTTAGTAATAACAAAACAAAAACACCAGCCGCCGTGGTGAAGTGGTTAGCGTCGCAGACTCCCGGCTGGGAGGTCGTGGGTTCGAATCCCATCAGAAGTCATGTGGGTTTTTCTGCCCCGACCGGCTCCTACCCAGAGTTGAGTTGCTGCGGACTCAGTTGGGAAGACTGGAACCCACACAGTCGAGTTTCATCGACTTAATGGATGCGTCTCTGAGAGTGTTGCTCAAATGTCCTGACCAACACTGCAGGTGCCTGTATCTCTCGGGCCTGGTTGACACCGGGATATATTATGAAAGGAAGCGTAGAGTACAGCCCTGTCATGTAGTCTCAGACCGAAATGGAAATCCGTAGCATCATCTTAATCATCCTCATTCTCATTGATCAGCATTAAAAAAATGTCTCAAATTCTGTGGCCCTTCATGCCCTACTCTCATGGTGACCTCAGTTTCGATGTCCCTCTCCACGTCTGTGGCCTGGTTTGGTTCCGTTGGGGTCACTGGTATCGGCGGGTCCATGGGGCTGTCGTTGGACGGACGTGGTGGCGCCCTCCGGAGGGAGAGCTCACTCATGCCGGCTCCGCGACTAAGCAATTATTGTCGTCAGTAGGGGGCTTAGTAGGTGGTGTCCTGCGTATGTTAGATCAGAACAGGCGCCACTGAACACCACCGAAGTGACTCGGCAGCAGCGCAGTGTCTCCTCCGGTGGGTTGCCTCTTGACGACTTGACATTGACTGCTCCCTGTGGATTGCTGGTGCCGGGGCTGCGGCGGGGCCGACCGGGCTGTGGCTGTGGACGGGATGTCGGAATGAGCGGCGTGGGTGCACTGCCTCTGAGGTGGCGCAGAAGTTGGGACAGCAAAAAAAAAAAAAAAAAAAATTAGTGCGAAAGTTTTGATGCAAGTGGACCCAGAGAAGCACTATCCTCAATTGCCAAACCAACCAGCTGGAAGCAATTCTGCACCACTCTTGGAAGCCAGCATGTTCATGTAGGATACAGACACCTTATGTTAGTTTTACAGTTTGGGTATAGGTGTGGAGTGTAGAATATCAGAAGACTCCGACTATGATCACAGTTTGGGTATTGGTGTGAAGAGCGATTATCAGTCTTTGATGACAAGCAATAGTTTAGATGTTGGTGTTGGAGTATAGAATATCAAAGCCCTTGAAGACATTTCATTATTTGGATGTAGGTATGGTGTGTTGAATGTCAAAACCTTTGATGACAATCCATTACTTGGGTACAGGCTTGGAGTGTAGAATGTCAAAGCCTTTAAGGCAATAAGGTGTGAAGTGTTGATTGCCAAAGCCTTTGAAGACAGTCTATTGTTTGTGTGTAAATGTGGAGTGTAGATAAAGCCTTTGATGACAGTTCATTTTTTGGGCTAGGTGTGGAATGTTTATTGCCAAAGCCTTTGATGACTGTTTATTATTTGAGTAGAGATGTGGATTGTAGAATGCCAAAGCCTTTGATGACCGTTTATTATTTGAGCAGAGATGTGGATTGTAGAATGCCAAAGCCTTTGATGACCGTTTATTATTTGAGTAGAGATGTGGATTGTAGAATGCCAAAGCCTTTGATGACCGTTTATTATTTGAGTAGAGATGTGGATTGTAGAATGCCAAAGCCTTGATGACCGTTTATTATTTGAGTAAAGATGAGGATTGTAGAATGCCAAAGCCTTTGATGACCGTTTATTATTTGAGTAGAGATGTGGATTGTAGAATGCCAAAGCCTTTGATGACCGTTTATCATTTGAGTAAAGATGTTGATTGTAGAATGTCAAAGCCTTTGATGACCGTTTATTATTTGAGTAGAGATGTGGATTGTAGAATTCCAAAGCCTTTGATGACCGTTTATCATTTGAGTAGAGATGTGGATTGTAGAATGCCAAAGCCTTTGATGACCGTTTATCATTTGAGTAAAGATGTGGATTGTAGAATGCCAGAGCCTTTGATGACCGTTTGTCATTTGAGTAGAGATGTGGATTGTAGAATGCCAAAGCCTTTGATGACCGTTTATCATTTGAGTTAGAGATGTGGATTGTAGAATGCCAAAGCCTTTGATGACCGTTTATCATTTGAGTAAAGATGTGGATTGTAGAATGTCAAAGCCTTTGATGACCGTTTATTATTTGAGTAGAGATGTGGATTGTAGAATTCCAAAGCCTTTGATGACCGTTTATCATTTGAGTAGAGATGTGGATTGTAGAATGCCAAAGCCTTTGATGACCGTTTAATCATTTGAGTAAAGATGTGGATTGTAGAATGCCAGAGCCTTTGATGACCGTTTATCATTTGAGTAGAGATGTGGATTGTAGAATGCCAAAGCCTTTGATGACCGTTTATCATTTGAGTAGAGATGTGGATTGTAGAATGCCAAAGCCTTTGATGACCGTTTACCATTTGAGTAGAGATGTGGATTGTAGAATGCCAGAGCCTTTGAAGACAGTTCTTTATTTTGATGTAGGCATGGAGTGTTGAATATCAAAGTCTCTAATTGCAGTTTATTATTTGTCAACTGATATAGAGTGTTGCATGTCAAGGGTTTTGATGACGGTTTATTGTTTGGGTGTAAGTGTGGAGTGTAAAGTGTCAAAGCCTTTGATGTCAGTTCATTGTTTGTGTATAGAATGAGGAGTGTTGAATGTCAGAGCCTTCGATGACAGGTATAGGTGTGGAATGTTGACTCTGGAAGTCTCACATGACAGTTGACTGTTTAGGCTTTGATGTGGGGTTGTAGAATATCAAAGTCTGTGATGATAATTCATTGTAGGGGTTAAAGTGTAATGACTGAGGTGATGCAGAAGGTCAATACATTTCCAGTATCCAGATGAGTGCTCTGGGAGAAGGGGAATGGGAAAAAAAAAGGAAATTCTCTACTGCTAGGCCAAAAGCACAGAACTTTTGCATTTTCCTGCTTCATCCTCTCCATCTCATAAGGTTATTTTATTTTTCTTTTAAAGCCACACTTGTTTTAGCTGAAAGGTTGTGTGTGTGTGTTCTTGATTCATTAATTCTGCATCTTTCATTTGTTACTTTTTTATGTTTGACCACATTTATTTTCTTATTCAGTTTGGTGTTTTTTAAAAAGTGTGTTTCCTGTGCACTTCTTAATTGCTCAAGGTGATTAAAATGAAAATGAATGCTAACTACTTGAGTCTTTTATGCAGGACACCAGACTAATATGGGTTAAGGATCATGATGTTTTTTGTTGTTTTGTGTATATATGTATGTGCTGTGTGTGTGTGTGTGTGTGTGTGTGTGTGTGTGTGTGTGTGTGTGTGTGTGTGTGTGTGCTCCTAACGGGGCAAAAAACCACCAGTTTTGTTCTGTTCTGTTTCAGATCTAATATTAATGATTTTTTTGTTTAACCTGTTAGGTGTCTCTGCTGCGAGATCTGCGACATCCTCGTGTGGTGCTCCTTGTGGGTGTCTCCACTACTGACCGTTTGCCCATCATGGTATTGGAATACATGGCAGGTCGTGACCTTTACACCCTGATTCATGACCCTTCAAGGTCAGTGTCACGCCTCATTTGCACGTGTGTTTTGTCAAATGAAACGAGTATTTGAATTTTCCTAATGGGTAATGGTGTACTGGTTTACAGTTCACTTCCTTTAACTGATGTTATTGTCATTGGGTTTATGCTGTTCATTAGAATTCTGAGATATTTTGTTGGTCTGGACAAGTCTGAAACCCTGAGTCTGTGTCTTCCGTGAAAAAAGTTTTGGGTTTCTGATGTGATAGGATCTGGGTCATGCCAATCTTGTACAGGTAAGTCTGGGAAAACCATGGCCCTGTCGTGTGCTACATGATAAAACTAGAAGAAACGCTCGGGGAGAGTGTACACCTCTGCCACAGTTCAACAAATCCCTCTGGTCCAAATCTGCACTAGAATTCTGTGGTGTTGTTTGTCAGCCACATTCTATCTTTCTTCTGAAATATTTTATTAAAATTGGTTCAGTTGTTTATTTTATTTGTGCTTATGCTGACAGAGAAACCAACAGATGCAGGAGAAAACATAACCTGCTTTGTAGAGTCAACAAGTAAAGGTCGGTGGAAAATTGGTGGCAGACACCAACTACATTTTACAACTGTATTTCAGCAACAATTTAGTTGAATTTTTCGAGCACTAAATGAATTAAACCATCACAGTGCTGGTTAGACTGAAATATACAAACAGGGTCATGTCTAAAAATCAAAGGGAAGATTGCCATCACTGTATAATTATACTCTGTTTTAGGGTTTTGTTATACTTATGACCAACATTAGACAGGTAAGCCTGTACATTTTTTTGAAAGCAGGGATAATATGAAACACACATGCACGCACACGCGCGCGCGCACACACACATACATACACACACACACATACACACACACACACAAACACACACACACACGCAAACACACAAAAAATACACATGTATCACCAGCCGCCGTGATGAAGTGGTTAGTGTTGCGGACTCCCGGCTGGGAGGTCGTAGGTTCGAATCCCATTAGAGTCATGTGGGTTTTTCTGCCCCGACCGGCTCTACCCAGAGTTGAGTTTGCTGCAGACTCAGTTGGGAAGACTGGGACCACACAGTCGAGTTTCATCCACTTAACCTTTCCCGTACGTCGCCTAAAATTTTGCGCGCTGTACTTCGTGGGTGTGCAGAAACCCATGCTTTTTAAGAAGGAATAACCCCTCGCCGTACGCCGTGGGTGTACAGTAACCCATGGTTTTTGTATAGGAGCTAACCCCTCGCGTATGCCGTGGGTGTACAGTAACCCATGGTTTTTGTGTAGGAACTAAACCCTCGCCGTACGCCGTGGGTGTACAGTAACCATGGTTTTTGTGTAGGAACTAACCCCTCGCCGTACGCGTGGGTGTACAGTAACCCATGTTTTTTTTCGAGGAAGCAAGACCTTGCCGTACGTCATGCAAATTTGACTTCTATGAGATGAGAGTCTTGCTACTTGCATCAAACGGTTGTTTGTTGTTGTTGTTTCTCAGTGAATAACTGTGCATAGGCGGTCGCATGAATGTGTGTTTATCTGTGTGTGTGCATGTGAGCATTATTGCATGTTTGTGCGAGAGAGAGAGAGAGAGAGAGAGAGAGAGAAAGTGTGTGTGTGTATGTGCATGCATGGAAAGACATATGTAGCCGGGTGCTGACAGTGTTTCGTTTGGTTACTTTTCGTGGATGAAAATGTTTTGTTCGAGTTATCTTCCCCTTACCTCCCTTGGTCGAATCTCCTTTTTTTATTGTGTAAATTCTTTAAATCATGAATACCTCAGAACCTACATAGTTGTATGTACGTCGCTGAAGTCACAAAAATTAATGTATTTGATTCATTACAACCGTACTGGGTTGAGAAGCCCATATTTTCTCTAAACTGGTATTTCGCACGAGCAATCTTGGCGCCATTTTCAATTGTCTGTCGAATGAATATTGAATAATTTTGATTTTACAAAAAGTAAGAGGAAAACCGAAGAATCTGAAGATGCATGTTAAAAGTAAAGTCCATAAGCTTTCATTTCGTATATCGCATGCCTATGATCTTTTCTGTACAAGCTTGCGACTATATGAAATGACCGACAGCGCCGGTCCCTTTAGCGAGTCGCCTTCTTTGTTTACTGTCGGAGTTTTGATCCAAATTATCATTCTACGAAATTCGGACTTCCCGATCGAAATCTTGCTAATGACTCCATTTCTGTTGTGAATACAACGAAAATGTGTAGAATTTATTATTTAACAGACCGTTTCAACAGAGTATTTTTCAGTTGAAAATTGTGTCAAAGTGGGTGCCGACGGCCCAGCGAAGTGAAAAGTCAGCTGTGTTTTCTAGTAATTTTTAACAACAGAATTCTCCACTTAACACTGTCTCGGAAATGAAGTTATATGTATGAAAAGAGCGAAATGCCAGCTATTCATTCATTGTAAATTATTTCACGCTGTTTAGTATTTTTTCAATCGAAATAAAGGAAAATATGACGTAAGCTTGTTAAAAGTGGCTTCACTCGGACATTAATCAGCAATGATTTAGTACATGAACAAAATTGTCAAATGTGACTTACTGCATTTTATTCCTTGTGTTCTGGGGTTTTCATCGATAGTAAATATGTGTTGAATAGTTTTGAACGAACAGCGAGCCAGACAACACGGAAGCTGCCATAGAAAACACAAAATACTGTTGGTTCGCCCTCGCGAGGCTCGTTCCGTCTTCGGCTTCGTGGCGCTGGCTTTGCGGTCCGGTCAGGGTGTATATAAGTGGGCGCGCTGTGTGAGAATGGATCAGTGTTCCCAGAGTTCCATGATGTGAGCGACTGGCGTGAGAGGCAGAGAGAGTGCTCAGTGCGCTGAGTGCTGTACGAGAGGGGATTGCTCCCAGGCTGCGTTCCTGGTTTGAGCTTATCATGGAAGGCAATAAAAGGAGAAAAACTCTGCTTCGTCCACTGCGTCTTCTTGACTGGCTGTTGTCCCTTGGTTCCTGCACTTATCACCATCTGCCTGTCTTCACCTGCACACCCCTTACCCCTCCACACCATCACAACTGGCGCTGCGAGCAGGATTGAAGACAAGGGACCAAGAAGACACAGCCCAAGAAGACCGGACGCCATGGCCAGCCTGCCCCTACATCTGCACCCCCTGCATCAGCTCCCCAAATTCACGGGTAACGAGAGCAGCAGGGAAGTGGAACGACTTCATCCGGAGGCCAGGCTTGCCTACACCTGCAGCCCCTTGTGAAAGGACAGCCGCCCTCTGGCTGATTGCCGCCCTAGATGGCCGAGCTCACCAGGAGAGATGCACCGACTCCAGCAGGAGGACCCATCCATTGGGCCAATTCTGTCCTCCTGGCCAAAGAAGCCTGCAGCTGGCGAGAATAGGGAGCTACAGGCCCTCACCCAACAGCACAGGCCGATTCACCTGCCGACAGGGAGTGCTGTAATCGGCGAATGGTGGACCCTAAACTTGGGGCGTGTGAGCAGCTGCTCCTTCCCGGATTGCTCCGCCCCAAGTTCTGTCATCGGCCCACAACCGCCAGGGTCACCGGGGCTACCAGAATGCTGCGGAGATGTTACGCCCCCAGGTCTACTGGCCGGTATGTACCGGGACCTGGAGCAGCACCTGGCTGATTGCCGACCCGCAGAAAGGTCAGCCAAACTGCCAGTGCCTCCATGCCATCAGACCGTGCGCCAGAACCGATGCCACCACAGGCTGCTGTGGCCTCCAGACCATGGGTCTGGCCCTGTCAGGCAACTTCCCTGCCTGACAGCCGAAGTGACGCACTGCCTGAACCACCTGACTGGAGGAGACCCAAGCTGGAACTATCACCAGACTCAGGACAGACTGGTTGTGTTCCCACAACCCAAGCCCAGAACTGCTAGCCCACCCTGTGCCAAACTCCAGTTCCGCCCCTGATACGTAGTGTTAATCCACCCACGCCAGCCCCACGGCGAACTGCCTGTCTGGCGGTGAAACCGTGAAAAGGTATGCTAGTGACTGCCTGGATGACCAGGAACACTTTCACAAATAACTGACCTGGTCAGATGTCGCAAGGGACAGTAATATATTCCAAGCTGATTGATAATTAAATACCTGTTTGGGAAGAGGTGTTGCAGACTGTTAAACAATTATGTTTTCTATTTTTATGCACAAGCTAGTATATATGTTGATTGTTTTTCAGGTTGGATAATAATGTATGCCACGGTTTTTCAGAAGCCAGCAGTAGGCCTACTGGCTAAGGATCTTATAGCAAAATCTGTTTTTTGTCATTTTGTACCCGGACTTTATGGATTTTTGTTCAAATAGCAAGTCCATTATTGTCATGTTGGCACCCGTGTTTTGAGTTTTGATAAATCTTTTTTTTTTCACTTTTATCGTGCTATGTCTGACTTTATGGATTTTTGTTCAAATAGCAATCCATTATTGTCACGTTGGCACCCCGTGTTTGAGTTTTGATAAATCCTCCAGGTATATTCTGTACCTGACCTTCTTGGAATGTTTAAAATAACAAATCCTTGCAAAGTCATTTTTAGTGCCTGACATCTTGGAATTTTGTTTAAATAACTAGTCCACTACTGTCACTTGGTACCTGATTTGGATCTTCATGAATTTCTCTTCCCAGTCATATCTGGCATCTGACTTTTGAATTTTGTTTAAGTAACAAATTCTTTCAAGTCATTTTGGTATCCGACATTTTGGAATTTTTATCAAATAATAAGTCCATTATTGTCACTTGGTACCTACCCAGTGCTTTGGGTTTAACACATGTTCCTAATGATTTCTGACGTCCGACTTGGAACTTTGTTTTAATATCAAGTCCAGTTTAGTCACTTATGTACCCAAAGTCGGGTTTTGTTCATGAAAGGAATCCCTTGTCATTTTGTATTTGACTTTTTGGAATTTTTGTTTAAAATACAGGTCCATTTTAGTCAATGTGAATCCTGGCTTTCAGACGCCTGTTTAAAAGAGCAAACCCTTGATAGTCGGAATAATGTGAATGCAAAGAATGAGAGGGAGAACAAGATGTTTTTGATGTTTTGATGCATTGATGTGTTTTGTTTTGGGGTAGTCATGCCTCTAAAGACTTGATGGCTGAAGCTTCATTTTTTCATTGATTGATTTTTTGCACCCCTACTTGATAACTCTTGCATTTTTATGTCATTTTTGTGCCAGCGAGGACGCTGGTTGTAACAGAGTAGGGGGGATGTAGCCGGGTGCTGACAGTGTTTCGTTTGGTTACTTTTCGTGGATGAAAATGTTTTGTTCGAGTTATCTTCCCCTTACCTCCTTGGTCGAATCTCCTTTTTTTATTGTGTAAATTCTTTAATCATGAATACCTCAGAACCTACATAGTTGTATGTACGTCGCTGAAGTCACAAAAATTAATGTATTTGATTCATTACAACCGTACTGGGTTGAGAAGCCCATATTTTCTCTAAACTGGTATTTCGCACGAGCAATCTTGGCGCCATTTTCAATTGTCTGTCGAATGAATATTGAATAATTCTTGATTTTACAAAAAGTAAGAGAAAACCGAAGAATCTGAAGATGCATGTTAAAAGTAAAGTCCATAAGCTTTCATTTCGTATATCGCATGCCTATGATCTTTTCTGTACAAGCTTGCGACTATATGAAATGACCGACAGCGCCGGTCCCTTTAGCGAGTCGCCTTCTTTGTTTACTGTCGGAGTTTTGATCCAAATTATCATCTAACGAAATTCGGACTTCCGATCGAAATCTTGCTAATGACTCCATTTCTGTTGTGAATAACAACTGAAAATGTGTAGAATTTATTATTTAACAGACCGTTTCAACAGAGTATTTTTCAGTTGAAAATTGTGTCAAAAGTGGGTGCCGACGGCCCAGCGAAGTGAAAAGTCAGCTGTGTTTTCTAGTAATTTTTAACAACAGAATTCTCCACTTAGACACTGCTCGGAAAATGAAGTTTATATGTATGAAAAGAGCGAAATGCCAGCTATTCATTCATTGTAAAATATTTCACGCTGTTTAGTATTTTTCATCGAAATAAAGGAAAATATGACGTAAGCTTGTTAAAAGTGCTTCACTCTGGGACATTAATCAGCAATGATTTAGTACATGAACAAAATTGTCAAATGTGACTTACTGCATTTTATTCCTTGTGTTCTGGGGTTTCATCGATAGTAAATATGTGTTGATAGTTTGAACGAACAGCGAGCCAGACAACACGGAAGCTGCCAAGAAAACACAAAAATTCTGTTGGTTCGGCCTCGCGAGGCTCGTTCCGTCTTCGGCTTCGTGGCGCTGGCTTTGCGGTCCGGTCAGGGTGTATATAAGTGGGCGCGCTGTGTGAGAATGGATCAGTGTTCCCCTAGAGTTCCATGATGTGAGCGACTGGCGTGAGAGGCAGAGAGAGTGCTCAGTGCGCTGAGTGCTGTACGAGAGGGATTGCTCCCAGGGCTGCGTTCCTGGTTTGAGCTTATCATGGAAGCAAATAAAAGGAAAAAACTCTGCTTCGTCCACTGCGTCTTCTTGACTGGCTGTTGTCCCTTGGTTCCTGCACTTATCACCATCTGCCTGTCTTCACCTGCACACCCCTTACCCTCCTCACCATCACACATATATATATATATATATATATATATATATATATGAGCTATGCTATATAGTACACGCGCACGGGCCCGCGCGTGTGTGTGTGTATTGGTAAAACATTAGAAATACTTGATCCTCTGTTAGTATGACGTTTCCTAGAATGTGCAACATACCAAGGCCTACGTGTTTTTTTTTTTTTTTTTTTTTTTTTTTTAAATACGTAATGTTACTTTGCATCATTTTGATTATGACGTACATTGCTCACACTTGGCAGTACGCGCCCCGCAAAAGACAAAGCAGACGGAACTCGGTGGCACCAAATCATGGGCAGGAAGGAATTTCTTACCAACGCGACTCTTATCTCTCTGTAGCAAGCACGCGTGACGTCACATCCATAGCGTGTGGCGCGCAAGCTTTGTAAGTATGGGTGGCCCCACACCCACGGCGTACGGCGTGCAAGGTTTATTCTTTGGTAGTATGGGTGTTCTCACACCCACGACGTACTGGGACATTAATTGTTTAATTATTTCTTTGTTTATGTATAAAACAAAATAATTTTCAGTTGATATGTAGTATAATATATTAGGACAAAGTCATGAAATTAAGTGGAAGTGGCTTCAAAATTACTAGAGTTACAGAGCAATAAACACGTGTCTGGGTGATTTCACACCCACGGAGTACGGGAAAGGTTAATGGATGCGTTTCTGAGAGTGTTGCTCAAATTTCCTGACCAACATTGCTGGTGCCTGTATCTCTCGGGCCTGGTTGATGCCAGGATATATTATGAAAGGAAGCGTAGAGTACAGCCCTGTCATGTAATCTCAGACCGAAATGGAAATCAGTAGCATCATCTTAATCATCCTCATTCTCATCGATCAGCATTAAAAAAAAATGTCTCAAATTATGTGGCCATCCATGCCCTGCTCTCATGGTGACCTCAGTTTCGATGTCCTCTCCACGTCTGTGGCCTTGGTTTGGTTCCGTCGGGGTCACCGGTATCGGCAAGTCCATGCGGGCTGTCGTTGGACAGACATGGTGGCGCCCTCCGAAGGGAGAACTCACACCGGCTCCGCGACTAAGCAGTTATTGTCGTCAGTAGGGGGCTTAGAAGGTGGTGTCCTTCGTATGTTAGATCAGAACAGGCGCCACTGAACACCACCGAAGTGACTTGGCAGCAGTGCAGTATCTCCTCCGGTGGGTTGCCTCTTGATGACTTGACATTGACTGCTCCTTGTGGATTGCCGGTGCCGGGGCTGCGGCGGGGCCGACCGGGCTGTGGCTGTGGTCAGTGTCGGAATGAGCGGCATTGGTGCACAGCCTCTGAGGTGGTGCAGAGGTTGGGACAGCTAGAAAACAACAACAACAACAAAAACCACCACACATGTATCATTATCTAGTGTAAGGCTGGACACATTTATTAAAAAGTATCCAACAAGATTTCTGCAAAGATAATCCAAAAAGTGTGATAAGTGATGTGCGTCTGTCACAATTGTACTATTGCTATAAAAAATACAACCATGGGAAAATTTTTTCTTTAGTGTTTTGTCACTGAAGTGCAGTTCCTTGGGCTGTGGTAGTAGCCACTGTCATGACAAACACTTGGCCGTTTGTTTGAGACTCGCCCACTTTGCCACACCCATCCATGTCTTCTTCAAAATAGGAAACAACCCAAGACAAAAATAGCAATGAATAGTCCCTGGATAAAATTGCTGTTCTCATTTTATTTACTATTGTTTGAATTGTTACAAATGTTCCAAAATAATTTGCTGGCTTCATTGTTAGCCAGAATGACCAATGCATTCATATTCCCATGACCTCCCCTCTCCCAAACCCTCTCTCCCTTCCCACTGGAAACAAACTTAAACACAGAATGAACAACAAATGAATATGGTATGTGCTAATAATAAAATAGACCAAATCCACTTCAGACACCATCACTCCTTTAGCAACTGACTCCTTGCTTGCTCAGTTCTCACACACATCCACTCCATAGTCACCACTTTACTTTTTGCTGAAGCCTGTGACTTTGCAGAGAATTGTGAGCCCTGTTTTGTATGTATGTGTGTGTGTAGGGGGGAGGAGGGTGAAGCAGTCTTATGAGATGGCATGTTAGTAAATAGAACGAATCCGTGTGACAGAGTCAGCCTGGACCATGCAGAATTCTACCAGATAGCACGGGACATCAGCTCTGGCATGGTCTACCTCCACCACCATCGTCCTCCTGTCCTTCACCTGGACCTCAAGTCCATGAATGTTCTCTTGACCTCCGGCCATCGCGCCAAGATTGCTGATTTTGGCTTCTCCAAGCTGAAGTGAGTTTTTTGGTCGGAAGTTGTAGGCTGCTTTGTACTGCTGCTGCTTTTTCTGTTCATGGGAGTGGTGATGCTGATAAGTGTGGGAGTATGATTTGCTTAACCATTTAACTACCATAATTTTTTGTTTTGTTTTGTTTGCTTGTTTTTTAGTTGTTGTTCTTGTTGTTTGTTTGTTTTAATAGATGATTTGTGTAGAAAACAAGGTCGGGTTTAGGTTGGTTTGTTGTCAGTTTGTTTGTTTTACAGCATTACAGAAACTTTGATTGATGTTTTGAAACTTGGTTACTTTGAAATAGACCAACGATTTAAAAAAAATCTAAACTGCTGCAAGTTGTGTTGTTTTGAAACTTGGTTACTTTAAAATGATCACTGAAGGTTTTTTTTTAAATCTAAATTGTGAAGGCTAGTTTCTCTCAATTCTTATTTGTTGGTAGCTTCACAGTTGAAAAAAACAAAAAGAAAACAATTAGAATTGTCATATTCTTTTAACAGTATTGTTAATACCTCTGTATTCATGCTCAAAAGCGTGTCATCTTCAGCTTTCAGTGAAAATGCTTCTCAGTACAGAAACTGTGATGGGTCATGAAGATTACTAAGTATACTATTTTGCTGGAAAATACTCTTTTTCTTTTTTTCCTGTCTCATCCTTTGTGCTACTCCAGTGGCATTACCCTTTGCAGCTCATTCCAGCTCCCTGTGCACAGTCACACCCTAGCCTGCCTGTCGCAGCCCTGGCAAAGGCAATCTACAGAGGAGGCTTTAAAGTCAAGTCACTATCAGGCAGTTCTCCCAGAGGAGATACTGCGCTGCTTCAGTCACGTCGGTGACATTCAGGGGTGCCAGTTTAGGCCTAACTTGTGCAGGACACTGCCTGCTGAGCTCCTTACTGATGACAATGATTGCTTTGTCGCAAAGTGTGAGTGAGCATTCTGCTCCAATCGGGAGGGGTCACCTCGTCCTTTTTAACCTTTACCAGCCGTGTCACCCAAAAGTGGGCGACGGGATTTCTTTCCCTCGAGCTGAGTCACCCAAGGCTGGGTGACGGACAGACAGTACATTCTGCCGTGTCACACACTATCGGGTGATTGGAACATAAAGAATTCCTCACTTTCCATAACATCAGGAAAACTCTGTAACACTGGGATTGTAGCGAGTAAGCTCTGTAACTAGTCTTGGGGATGTTGTAGCGAGTTGTAGACCTTACTTTCAGTGCTCTATCGTGAACTTGGCTGACCCCAGCAGCTTTGAAACAAAGGAACTGGCAGCACGGGCTTTGCCGCTAAGCGTGCGTGAAAAAATGTCTGTCAGACGAAGGGTTGGTAGTGATTTCTCGCTCATTGAAGCGCTTGAAATCATATTACAAAGTGGATCTGGTGATGAGGGGAGTGATAGAGAGAAAAATTAAAAGAGAAGAGGAAAGTGAATTGTTTGAAGATGCAGCCATCCCTTCATCTTCTGATTTGGTGTTGTAAAAGAACGGAATAGAATGTAAACAAAGAATTTTTTTTTACTTGTCAGACATTTTTTTCAACGCACAGTCGTGTCTACACATTGAAAGTAAATGATTCAAAATTACTATGTTCGATTAGTTGAGTGTTTGTTCTTTCCTATGACACCTAACACAACACTGTCAGTTGTTGTCTAGCTACCATAGAAATAAATTAAAAAGTGGCAAAATATGGGCGTCGGCAGGGACTTAACGCCATGCGCGAGCACGCGGCAGCAGGGAATTGTGCTGCACGCGCCGCTCTCGGCTAGATAGTATTAATGATTATCTCTATGAACTTGCTGGTACCAGTGGCCTTGACACAAACTCATTATATTCCAGTTGCAAATTTCAGGTATGCAGTTCTGCCATAGCTGAAGAAAATGTCAAGAGAGAGGGGGGGGGGGGGGGGGGGGGGGGGGTGGATACCACAAGCAGAAATTGCTTGGCTTCCTTGTTCCACTTTAAGACTGTGCACCAGTGGTCATTGTCCCACACTTGCAAGTGTTGCCAAATGAGGAACACATTGCACAATGGCAGCTAACAAAATGATTGTCCTTTATACACATGACTCTTTACAGTAATAGGCTTGCAGAGGCCAAAGCTACAAGGTCTGTACAAATGAACACAGCATTGCCATCAGCAATTTGATTTTAATATTCTTCTTTTTTTAATATTTTTGTACCACCAATGCCCCCTTAATGGTTTCTATAACCTCTGGTTCTCATCACTAACTGTATACAATGTGAAGTTGGTTGATTATAATGCCACAAGCTCCATGCTTTTGTTGAAATGAGGTTTACATGCTCTGTCCACTTAATGATGCATTGATTTCATGGAGAAGGAATCATGGGGTTTTTCTTTTTCATATTTTGCATTGTTTTAGGCATGATGCTGATAAAAAGGCCAGGAAGTCTGCCAGGACAGAGAGATAAAGGGGTCACCAGCCTGGATGGCACCTGAGCTGCTTCAGGGAGGGGAAGTCACTCCCAAGGCTGATGTCTTCAGCTTTGGTATTATCTTGTGGGAGATGACCACCCGGAAACGTCCCTATGAGGGATGTTCTGTATATGAGGTACATTGAATTATTTCAAGGGTTTTGCTTGCAGAAATACGTTTTATGGAGAGAGAGATTGGTGGGTGTATGTGTTAGGGAAAGATGCATGAGAGAGGTGAATGCATGGGGGTGGATTGGGAGGTTAGGAAAAGGGCAGGGTGTAAGTGGGTGGGGCAGGGGAAGCCTCTTATGCAAGCAGCAGGGTATTGTTTAGTATATATGATGAAAATGATTTTACTTCCTCCACCAGTGAATTTCCATGGGCTAAGATAAGCATAATTCAACTGGAATTTACAGCTGTATGCACACATCACAGTTCTAGGTAGTGCTGAAAATTGAAGGTGATTTGTTTGACACACTCATTTGAAGATCAAGAACCAAGTATGACCATGTAAAGTCATCCATGTAGTCCAATTTGTGGTTACAATTGTATGAAGGAATGGAGATGTGTGGTGTGTGAGTAATGCCACATAAGAAGGTAAGCATGCTCCAGTCTTCCCCTCCCTCCGTTAACTGTACCCCCTTTCCCCAATCTGTAAGGAAAATATTTTTTCTCTCATATTAGAAGAGAAAAGAAATTGTGAGGATGATTATTTATAGACGCTGTATTTAACATCAGCAACCATGGCATTTCAGATTTTAGAACAGGTCAAGACAGACCGACGACCAGCGATTCCCGAGTCCTGTCCCCTGATTTGTCTGCTCTGATCGCCAAGTGCTGGAGTCCTAATCCTGCTGTACGCCCAAACTTCAAAGTAAGCATCTGCATTTCTGTCGGCAGACATGGCTTTTCTCTGGCTGTTATCATCTCTGGCCTGTTTGCTCTGTGTATGCTTGTGAATAAGTTTAGTGCAGAGATGGAGAAAGAGTGAGAAAAAGAGAGAGAGAGGAGGAGAGAGAGGGGAGGGGAGAGAGGGAGAGGTGTGTGTGTGTGTGTGTGTGTGGTGTGTGTGTGTGTGTGTGTGTGTTGTGTGCACACATGCGCACATTTGTGTGTGTTGAGGAAAGGGAGAGAGGAAGAGGGCTTGTCATAAGAAGGCATTCTTTCCTGGTCGCGCTTTCAGGAGGTGCTGAAGCAGGTGGAAGACTTGTCATTCCCTCCAGGCTGGAGAGCGCTGTTCAAAGCAGCAGGAGTTCCCCATGAAGCGCTTGACGATCTGACTTCTACCCGCCACATTATATCCATCGTCCACTCCTCCTTGGAGTCATCAGCACTGAACACTCTTCAAAATCCAGAGAAAGGAGAGAATGAGAAGACAGTGAAGAAAAAAGGCCGTGATCCCTCAACAAAGGATTCTCTGGACACCTATGACTACTGCCATAGTGAGGAGGAAACCCTGCACCTGGAAGACAGTCTGGACACCACTATGCAGAATGACTCTTTGGAAGAAGTCTCACCAAGATCAAGGTCATCCAGTTACCAAACCTTCACACAGACCCTTCCAAAGGGCCCCAGCAGTTCTGGTGGCCCACATGGAGTTTGTCAGAGTCATGTTCAAACTAAAACAAAACAAAGGACAAGAGTGTCTGGTAGCATGCAGTCTGTGCCCATAAACACGGCTAGAGCATCTGATGTTCCTTTGCTTCCGTTGGACAGTCTGAGATCACCGTCTCCTCAAGGTGTGCTCTTGTCTATGTCTTCACTGTTTGATTCAGTCGAGGCTGACCATGCAGCACCAGTCCAGCTTCCTGTCCCCTCTGCTGACTTTTCTGCCAAGTCTGACACATCAGGGAGGACTCTAACTCCTATTGTGCCTCGTCTGGCTTTGGAGGAGGATGAAAGTGGCACCAGTGGAGAGACTGTAGTTCCATCTGAAGGAGCATCAGCCCAACCAGCAGCCTCCCTGACCAGACATACTCCACTGGCTCCGATCTTACCCCAGCCCAAGCCTGGAACAAACTGCTGATGAGGAGTCTGCTGATTCTCACAGAAAGGGCAGCCCACTTATGTCAGCAAGACAAGCCCGAAGGCTGGGACTGTCTCGACGGTCAGCTCTCTCAAGTGGTGAACCTTACACATCCTCTCCACGAGAAAGCAAAGAGGAAGCATCCCACAAAGAGAGTGCTGCAGGAGTGGAGCCCATCCTATCCCAAGATGCCAAGAAGATTAGTGCAGCCCAAACTAGTCAGGAGGAGGCTGTGTCGTGTTCCCAGAGTTCTGACTCCACTGGACAGAAGCTGGTCTCCGTAAAGCCCATGCCAAACACACCCAAACCCAAAGAAAGAATGAAGGTGCAAGTGCTACCTGCAAGTTCTGAGGTGATTGATTATGAACTCAATAGCAGTCAGGACCAGGACAAAACCGGCGCAGAGAGAGGACCACCGTACATGCAGGAACTGGACGACGGTGCCAAAACCAGCCCAGCTGGCCAAGACGCAAACTCACTCACCCTACACACCCCTCCCATGGCCAGTGACCCCATCCTCCCCCTCCTCCCTCCCCCACCACCCCCACCTCCACCTCCAATGTTCACCCCATCTGGTCCCCGTTTCTCTAACTCCAAGTCAGCAGGGGAGGACCTGGAGCAGCATACGCAGACGTTGGCCGGGGTCCACCAGGAGCTGCTGCAGGTCTCCAGACAGAGGCTGGGCAGTTCCACAGACAAGGCAGCCACCAAGAAAAAGCGGAACTTTCTCAAGGAGCGTTACCGTTGTAACCCTCACATCTCTGTGGAGGCAAGCGCCTTGCTGGAACAGAAGGGTCAGCTGAAGTCAGTGACTCTGCCCCACCCCAATCAGTTACCTGACCTTCCGTCTGCTGGACAGGTGTTCAATTCCATGGCTGGCCTGCTACGCAAGGTATGTATTTACCTCTGTGTGTGTGTGTTAGTTTGTCCTAGAGAAGAATTACACATAACTTCTGAACCTGTTTTAAGTAAATTTCATTGTAGTTAGAATGTGGCCCATCACAGTTTTGGAATGGATCTGTGGTGCAGATCTGAATGAAACAGGGAATCCAGGATTGTTCAGCAAGATTAATAATGTGCATGGGGAGTAAGTAGCTCAGTCCTTATCGGTTACCACTTCCCCGCTATGAGAAAATGAATCAAGGCTCTGTTCACATTCTGGATAGAATAGTTACCAAGTTCCCAGTAAACATGAACATGGTGAAGATATATATACTATTAGGAACTGATAGCTGCTTACAAAGTTGTGTATTTTCATGAAATATTAAAACTTACTGGTGATACAACATGTTGATACTTTGTGTTTTGCAGATGATGTAGATTCACAACATAAACATACCAGTAGGATAAAAGTATTCTTTTTCCATATTCATTGGCATATGAATTCAGTAGTTGATGTTTTGTATTGCCAAAATCATTCGGCATATCTTAACATGACCATATCTTGCTCTTAAAATGTGTTCCTCAGAACACACACACATGCAAACACACACACACACACATACATACAAAAACACACATGCACACACACCACACAAACACACACACATGCACCAAAAATTAGATCGAGCGAGTTTGATGTTTCCTATTGCAACGAATCATAGTGTACCTTGCGCACCTCTTAATATAATATCTAAATCTTTGATAAACCCCAGAGCACCAAAAAACGAAAAATAGTTGACTGACATGGCATGAAAGCACATGCATAGTATATTGTAAGAATAGAGAAAATAGCAGACAGGTCTCACTGCTGTAGCTTTGAAAGTCAGTTTGTGTGATCTAAGACCCTGTTTGGCAGAGATGGAGCTAAGTATTTCAGGGTTCATAAGA
>CM031602.1:29245440-29249183 GCA_018398815.1 Conus ventricosus
TAAGTACACCTTTTGAACATTAGTTAGATGAAGTATCTTGATCATGATATCAGTAGACAGTCAGATTGCTTAGGAAAAAAAAAATAGTCATAAGGTAATAAACTGCCTACCTAGTCGTCTCCCCCCCCCCCCCCCCCCCCCCCCCCCCCCCCCCATCTTCTTCATCACTCCAGCCCTTTCCGCATCACTTCCATCCCCTCTCTTTCCCCATTCTTGAACTCATTTCTTGGACATTTAATGAACTTCCTTGATTACTATGACAATGTAAAAAATCAGACTTCAGGGGAGGGTGGATGTAATTGTCCCCTCCCCCTACCCTGCTTTGTTTTCATTGTACGCTGAAAGAAGATACTGACGCTGCAATGGCAAAGTAATAAATGTTCCCATAAGTGAATAATAAACATAAGTATGTGAATAAATAAACATAAGTATGAATGGGTTATAACTGCTGTCAGCTCTGCTGTGTCATTTCCAGATAACTCTTCAAAGATGTTTCCCCATGTCTGATTTTTAAGATACAAACGAGAGCGGGGTCTAAACATCACATAGCACAACAGGCAAGCAGGACAGACTTGCCCAACAGTGTTTGTTCAAGAAGACCGTGCTAATGTGGAATATCTGTATCAACACATGCATTATGTTGCCCAGAAGAAGCAATCATCAGGTTGTTCGTACTTTCAGAATTGGTACTCCACAATTCACAGCGGTTTCAACTTTTTTTTCCATAACAGATCCTGCTTGTGTTTCAAAAATGGGTTGTTCAGCATGCCAAGGGAAGCAACTCTCCAACGGCATGTGTGAGGGCTAGCATGTGTTGACTCTGTAATATTGTTGATGTTGATATTAACAATTAGGAAAGATGACAGTAACACATTTGTTTTATGATATTAAAATAGCGATGATAATGATCGCAGTGATAGTGAATGCTAATACAAGCGTTGATGCTTTTGGGTTTATCGCAACTAATGTGGGATTTGTAGTCTTAATTCAGGGTATCAAAATAAACTGAAAATAGGGATGATTTTTAGCTGGTATCCCGAAATACATCAAAGTCCATAAAAAAAGACCTGTTAAAGGTCTCATTTCCAAAGATATTTTGTTGTTTGGCATATCTCCCAAGTCTGGTACAGATGTTTACTTTTATCTGATTTAAGTTTTGATTAATGTGCCAAAACTGTCGACCAACGTGTGCTAGTCTTGGTTTGTTGTTAATACATTTGTATATAACATTGTTCATATTTGTCTGGTGTTGGAGGTACAAGAGGTTACTGACATGGGTGGGTGGATGGGGATGGGAAAGGGAATGCAGGTAGCTCGAGCTCTGTCTTGCCTCAATGCCAGACTGAAGGGTTGATGGTTTAAATCAGCACCAACAGACTGAAGGGTTGATGGTTTAAATCAGCACCAACTGTGCTGGAATGCAACATATCATTGTGTGATATATTAGCTCCAGCTGATTTTAATCACTCTTGTTTCACTGTTTATAACTTCTTCATTATTGAAGCAATCAAATCATTACTTGTGTGTTACAGAAAGGAGAATGATTGCTGTTTAAAATTGGTAACGTGTATTTTCTTCTTCCCAACAACAACACTTTTTGTCCGACAGCTTTGCTTGGATGGTGCTGAGACTGGCATTGAAAATGAGGCTTTTGGTACCATTAATACTGCAATGGCACTGAAAGAGCTCCTCCCTGCCCCTGCTTACGCTTCCCCTCCTCCTCCCCTCCCCCTCTTCATCTGGACTGTTTATCATAGACTCACTTGGAATCCCTTGAAGGGGAAGAAAAAAGAGGAAATAGAAAATGTTGGAACCAAGGTTGAACTAGGGGTCATCACATGTTCACTGAATGCTCTACCAACTCCACTGTCCTGATTGACAATGAAAACAGTGTGTTTTATCAGTATGAAATCCAATATCAAGGGTGGTTTGACTTGTTTGGAATCCCTACTTTACTTCTTTCTGCTATTATGTTCACATTTACAATGCAACGTTTTAGCAGAAAAGTGACTCACTGTGGATCTGCCCAGTATGCTAATAAGTCAGTGTGCCAAATTTGCAAATCAGATAAATGATGTGGATTTGTAAAGGGAACAACAAAGTATACTCCACACAGACTGACAGACAGACGACACTTTAGGAATCAGATCTATATAAAAGCGAGTCGAGATCAGTGTATCTGGAATATCAGGAATCTGTATTTTCAGTTCTCAGTATTAAGCATGCCTTCATCAATACTCAAAATCAATTTGTAACTCGCGCTAAAAGCTGATCCTTGTATGTGTGTATATTTAGATTGTTAACTTATTTATTTTCATTATTACCCTACAATGTATGTAGTGTCTTCTGTCTCAATTTAAAAAAATTCTTTTGTTGGTATGATTTGCATTTGAAGCGTACCTCAAGTTTGAAACATGCAAAAAGTATTTTCTGCAAGCTCATGGAAGTAATGAGATTTCGTTTATTGATCAAAATTGGGGGGTAAGGAGGGAGGGTGGGGAGCTCTACTCTTGCCAAGAATTCAGTTTTGAATTAGTACAGAGGGTCATGCTCACTGGCCCTGTGTCGGGGGCCAGTTTAATACAAATTATATCTACAGTGTTCCCACCTTCTAAAAGTTCTGTGCAAGTGATATACTAATTTCCATCACTTTTTTTCTCAGCTTTTCTTTCCTTCAATTTCTGTTTCTTTCTTCAGTCATTGACTGATTTTCTGCCATTGTGGCTCATTCTTCCATCTTTGTTGTAGCAAGTCTTTGAAAATTTTTTGCCCTGCTCACAATTTAAAACATGCCAGTGCTTTTGCAGTGATCTGGACAACAGATAGTGAGACTGTACTTTGCATAGAGTGGACACTGGCTGCCCAGTATACACTGTCTCTATGACAGTATGGCTTTTTAAAACTAGAACTTGCTTTTGTTGTCTCACTGTGGAACCGTTCTTTATTTCTAGAACATTGTAGATTGTTCAGTCTCTTTGCCAGAAACAGCCAGGAGATTCGTGTACACCATAAATGTGATTGATATATTATTTTCAACCAGTTTTGGTAAAGCAGAAAGATCATTAATATACAGGGTGAAAGTCAGGTCATGAGTGAACTCAAGATAAATACAAAAAATATTTATTATATTTATAAACCTCTATTTTTCAGTATGTATGTATGATAGTTTTATGAGTTTTAACGTTAGCACATAAAGTATATCTTTTTCTTTTTAAAACCACTTGACGCACTTAATTGCTATGTATAAACACACTTTGTTGTTTGTTATTCCATCATTTTCATATCATGCGCATACATTTGCATTAGTATGAACTTTTTTATTTCTTTTTTTGTTGGTGTTTGTTTGTTTGGTTGTTTATTTTTTTTTTTTTAGTATAATGTTATTGCACTTTTTTCAGTTAAAGTTTCTGTTTGAGTATTCAGAGTGTGTACTTAAAAATACACAAGTTATGGTTCAACATGTAGAGGTTAAGGTTTTGACAGCTACTCGCCATATTGTCAAAAGATAGCAAGTTATCATCAGCACTTTATCTAATATAGATAAGTCACAAACTTGTAAGAGAAAGAGAGAGAGAAAGGGGAGGGGAGTAGGGCACTTTAATCTTCATCAAAATTTTAATTTTGGTATCCACTGATTTAAATATTGATTACTGTCATTTAATAAACACAACCCATCATCAGTCTTGCAAAGGCAGTTAAGCATTGTTTATTCAGGTATTGAATGTGTGGGTATGATACGCTCA
>CM031602.1:29249283-29264283 GCA_018398815.1 Conus ventricosus
TTGAGTTTTTTAAAATTTTTTAAAACAAATTAAAAATGAGTGCATTCAATATACTGATGCAAAATATTCTGTTGGGCCGCACTACAATCTTAAAATATAGCAACTGATACTCTTGACATTGCTGTGACCCAAACTGCCTCTTTTCATAAAAAGGTGAGTACTCCATTGAAGAGCTATCTTAACCCCCCTATTGAAAAAGAGCACATCCAGAAAGCGTGGTATAGTCATCCGATGCAGTTTTATCAGAACCAGTTAAACTTTGCTGTGTCTTGTGCATCAACTGGGTGCGGAGTGGCGTATGCCGATCATTTAAATCCCATGATCTTTTGGTGAGGTCAGTGTACAGATTTCATTTCTATTACACCTTCAGGCGTATTTTGACTGAACTGCAAGCACCATTACCGAATGACAAATCGTTTAATCCATTCAGCAACAGAATAGACATGAAGGCTTTTGAAAGGATCTGTAACGAATTAATATTAACATCAAGACAGACTTTAGACAAAAGTTGGATCTTGATCATGGCATAGGCACCCCTTATTTTCGGGGCACGCACAGAAAGTATAAATATGTCTTGAAACCTCCTTTCAAAATTGTTCAGCCCTGGTCCATAGAGCAAGAGCATAAAACAGCATGGACAACATTTATCTTAGACACTTCTAAGGGCCTAACTAGGGCGGGATAGAACGAATAAACGACTCTATTCGTACTTACGTTTGGTGTTTGCTAGGTTCGCAAGCACAGGCAAGATCGAGCATAACTGATCCTTCTACTGGCTTTGATGCACAAAAACAATACTTAGCAAATTTAGAGGACGCCATTAATTCTACAGTTGATTTACCTTCAAGTATTCAAAGGTACCAACATGTTTTACAATACGCAAGATCGAAAGTAGACTTTGCTGTTGGCACTGGTTTATACATGCTGCCTTCTGACCTCAGACTCCAGATAGGTACAATAATAAAACTACAATATGAAATTCTTATAGCAGCAATGAACAGAAGGTGGGAAAAACGACATAAATTCTGAGCCAGTAATATTACAAACAATAAAAAAAACACCCAAGATTAAGTCATCTAATCCCGAAGTCCAACCCCCAAAGTCATTGAAGACTCAGCAAAGCTTGCGGACTCTGTTCGCGATGACCATGAATATGAAAAGACAGCGCTTGTTCTTGGATTAACTGGCATAGGATTACTTGGTCTTTATCTTACTAAATAGTAAACCCAACTATTACGAGAAACTAATGCCCATAAGTGCTCGGCCATAAAGCCAACTACTTTGCTTGCAGTAGACAAAAGCCAGCTGACAATACCCCTAATATATACCCGGTAAAGAGTCTATAGCTTTACTGGCTAATTTTTTTAATAAACTTGCAAGATGATTAAGCTGTTTTTTACCATGATTTATCAGGCGATGGCGGTGGAGGCACTGGGCTTTGACCACCGCCACCTGTAATAGCCAACACCAGTGTACTTATTGCAAATCCTAAGGCCGTTATAACGCTTGCTAATGTGACACCTTGCTCTCTAAACAGTGTTCGGATTCGTTCTGCTAGCGTTGTGTCTTCATATAAAATTCTTTGGATAGTTTCTCTTATTCTGCTCACTTGAGTTCGTAATTGTTCTCGGTTAGTAGACAAAACTTCTAGTCTTGCTGATCTTTCTTGTTCAAGATCATGTAGTCTTCGGGTTATTCTTTCTTTAACACCAGGCCCTACGATGCGGTCGTCAGCCTCAACGAGTTTTTCTTTTTCTCTTTTTATATGCCCATCTAGTTCACCTAGTTTGCTAAATTGTTTGTTAATTCGCCTCTAATGGTTCTTAAAGCATGATCAAGGGCCGTAGTTCTCGAAAGGGTAGCGGGGAGTCTTGTATATTTTTTTTAAACGCTGTTTCTTCTGAAAAACTGGATTTCTTTTTTCAAATTACATTTATTACTTCACCTGCTGATTAAATTTTAATTTTTTAAAGTTCCATTTTTTGCTTTTTGGTTTATCTGTTGGGATTTCTTGCAGTGTGTTTTTTAAAGGGTTTAGAAAACTCCCTCCCCCCTTTAAATTTTTGGCCAAACCCAAGGGGCCAAAAGGCGTTTTTTGATTTTTCACCCGGGGTCTATTTCTAATTAAACCCCCACGGCAAAAAACCTTTGATGGGTCTTTTTTGTTTAAGCGGGAACAAGTTGTTTTTGGGTCGCTCCTCCAAAAAATGGTCATTTTTACTTCAAAACATTAGGGTTATAAATTCGGGGGGAGGTTCGGGCCAAAAATTTGGTATAATGATTTTACCTTACTTTCTTTTAAAATTTATACCGACTTGTTGGTAATGTACTCCCAAATTTTCTGAAAATTATCATGCAATGAGAGCCCTGACGATCCCCGCCCCCAAAGGGGGAATCACTCATGTCGTCCCACATAAAAAAAACATCATAATCTTAAAATCTTAATGCCTCCCAAATGTTTTTTTAAAATTAATTAATTTTTTTTTTTTGTTTTTTAAAAAAAAATTGTTACATGCAGGGGGGTCGTTCTTGACCCGCTTTAAAAGACTAAAAAGAACCCTTGGCGTGAAGGGAAAAAGGGAAAATATTACTTTTCCCAAAATAATCCATCTACTATTGATGCAGATCAAATTCTTACTTTTAAAATTTTCCCCGGCCCTAGGAGCGGGAAAGTTTTTGTCCCCAGGTTTCGCGCGCCCTTTCTTTAAAAAATTAGTACTCGATTAAAAAACAGACACAAACGGGGACATTTGGGTTCCAAAATTTTGGGCGGGCAATTGTTAAAAAATTTTCTATAAAACTTAAAAGGGAAAGGGGAAAATTTTTTCTTTACACAATGCAGACAAAATTTTTAACCTATTTGATCAAATGGCCCCCCGGGGAAAGAAAGGGTTTGATCTTGGTTTCAAGGAATCGAAAATAAAAGAAGCACTAAAACTTAAAATAGGCGCAAGATACTAAAAAAGGGGAAAAAAGGGTTTTGTACCGTAAATTTGCTTTAGGAAAAATCGTTTTTTCCCAAATTCCCCTTTAAATTTTTTGAGTTTTTAAAAAAGCGAAATGCGCCATACTTTCAAGGGGGCATTAAAAGACAGACTTTTCCATATAAAACTAATTTTTTAACGAAAAACAAACGGGGGTTATCAGATCAAAGACCCAAAAGCAATGAAACAGCATTTCTGACATCTCGTTAGAGTTTGACGTTGTTAGAAAACCCAATTTAGAAAGGCGATTAAAACAAAAAATATCAGTAAAAAATTTTCAATAATTACGAAAGAGTGATTCATCATACAACTTTACCCCAAAAGCAGGCGGCCCACAATTTTAAAATTTTAGTTTTTTTGTCGCAGCAAGATCTTTTTAAAGGTTTTTTAAATTGTTTGGTGAAGATGAAAAAACCCTTTTCAAAAAGAGCAAGTAAAAAATTTTTTTTAATTTTAAAAAGCGAAAAGTGCAATGTACAATTGATGGTAGTTTTAACCAAATCTACGCTACGGGCTAGACCAAATCATCTTTTTGACAAAAATTAAAAAAATTGTTTGGGGGTGGGGGGGGTAAAAGGGTCTAACACAGCCCTTTTGTGTCAAAAAGTTTTTACATCTTCAAAATGTTAGGTTTTGATGATTTTTTTAACCCAACGAAATAGGGTTTTAAGGGTTTTGCCCAAAGGTCAAAAAAGGGAAATAATCAGTTGCAGGGAAAGCGGGGAACTGTGAGAGCGTAATAAACATTCAAATTGAAAAAGAAAAGAAGCCGATAAACCGTTTAATGAAAATTTGTTTTTAATATATGAGCGCAGTTTGAATTTTGAAAAAAAACAGTTTAAAAGATATACAAAAAAAACAAAATTTTATTTTTATTTTATAAAAACCATGCCCTGTTCGGTTTTTATCCAATGTGCCTACAGCGCCCAAAAAGAAGAGATAGCGGGAAAATTCTGCTGTTTTAAAAACCCCTGAAGTAAAAACCTTCAGTTTAACAAACATTACACAAAATGAAAGAAATACTAGAGCAAAACCCCCCCCAAAAATAAGCAAAACCAAAACAAAAGGTATTTTTGCTCCCTTTTAATGCTGTTACATAGTTAATACGGGAGCATAAACAAAAAGCGCCCTATCAGCAGGAACGAGTGTTGGTCCTTAGCAACGGGCAGGGGCGCACCCCAGTTTACCTCAAAGGGGGTTTTGTTTTTTTAGCTCTGGCCGGTTTTCATTAGCTGTGGGGTGCTCAGAAAAAAATTTAAAAAACAAAATTTCCCAAAAGCAAACACAAAGGGTTTTCAACTAAAAAACAGCAAATTTAAGCTCTTCAAACAACAATAAATAAAGCGCTATTGCCTAAAAACACACGGATAAAAAATTTAATCTTTTCCCGGGGCCGATTTTGATGACTAAAAAAAGAAAAATTTTTGGTTTCTTCAAAAAAAGGCGGTGACAATTTTTTCTCAAAAAGCCAAAACCCCGAGCAAAAAAAAGGGAAAAGCTTTAAAAAAAGTAAAACGAAACATTAAATTTCTTTTTAAAAACCCAGCCAAAATTAACAACGCCCAAAGGGGTGTTTATCCTTTAGTTTATAAAGTCCAAGCGCAAAAAAAACCGTTGATTTTTTGATTCTGTTTAAAGTTTTTTTTTTTTAATTTTTAAATAAATATTTTGGTTTAAAAAAAAGAAAGACGCTTGGCTAAGATATATGAAGGACAAGCCCAAATTTTTTTGAAAAAAATGCCTCGAGGGGAAAAGGGGTTTTAAACAAGGGGCACAAAAAGATTTTGTTTTGGGAAGTCATTGACCCAAAAAACGTACAGGCAAGCGTTGTTCACCCTATTTCTCAATTTCCAGGCAAACAAAACAATGGGACCCCCCGGGTTTTAAATTTATTTTGGGCCTTTTTTAAAAATGGGACTATGTAACAATAAAAGAAGAAAAACTAGAAGTCTGGGCCCAAACAAAACGAAACTATTTTTTTCCCCAAAATGATTTAAAAACCCCCGGGTTTGGGCGGGACAAAACGGGTTCAAAAATTTGCGCTGCCCCCGAAGAAGCTAAAATGAGGGGCTCGGTGGTAAGGGGGCGAAGTCTTGAGATTTTTTTTAAAAACGGGGCTAAGTATGCACCGTTGAAGGAAAGGGGTTTAAACATTCCGCTCCCTCGGGATTTTGGTTTCAAAGGGGAAGCATTTTTTTAAAAACTTTAAAAAATTCAGACGAAAATTTTTTCATGTGGGGGCTTTCCCTTGCAAGGCTGAAACCATGCCCGCGACCACGCAGAGGGGGAGTGTTAACTATCGCAATACACCAAAGATTTTAAACTTCAATGGAATACCCTTTTCCTGTTAGGTAGCCCAAAATTGATCGGGTTGAAGAACAAAACAAACCAAAAAACTGTTAATTTTTACACAGGGATGAGGAAAAAAATCTCCCACCGATTTAAAGTGCCCAAACAGTCCAACTTTGGGGCGAGCCAGAAAAAAAATCTTTGTTGATTTACTACAAATGTTTTCCCAAAGCGGGGCGGGCCAAAATTACCTTATACGAAAATTGAGTAAACTAATGCAGCAAACTTCCCAAAAAAAGGGGACAAAAAATTTCTCCCAAAAAAAAGGTTTAAAAAGGGAAGGGATCTGTGCAAGCCCCGAGTAAAATTTAAAACTTTGTAAAAGTTCGTAGACGGGTAAAACAAACCTAATTACGCCCCCGCCGGGTTTCAAAAGTTATTTTTAAAAGAACTGGAAACGGTTTGCAAACAATCCATACGTGGGGTTTACGCAAAACTTCAAATTTCCACTCATTGTTCCTTATGAAGGGCCAGCGCCAAAAAAAACTTCAAAAAAAACAGTCTTAATGATAATCATCAGTTTTGTTCATTTCCTTTCCCATTTTTTGTCGGGCGGATGGCGCTCTTTCCCTCCCCAAAATTATACGGGGGGAACCAGATGCGGCTAGAAGATTTTTACAGCGCATGCAGCAAGTGCGAAAAGGGGACTGTTCTAATAATTGAATTTATCTAAAAATCTTAATAAACCCTGAAGTCAACAGCATTTTGGAACAGCCCCCACATTTTTGGGATTTGCGGTTTAGGGCTAAACGCCCAAGATTTTGTAAACCCCACGTAAGAGCCCAAAAACACATTATTTGGAAAAAAATTTTAAGGTGCAGCGCACGTAATTTTTTTCTTAAACTAAATTTTGACCCTAAGCCCAGGGAAGGGCCCCAGTATTTTTCCCTAACGCGGGGTTTAAACACTCTCCCCCTTATAATGAAAGAAGGGACGATGCTTAAAGGGGTCATGCATTGCACAGCTCAAAAAATTTCCCGTTTTTTAAATCTAAATAAAAATGTCTTTTTATGACTCTACCCAAACATGAGGGGAAATCTTAAAAGTCATGGTTTTGGGCCCTTTAAAAGCCCCTGCCCAATAAGGGAAGAAAAAAATTTTTGACCCCCCCGCCGTTAGAAAGGGGGGTTTTAACCCTTATGGTACTTTGAACATTTGGGGAAATTTTGGGATGAAAAACACTTCCCCCAAAGGGCGCTTTCTTTTCTATCTTAGGGGAAAAGGGGAATTCATGATTCTGTTTTCCCAGCATGTCAAGATGCGGGGGCGAATTTTAGAGTTTTTAAAAAGGGGGGGGAAACCCATCAGACTCCTATTTAAATGGCTGATTTTATTTTGTTGGGGGGACGCCCTTTGAAAATTATAGAAAGCCCTGAAAGAAACTTTACAGTTTGGACCCGGGCCCCTTATTTTTCTGCCCCGGGGTTTATTGGGGAAACGCTTTCTTAAAGTTTAATGGGGGAAAAATTGTTTTAAAATTGTCAATTTCCCAATAAATTAGATGTTTGGGAAAACGGATTCCCGTGGGGGAATTAGTAGGGCGTCGCATCATTACGAAAAGAAAACAACAAAACTTGGACGACTATGACCCAAGTAAAAGGTCAAACTATCTTATGTATTTAATCCCAAAACAATCGAAAGGGTTTGGGGCAATGGCGCAATCGTTTTCCCATTACGAAATTTTAAAAATGTAAAACAGGCGGCGACCCGGGAAAAATTATTCAAAAGGCATTAAAGGGGTTTGAACATTTTAACGCCTGATCACAGCGCGGTTCATTCTAGAAGTTTACTTTGAATACCTCAAGAACTCCAAGGGCCCAAAAAAGACTATCCATTAGCTGCAGAAAGTCTTAAAAATGGATCCAAGAGAAACCCCCTAAAAATTGGGGCCTAATCTTCGGGCAAAAAAAATTTTTGTCTGTCATTACAAATTCTACAAAATTTTTTTTAAGACATGGGTTTAAAATTGACAGCTTTTCATCGCATAATTTCTTTTTATCAAGAACAGTTCAAGAAAAAATACATCAAGAAGAAAAACTGCCCCCAAAACTAAATCCACAAATGCTTTTAGAAAAAGACTTTTTCAAGCTGAGAACAACAGCTGTTTTTTGGGAAAGACATGGAGAATCCGCACAAGCGCAAAAATGTTAGATGGTCACCAGAAGCAAAGAAGCAATTAAACGACTTTAAAACCAAAATTTTCAGGGGCTTCAGAAGATTTCAAGAACAGTTTTTGGGGATAAAGATGAAAAAAAAAAAAAGTTTAAAATTTGACAAACCATTTTTTTTTTTTGGGGTTTTCGTTTTAGAATTATCAAGGGTTTTTTTTGTTTGAGTTTTTATACACTTTTAACCCTCGTATCCTGAGTCCCAGAGTTTCCCTTTTCACAGATTCAATAGGGTTTTTTTATTTTTATCTCAAAGAAGATTCCCATAAAGACATGGAAAATTTGAAGTAGCTTTAAAAGGGCATGCGGGATGGTTTTGATACATCTGATTCCTAAAGATTCGCCTTTTATTCAAAATTTCTAAAAAAGAAGGTTTTTTGGGAAAAATGAAGGGTGAAATTTTTGGAAAGGTGATCAAGGATTTTGTGGGGTTAAGGTCAAAAAAGTACAGTATTTTTGAGCAGGAAAAAAAATCAATTTAAAAAAGCAAAAAGGGAAAATCTCGCAGCGTTGTTTCAGTCAAACATAACACATGACAAAATACAAAGAAGCCCTTTTTTGGGGAATAAGACTTTTCATCATGACAACGTAAAAAACTGCGATCTAATCCCCCATGAGTCAAACACAACGGTTTTTAAAAAAAGAAGTCCCCCTTTAATTAAAAAAACACAAAACGGGTGTTTTTTTTATTCCCCCGATTTTTATAAGCAATTGGGCCCCTGGAGAACCGTAAAAATTTAAATTTAAAACGGAACTGTTTCGGTTTGGGTTATCTGCAGTTCTTCCCTTTTAAAAGATCTTTGAGGAGCTGGTTTTTTTGTTGTGGGCCGGTTTTTCCCTAAATAAAACACGGGCCGGGTTCATCTTTACAATTCTTTTTATTTTATATGGACAACACTCCAAACGGGATTGTTGCCCGGTTTCGAGTGTCCCCCTTTTGCTTCCCCCGGGAAATAAAGGTACCTTACTTTCAAACCAAAAAAGGTTAAAAGTTTGCCCGGGAAAAGACTTTTCCTTTAGCAAATTTATTGTTTTTTTTTTTTGATTGTTGTACTGGTTTTTGTCTTTAAAAATTTTCAATTTTTAATTTCGCGCAAAACTGAAAGGGGAGTCTTCTAACCCTTTTTGTGTTTCGAGAAAAGTCCCAATTTAGCTCTCTGTGAAACTGGTAGGAAAAAAAGGGGGGCTTTTTTGGGGGTAACGTTTGTTAAAGTTTTTAACTAAAGCCTGTGATCTGTGAACTCCTGGGATGCCTCTTTTAAAAAGGTAAATCTAGGGTTTTAACAATAATTGATTCACTTGCCCTTTAAATTTTTTTCCATCATGACTTGAATAGCGAGGATAAGTTAAAGGACCCCCGTTGGTTAAAATTTGTTGTAGGGAACAGCAACAGCAAAAAAACACTCTTTTTGGTTTAAAAAGGTTCAGCAACTTTGTTTTCTGAAGCAAAGTCCCCAATTTACTGTTTTTGGGGCGGGACTTAAAAAATTTTTGTCTAATTCCCCATCAGAGGGTAAAAATAAAACCATTTGAAAGGGGGCGTTTGGTTTTTGTATTGACAAAGTGTGGTCCCCTTTTAATTTGTTTTAAAGGGCAGGTAAAAAAAATTTGCCCCAAAACGCTTGTTTTGATAAAACCCTTCCCTTTTCGTTTGGTTTACTTTAAAATCCCGCTTGGCTTAAACTTTTTAAATTTCTGTGATGCCCTTTCAATATTTCCCTTTGGGGCCCAATAATAGATTTTGTTAAATTTTTATTCAGCAATATTTTGTGCAAACCCAAAAAACACAACGGTCATAACCCAAAGACAATAAAAGCATTTCTTGCATCTTTTTTTTTTTTGATGGTTGATAAAAGTCGCTAAATTTTGGTGGGGCAAAAAGTCTCGGGTTGGTTTTGCCTGTTATAGATAATAATTTTTTATTCTTGAACAACATTTTTTAAAAGTGTAAACGCATGCCCCCCGTCTTTTCAGTGTGTATTAATAAAATCTAACCCGCTCAAGTCTTGCCTTTCATAGGGTTTGTGAGTGCTAGTTTCCCCCCTTGTTTGTTATGCTTTTTCTCCACTGTCATTCCCCATTTTTCCCAAAATGCGAAATTAAAATTCCCCCTAAAAGGGAAGCGCATTCCCCCACAGCGCCGCCTTTCAATTTTTGGATGAAGCCAAATTTTTTTTAAAAGTATTTTTTTTTCTTACATATTTTTATTGTCTTGGGAAATTTTCCTTGCTTGACTAGAAAATCTTTCGTGGGAAAAAGAAGCGCAATGATTTGGGAAACAGCTTTGCCCGAATCCCCAAAAATCTAGTTTTTTTGCCCCAAAATCGCTGGTTTAAATTTTTAACAAGGGTTTTACCAAGCCCTTGAGTATCCTACATTAGCCCTCCAAAAACGCAGAATGGAAAACCCAAAGGGTTGCAACAGTTTTTTCGGTGCTATTTTTTTAAAAAAAAAAATTAAAAAATTTAAAAAAAAAAACATTAACATTTTGATTAACCCACAGTACAAGGCAGGGCCCAAAAACCCTTTCCCGAAATTATGAATGACCAAAATTGACGGGCCCCAAACTATTATGCCCAAAAAGGGAGAAAGGGTTTATTCTTTGGCAAAAACATGTGGAAAAACAAAACAGTTCCTCGGAAAATGAATTCCCGCTTTTAAAAATTCAAACCAATTTTCTCCCAACAAAAATTTATTTAAAAAATTTAAAAAAAAAACATAACAGGTTGGAAGCGCAAACGGGGGCTAGAAAGGTGAAAAGGGTTGGGGGAAACGGTTTTTATTTGTCACTAAACCCAGTCATAAATTTTCTCCCCTTGATTTCTGAACAAGAACCCTTTCTATGATTTAACCAAGATCCGGTTTTAAAAAAAGTCTTTGAGTTCGGAGTTATCATAAATACGATTTGGAAAAATTATTTTCGCCAGCGATCATGGGTTTTAAAAACTTTTTAAACATATAATTTTTTTTTTCCCTTCAAAAAGAAAAGTGGAAAAACCAGAAAACCGAAAAAACTGAATCAGGAGGAGGGAAAAAAACCAAGCCCGAAAATCAGCAGAAAAAACTGGGAAACAGGTGGGGACCAGTGGGGAAAAACATCCTGGCGTGTTTAAAAAAGGGAAAAAAATTAGCAGAGGGGGAACAGGCCCAAAAAAAAATTTAAAGTTTCAGAATATAAATTTATAATGGGAAAAAAAAACCCGCCCAAACCCCGGGAAAAAGTTGATTCAATGGGCCCGGGTATAAAAACTCCATGTTATACAAGGGGCCCCCAAAATCCCTTTATGGGGAAAATTGAAATTTAAAAATTTTTTGCCATTTTTTGGCGGGCCCTTGCTGCTGTTGGGGGGAGTTATTACGGCTAAAAAAATATATACACAATTTTTAAAAAGAAACAAAAAAAATTTTAAAAAAAAACCCGAAAACCCCTAAATACCAAAAAAAGACAAATGCACCCAAAAACCCCCCAAAAAAAAGCCCCATTTTTTATCCATTTTAAAAGGAAAAAAAATTTTAAATTTTTAATAAAAATAGATCATGGCGTATTTTTAAAATGATTTAAAATCAATAAAAAAAACATGGGGGTCTATAAAAAGGGCATTTCCAAGAACCCGAAAATTTTAAACAATTTTGGTTCTTCGGGGTTTTAAAAAATTCATTTTTAAATCTAAAGCAGAGAAAGCTGAGCAAAACATTCTCAACGTTACGCGTTTTTTGAGGCGTGTGTGTACTATATTTGACATCTACTATTTAAGATAAAAACATAGAAATTTTTATTTTTTTGATAATTATAAGAACTTTGGGTTTTACTTAAAGGAAAAGACTTAGTTTGAACTTGGGGGTGACTTTTAAACAAGGGGAAATTAAAACAAAAACTTATTAAGAAAATTGAAGAAATTGGGGATGACTTTTGGAAACTTTAGAAAGGGCTTAAGTAAGAAATTGGGGATGACTTAGAAGTTTATTGGGGGGAACTTAGTTAAGAACTTGTGGATGACTTGAGTGTGCAGCGGGGGGGGGGGGTGGGGGGAAAGTGCGTGGTGGGGTGGGGGTGGGGGGGTGCCTGCGTGGGGGTAGGACAAAAAAACAAACAAACCCAACAAACACAAACAAACAAAAAAAAACACACAATGACAGTCCAAGGGGGGGGGGTGGGGGGGGGGGGCGTGGGGGGGGGTGGGGGGGGGGGGTGTGCATGGTGGGGTTAAGACCCAAAAAACACAAAAAAACCCCCAAAAAACAAACAAGAAGTGAAACTATAGGGCCACTTCTTGCTTTTTGACAAAACAGGTGTGCTTTTCCCCGGGAACCTCAATCAACAGGGCCCAATGATCAAATGGATCACTTGGCCTAGGTTTTCCGCCCGAGTTTGCGGTGCTTTCCCCGCTTTGCAGGTCAAGTGATCATATATGATCACTTGGCCAGTTTGCGGTTCTCCGTTTCTGGGCGTCATTAAACAAACCGGGTGGGTGCCTTTGATCAAGGATACATATGATCACTTTGGTTGTTTGGGTGTGGTCCTCTTTTTCAACCAGGCTTTTCAACTGGGTTTTTGGCCCGATTACAGCAGTAATTGCTGTAGCCAAAACTTTTTTGGCGGCTCTAATCGCCCGTAGTAGTACATCCCCCATGTATATTTGGAGCATTTATAAGAAATTTTTGCTGGCCACCCAAATAACCCCTCCATATGGTAGAAATTTCTAAGGTTTTGCCTAAAACCCTTTTTAAATTTGTTTGCCGAACATTCGAAAATTTGTTACCAGTTGCATAAAATCTAAAAAAGGTTTGGCGTTTTTTTAAAACAGTTCATTTATACTGGGTTCCCAGCTTTTGAAATTTAGGGTAGTTTGGGAAAAAAATATTGAAATCTGAATAATTTTTTCTGGGATATGAAACAGAAAAATCCCACCTCCCTCAAAAATTGGGAAGCCAAATTTTTATGCGTTTTTGCTCTTTCAAACCAATTTCTTTAAACGTCTCAAGCCGCGCCCAACAATCCCGCGTGATGGGTTTTTTTTTGTTTATTTTTGTTTTATCAACATAGGGGCCGTTTTTAAAAAAGGAAGCATCTCATAACAGTTTAAACCCCTTATTTAATTGGGCCCATCTTGTTCAGTAAATGTCATTTTTATTTCCCCCCAACCAACAAACCTTGAAGTAGTCGTTATTTCCCCAAAACATCGGTTCACTTTTTTCTTTTTTCCCCCCCCCTCTAGGAAAGCAAAACTTCTTTTCGGGTTTTGGGGGGTTTAAAGGAAAATGCCCTTTACCGATTCTTTTTTTTTCAAATACCTAACTGCAGTTTTGGGAAAACTTGTGATCTTGAATAGCAAATTTGTTTTCCCCAGAAAAACCCGGGTCGCCAAATTTTAGAATAACACCCCCAAGCCCAATACCCAGCGCAATTTAAAAAAGCCTCCCAGTCCGGCAGCAGGGAGAAGAATGATTAAACCGGTGTTTTGTTTATAGTCAAAGTGAGCGTGTGAAAGTTTAAAGAAAAAATATTTGGGAATGGGCAAAACCCGGGGTTTAGGGAAAAGGGGGGGGAGGGAGGAGGGGGGCGGCAGTAATGAAATTTTTAAACCCTTTTTCAGTTTGTCGGCATGTGAGGGCGCGCGCGCCGGGGTTTATGAGGGTCGGGCTGTGGGCCCCTTTGGGGGTGGTGGGGAGTGGTTTTGTGTGTGTGTTGTGTGGTCTGTGTTTGTGAGGGGGGTTTTATTTTGTGTGTTTTTTGCTTTTGTGGGTGAAATTTTTAAGTCTTTCTTGCAAAAGAACGTAAATATACCAATCCTGGGGTTTCTTTTTGGCCCCAACTGGGGGAGGGGGGGGGAAATGGCCCCGGTTGGTATAAATTTTCGTTCTTGGGGCCCTTTTCAGAACGCACCTGATACAACCAAGTCCCCCTTTTTTTTGAAACGACTTTCGTTTTGATTTCTGACCCTTAAAAAACACCCCTCTTGGTTCCCCAAATTTTTTTTGTTTTTTTGTAACTCATTGTGTTTTTCCCTGCAGGCTGCGGGCCCGTTTTTGTCTATAAAAGGTTGTGGGTACGTGTGTTGCGTTAAAGGTGTGTGTTTTGTGCGTGCGTGCGGGGGCGTGCGGGGAAAGAGAAACTTAACCAGAAAACATGAATCAGGTTGGGGACCAGGAAAGCATCCTGGCGTGTTAAAGCAGGAAGAAAATTAGCAGAGTGGAACAGGCAAAAAAAATTAATGTTACAGAATATAACTCATAATGAAAACATAACACCGCCAACGCCAGAACAAGTTGATTCAATGCCAGCTATAAAAACTCCATGTGATACAAGGCCCCAAAGTCTTCATGGAATATTGAACTTAAAACGTTGCCATTTTTGGCGCCATTGCTGCTGTTGGGGCAGTTATTACGGCTATAAAATATATACACAATGGCAACAGAAACAAAAGAAGTTAAAACAACCTGAACCGCTAAATACAGAAAAAGACAACTGCACGCCAAAACCGCCAATAACAAAGCATCATTTTGATCCATTTATAATGGAATAATATTTTAAATTTTTTAATAAAAATAGATCATGGCGTATTAAAAATGATAAAGTCAATAAATAAAGACATGGAGTCTATAAAAGACATTTCCATAGACCAGAATTGTAATCAATGTGGTTGCTTCGGTTGTAAAAACTTCATTAAGATCTATGCAGAGAACGCTGAGCAAGACATTCTCAACGATGACGCGTTTTTTGAGGCGTGTGTGTACTATATTAGACATCTACTATTTAAGATAAAAACATAGATTGTATTTTTTTGATAATTATAAGAACTTGGTTGTACTTAAAGGATGACTTAGTTATGATCTTGAGGTGACTTAATCAAGAACTTAATCAAAAAACTTATTAAGAACTTGAAGTAACTTGGGATGACTTAAGGACAACTTGAGAATGACTTAAGTAAGAACTTGAGGATGACTTAGAAGTGACTTGGGGTAACTTCAGTTAAGAACTTGTGGATGACTTTAGTGTGCATGCGTGGGGTGGGGGTGGGGGACGTGCGTGCGTGGGGTGGGGGTGGGGGTGTGCATGCGTGGGGTAGGACAAAACACAAACAAACAACAAACACAAACAAACAACAAACAAAACACACATAGACAGTCCAGGGGTTGGGGGTGGGGGGACGTGCGTGCGGGGGGTGGGGGTGGGGGTGTGCATGCGGGGGTAGGACAAAACACACAAACACCAACAAACAACAAGAAGTGAAACTACTAGGACCACTTCTTGCTTTGTGACTAAACAGGCTGTGTCTTGCCCGCAACCTCAATCAACTAGGCCAAGTGATCATATGTGATCACTTGGCCTAGTTTGCCGCTGAGCTTTGCAGGTGCTGCCGCGCTTTGCAGGTCAAGTGATCATATATGATCACTTGGCCTAGTTTGCAGGTGCTCCGTGCTGACGTCATTAGCAGCAGGCTGCTGCGCTTTGCAGGTCAAGTGATCACATATGATCACTTGGCCTAGTTTGCTGTGCT
>CM031602.1:29269283-29274283 GCA_018398815.1 Conus ventricosus
ATTGCTTCAAGCATCTTTTGACAATTCTTTTCTTTCTTCCACACTCGCTGTCAAACAGTCATTCACTTCTCTCTTCATTTTCCCACAGATCTCACCATACAACCAGCAGCACTACATAAAGTGTTCACAAACAATTCTAAGCATGTGTTAACATCAGCGTTAAGGAATTGCATGGCTCTATCAATACATTTTTTAAACTCTTCTGAGCTTAGTTCCTCCACATAAGTTTCCGCACATTCTTCAGACCATATAATGGCTTTCTCTTCGCAAGACACTGGACATTCTTCTTTTTTCTCAGTACTACCAATTTTCATTTCATTTCCAAAGGCAAATGCCAAGAAAACAAACAGTCCGCTACATTCATACTGCAATGTTCGAGTAAGTCTTGTGGCACAATAAAATAATCAATAACACTGCTACCACGGGGCGACACAAAGGTGAATTCTCCTTTTGAAGTGTCCCCATATGTTCCATTCACAATTACAAGTTCAAACAATGAAACATAAATCCAATAGAGATTTACCAAACTTATTTATGAACAAGTCTTTAGAACATCGCACTAAAGCATTTTTTACGTGTGCGTACACAATTACTGGACTAATGTTAGTGTCACACTTATCATCAACATCGTCATCATCATCAACATCAACATCATCATCACTGTCAGCAACAGCACTAGCTGCTACCACAGTGTCATCATCAACATCATCATCATCATAAACATCAATAACATCATTATCATCATTCTCAACACTAGTAAAGGAAGACATATTCTCAGGTTTGGGTTGTTGGCGCCTGTGCGGGCATTTAAGTCCAAATATGAGGATATTTAAATCATTATTTTCAGTTATTTCCAGCAAAGTTTCTTCCAATAACAAAATTCCATCTTTGATGCCAGAGTGATTGTATTATCGATCCTCCCTCAGGCACAACATAACATGCAACAATCAATACATCTTTGTTTACATTAAAGACTTTTTTGTTTACTTTTAAAACGACCATGTTGTCACAATTAACATGATCTGGGTCACATGTTTTTCATAGGTTTTCCTGATCATTAAAAGAACGCCACCAGAATTACGACCTTGCTTCGACAATTTCTTTAGCAGGTGCATGGAACTTCACAAAGTCGTGAAAATACCAGAGAAATCAAATTTCTTGTCGATAACGTTTCAGTTAGACATACGAAATCAAAGCCATTTACATAATTTTTAAAGGATACATCACATAGTTTACTATAAAGATTTTCAACATTGTAGTTAAGAAATGTTATTTCATTTACCTGATGGTCTTGCCTGTCCTATTTCGAATTGTTTTTTGAACGCAGAGACCTGTCATTTCCAGTTTTTGCCAGAAAAGTGTTTAATCCCGTCCTGTGTGCACGTACCACTTCCTCGCACTGCACTTTGCGTGGTCACTCTCCCAGGCACACGTCGTGACTTGCTGCTGTCCGCAGTGCCAGGTGTTCTCCTGCCTGCTACAACCACGCACACACTGAGAAATATCCCCTGACACGTGATGATGTGAACCGGCCGTGGAAATCCTGCCACTGCCAGGCGAACAGTCACTAGGACCTCTGCTGCATAGTTTTCTCACTGAAGCAGGCACCTGGCTAGAAGGTGAAGGGTCACACACCACACTGCTGCTCTTGCAGGAAGACCGGTCACAGCTTCCCCTGACGTCACGTTGACTCGTAGGAATACCTCCCTGTAAATCGCCACACGCAACAGGCCGGTCCTCTTCTGACGCCCCCGCCACCACTGCTTCTGCTGCATTCGATTGGCTGGTCCTTGGTGTGACGTCACAATGACGCCGAGGGGAATCCCCGGTATCACTGCCATCTCTCGTGCACCGCTGCTAAACTTTCCGATCGTACCAGCCTTCGTCGTGTTGATGTCACCACGAGTCGCGCCCGTCGCTGCCACCTCGGCATATGATCGTGGATCGGGTCTGCGTGGTCCGATGGTCAGCTTGCCTCTGACAAAATATGCTGCTTTTCCCTCTTGCTTTGCCTTCGCCACTATCTCTGCCTGTCTCCTGGTCATATCATTTGCCAGCCTGACGCCTTTCTTTTCTAGTTCATGGCGGAATTCGCGATTGCGAATCAATTCCATTTTGTCTTTCCATTGCCGAAATTTCACGATCATTGTTTTGGCTTCGCCAGTTCTTCTCTGACCTACCTGTGAGCACGGACAATGTCTTCTTCTTTCCATGTTTTGTAACCACTGACACTGTTCAAGATGTCCACAACACATCGCGCACACGTGTCATAATCTTCTTTATCGTTGGGAGGGATACCAAAAAAACGAAGATTGTCCCGCCTCGAAAAACTTTCGAGTCTGTCGAGCTCTTCCGACATCTGCATTACTTGCTGTTCTAGTCCGGACACTTTCACCGACAGATTCCGTGTCTCCTCCCTACCCTCTGCCATTCTGTCATACAGCTGATCCAGTTCTGAGGACAAACGTTCTACAGCAACTGACAGCCTGTTCTGTTCCGCTTCCACCTGGGCGCACCGATCGTTGATCTCATTACATTTATTAGACACTATCCCCAGTTCTGATTTAATTTCGAACAGTTCGCTGCGAATGAATGAATTCTGTTCTCTCTGTTGTTCCCTGTCCTGTTTCATATCTTCTCTGAGAGCTAACAAGATTTCCGTTGCCATTTCAGGGCAAGTGACACTGCTGTCCTCTGTCAGTGTCTGGTCGTATGTTGGCGATATCCGTGGATTGTTCGTCACTGTTTCCATGGGAATTGGGGCCTGGGTTCACTTCAATGTCCCCACTCAGTAGCAGCTTGTACAGGAGAAATCCACTGTTGGCGACACAGCACAAAACAAGGACATCGGGCACAAGCAGGCCACAGTGACCAGATCCTTCAGTTTGTCGAATGTGTCAGTAACTTTCACCACTAATCTTCTCTGCACATCTTGCAAAAAAAACAACATCGATTGTTTCATAAACACAGAGTTTCTCACACACAGCACAGAGAGCGTGAATCACAGCCAACACTGCCCAGAAATACAGCACACCAGTGAGAAACACTCCAAACTGACAGTGTCGCACATTCTTCGTCACCTTTCCGCACTGAACACAAACGCTGGCACAGTTTGGCACATGTCAGTTTGCCACAAAAAGTACCGATTCTTGCTCGCCACAGTGACAAGTCAATCATTTTTCCAGCACAGAATAGCTCACGGGAACACTTCACACGGGTGACTGACACTGATAGGCTGTCCTGTCTTAATTCACTGAGAGAGAGAGAGAGAGAGAGAGAGGAGAGAGAGAGAGAGAGTAGAGAGAGAGAGAGAGAGGACTGGTAGGCAGACAGACAGACGGACAGGAAAGTGTATTAGAGACAAAGACAAAGACGTGGACAGAAGAAACAATAAGTAGGTAGGTAAAGAAGAAGAAGAAAGTAGTGATGTTGTTGTCGATGATGATGGTGATGATGATCTTAATGATGATGATGATGATTGATGATGATGATCTTGATGATGATGATGATGGTGATGATGATCTTAATGATGATGATGATGATGATGATGATGATGATGATGATGATGATGATACCCTTGTTCTTCCAGCATTACTACCCAGTGAACTTCCTATTGTCTTGAAATGGATTCTACTATGTGTGGAATCCTCGTGTGATCTGATATTTGTGACATTAAAGGCAAAGACGAAGAAGTCCGTCGATGTGACATTCCTACCTGTTTCTCACCCTTTTATGTAAAGGATTTCAATCTGTTCCCTTGAAGACATATTATATAACGCCACAAAGAGGATGCGATATCTTTTTCAGCAACTTCTAACGGGGAAAGCAATGGAGTAAAATACCAGAGTCCATATGAAGAAGTGATGTCATCTTTCGTTTGGGAAATCTAGTCGCGAGCACCATAAACTGAGATTCTCGACCGTCTGAAAACTTTTTTCCTCAAAAAAAAAAAGAAACGGATGTCGAAGTCTGAAGAACTTTTAATGCGGCGGCGTGAAAGTTGCCCTTCCGCCAAAGCCAAATTTATCTACTGTATTCGATAAGTACTCTTATATGTAAAGACACACATACGGCGGTTTATAAGCTCTCTATTTCCTGGTCTGCAAGGATACTTACCCAGAGCAAGTTTTAAACTTGGCAAAAACAGAACCAACTAAGGCACGTGTTCATTATCCACGTTACCAGATGAAAACAAAACATAGCTGTAAATCAGAGAACAATCGAAACAGCAACAAACCGACAAGCAAATGAAGAAGGCCAGGGAATGCGAAATTAGGATGAATATGTTTGTGAGTGAGCACGATGACTTACAGCTAAGCGTCAGCAAAATGAAATGATTTAACAAAACAGCTTACAAGATTAACACACGCACGCACGCACGCACGCGCGCACGCACGCACGCACGCACGCACGCACGCACGCACACACACACACACACACACACACACACACACTCACTCGCTCACTTACCACACACCACACACACACACACACACAACATACACAAACACAAGCACGCACGCACGCACGCATGCACGCACGCACGCACGCACGCACGCACGCACGCACGCACGCACGCACGCACGCACGCACGCACACACACACACACACACACACACACACACACACACACACACACACAGATCGACAATAAATAGTATTGCTGTACAGTTCCCACAGATGATGTGGCAAAGAGCCACATGGTATGCACCAAGATTCGATACATAGTCCTCTCTCTCTCTCTCTCGCTCTCTCGCTCTCTCTCTCTCTCTCTCTTCTCTCTCCTCTCTCTCTCCTCTCTCTCTCTCTCTCTCTCTCTCTCTCTCTCTCTCTCTCTCTGTGTTTCAATAACTTCCCATGTCTGGCTACCAGCAAAACGCTATTTTACCAATAAATGGTGTCTGTTCTGTTGGAAAAAAGTTCTGTCAGAGAGACAGAGAGAGAGATACTTGGAAGATAAGAGAAAAGAGGAGCGGAACATAGGATGCGAATAGTAGAAG
>CM031602.1:29286783-29296783 GCA_018398815.1 Conus ventricosus
TGGTGACAGTCATGCCTGTCCTGTACATATTGTATACTGTGAGCCAGGAGAAATCGCTTGCAAATGGATGGAATTCCCTGTCAGCTCTTTCACGTTTTTTTCCTTTGGTGAAGACGGCGTGGCCTTCCTGAAAGGAAAGAAAATGCATATTCTATGTCGTCGTCCTTCTGTCAATAATAAGGAGGCTAAGGAGTGGAAGGATGGACGTGGAGGAGAAAGAGAACGATGGAGTAAAGGACTAGGCTTGATTCAGTTGTTTAGTTGGTTTGTTCTAGGTGTGTGTGTAGGGGTGGGGTGGGGGAGTGTGTATGTGTGTGTAGCTAGGATTTCCAACATCTTGCATCACCCATACATAGCCAAATCCAAATTTACACAAAATGGTTCTAACTCGAGTAGCCCAGTTCTGCTTGCCATTATTATCATGCATAAACAACATATTGTAACATTGACGAGGGTAGCGGTCATGTGATAATACAAGAAGTCTGCACCAGTACCTAATAAGCTGTACATAGGCATCAATATACAAAGGAAATCTACCACACTCACCCAAAGCAATATTATTTTTCACATCTCTCCCAACACTCAAAACCATTTTACATATTTTCGTTTGCACCTTTTCAATTTCTTCGAAGTGTTGGAAACCCCAAATTTCTGAGCCATATAAACAGATTGGCTTGATTTTCACATCAAAAAGCTTAAAAACAGAATGAACTGGCATGTTTTTTAGTTTGAAATATAACTTCTTAATTCCTGCAAGCGCTCTAAGTGCCTTCCCAGAAAGATTACTTACACATTTTGACCAGTTCAATGTAGCAGAAAATATCACTCCCAAATAGTTGTACATGGGTTCCACTTGATTTGTTTACCAGCATAAAACCATGCCTCAGATCGTTTCAGAAAACCACCGTTCTTAAAGACAACTACTTTCGTTTTTTCCATATTCACCTTTAGTCCAAATTTGCGACAGAAAAGATCCAAACAGTCAATTTTCTTCTGGAGGTCAGTCACAGAGTCAGAAATCAAGGCAATGTCATCTGCATACATCAATAAGATAATGCCAGTTTGATCTGAAAACACATCAATACCCCTTGTGTTACCAGTAATTAGTGTATTTTGCAGTTCAGATATAAACAATGAAAACAGCAAAGGGCTGAGAATGCAGCCTTGCCTTACCCCTGACAAACACTCGAAATACTCTGTAATGCTATTTCCGTATCTAACTGCCGCCATAACTTGCTTGTACATATTTTTGAGTGTTTGAAACATTTTTCCATGAATTCCTTTTTGAAGTAGAATATACAGCAAATTTGCTCTATCAATACTATCAAAAGCCTTGGAAAAATCAACGAAAAGAGTGTAGAAGCGGCCGCTCTTTTTAGTAAGATATTTCTGGATTAATGATTGCAGAGAGAATATATTGTCAGTTGTACTGTATCCCTTTCTAAAACCTGCTTGAGCTTCTGGTATATTACTTGTCTTTTCACAAAAAGCATATAACCTCTTATTCAAAATGCTGCTATACAATTTGCCAATAACATTTAACAGTGAAATTCCTCTATAGTTTCCGGCTTTTTTGTGGTCACCCTTCTTGTGCAGTGGAAAAATCAACCCCTTTGTCCAACTTTCTGGATATTGCCCACTGTCAAAGACTCTATTGAACAAAACATGTAAAAACTTTACCAGAACATTGTTTAAAACATGGAACACATCAGGCCGTACACCATCGGGCCCAGGAGCCTTACCTTTCTTCATAGCCTTTATTGCCTGGCGGATTTCATCTTCTGTGATCGGCTTATCAAGATCATCCTGTGCAGCCTGACACTGGTCACAGTCATCAGGTATGGCTTTCTAAAACCTGATTAACTTCATTCCGAAAATCAGAGTCCACAACTGTGTTATCAGGGTTCAAAAGGTCACGAAAATAATGAAACCATGTGCATGCATCAATTACATTTGCGCGGGTTGCTTTAGCACCTGTGAGAAATCTAACTTTTTGCCAAAATGACCTCGAGTTTTTTTCAGAGCAAACATCATTTAACTCCTTCAAAATTTCATTGTTCTCTTTTTCTTGCTTTTGTTTGCATAAGGTTTTGAATTCTTTTTTCAAGTAAATGAAATGATTCAAATCTTCTTGTTTGTTAGAGGATCGCCACAGTCTCAGCTGCCTATACTTTTCAACTTTTGCTTGTTCGCAATCTTCGTCCCACCACGAGGGTTGTGTTCGTGAATTTTGTTTGAGTTGGTTTTGCTTGCCCTTTTCAGCTGCTCGCTGAAGTAAATCAACAAGATAATCTGACCCTGCATCAGTGCTTCTTTCCATAGCAGAAAGAAAGTGTTCATATTCTACATGCTGATTTTGTTGTATATATTCAAAAGAAGAATCGGTCCAAAAGAAAGTAGACAATTCCTCTATGTGAATTTCTTCAGTGTCATTTAGGTCATTATCCTTAGCCCCATCGGTACCGGAAAATATAGTTACAATTGGAAAGTGGTCTGATTCCGACCTGTCTAAAACCTTGAAATCAACTAACAAATCAAACAAAGACTTTGATACAACACAGTAATCCACCACACTCATTCCATGATAGCAATACATGTAATTTCACCATCCCGATCCCCCTCTGTTCGTCCATTGACAAAAAATAAGTCATTTTCTTTCAGAAATTCAATAAGTCTTAATCCAAAATTGTTAGTACTCTTATCTTTCGATCTGCGTGTTGACTGCACAGTATCACACAATAAATCACGGAGTTCAACCAAAGGCGCAGCATGTCTGTCTTCATCACAAAACTCAGTGTCTGGAAGCTCTGCTGTTCGCGCATTGAAATCACCACATAATAATAAATGAGCATTTGGGTAGGATAGCATCAAATCACAAATATTACTGTCCATTTGTCAAAGCCTTCAAAAGGCTGTCTTCATATATAACAGAATATTCTGGAGCAACATAAATAAAAGCAGCGATAATATCAAATGAGTATTTGAATATTGATTTTTCAAATTTAATGAACACACAGTCTTCAACATTCTTTAATAGTCGTTCCACATTGGTTTGCAATAGACTTATGTATGCATACAACAACCCCACCTTTTTGTAAAATTTGCACGCGTGGATAAGAAAACAGAATGGTCTGGAAAGGCGTTTTTCAATGTCACTTTGTTTACATGCCCAAACCTCTGAAAAAGAGAAAATCTTGAAACTTGAACAGAACATTTTAAAGGAAGCACTTTGTAACTTTTGAGAGAGACCCTGAACATTCCATGCCATAATATGAAACCGACATCTGTTTACTTTCTAACCTGGGTTGAGTGAACAAAGATGTGTAACTGTCCCTCGTAGTATTACGCGGTGCCACAGACTGCTGTGTGTCAAAATCAATGCATTCTGTATCCTTATCTAAACTTGCTAAGCGCTCCGTCACACTGTTTGTGTTCACTGATTCACACATATAATGTTGATCATCACCGTTAGTTGGGGGGGTACAATCGGAAATCCTCCCTTTAGGATCATTGAGAGAAAGCCGGCCAGCCCGTCATTTGTTTAAAGTTTTTTCTTGGAGTTGTTGTGTTTCTGGGTCATAGATGTAGCGCTTACCTTCTATGACAAGGGAGTCGAAACGCAGATAGGCTCTCTTGTTTGCAGATTTGGCTTCTCTTAGAAACGGGAGTAGCTGGCGGCGCTTTTCTCGTACCTTCAGTGTGAAGTCTTCTGACACAGATACGTTCGTTCCTTTCAGCTTCCTGCATTCAGACAGCAACCTCTCCTTGTCCTTGAATTTCTCGAAGCGAACGATGATGGGGCGTGGGCCTCTCCCACCCTTCAGGCGGTGCGCGCGTTCCATGGGACATCCTCCTGGATGCCCATCTTGTCCTTCAGCACTTTCTAACCTTCCCTTCACAGTCTGCATATGTCTCCGTTCCTCCGTCACCAGCTGGGATGCCGTAGAAAATAAGATTTTTCCGTCGTCCTCTACTTTCTTGATCTTCAAATTTTTCTTCCAGATTTGTCACTCTTTCTTTCAGATCTTCATTTTCTCTGCGGACTTCATCAATTTCGGTTTGCATTTCGTTCAGCTTTGAATCAAAGGTAGTCATCTTTTCTTCAATGTTTGTAATCTTTCTGTCCATACTTGTCAGCATTTTCATGACATCGGCCAGAGATACTTCACCTGCAGTGTTGTCACTTGCAGAATTGAGGGTTTTCTTGCAGGAGAATGCAGTGTTGACTGTTTTTTGGGAGGGCCATGATGAGGTTCAATGTCCCCACATTGAAGCAGGGATGCCGTGACGAACACCAGCACAAACACTGTTGACAAACTTCTCACTCGTATCTCTCGACAAAGTCGCCTTGTTGCAGCTCTCTCCTTGGCCCGTTTCCACATAAAGCCTGAAAAGTCCAGTAAAACTGGCCACAGGAAGCTCGGAAACATACCGACGAAGTCGGCATGTTGACAGGAAACCGGTTGTCAATGTAACTATTGTTTAAGAAACACAGTTAATCGCTAATTAACAAAAAAAACGCCGACAAATTTGCAGCGTAGCCAAAACACGTCTGCCTGCTAGCGCTGATCGCAACTCACCCCCGTATGTGTGTGTGTGTTGTGTGTGTTGTGTGTGTGTGTGTGGTGTGTGTGTGTGTTGTAGTGTGTGTGTGTGTGTGTGTGTGTGTGTGTGTGTGTGTGTGTGTGCATGCGTGCGTGCGTGCGTGCTTGCGTGCGTGCGTGCTTGCGTGCGTGCGTGTGTGTGTGTGTGTGTGTGTGTGTGTGTGTGTGTGTGTGTGTGTGTGTGTTGTGCGTGCTTGCGTGTATGCATTTGTGTGTGTGTGTTTGTGTGTGGTGTGTGTGTGTGTGTGTGTGTGTGTGTGTGTGTGTGTGTGTGTGTGTGTTAGTGTGTTTGTGTGTGTGTGTGTACGTGTGTGTGTGTGTGTGCTGCTTCTTTCTTTGTTTTATTTTGTTTCGTTTTTGTTTCGAACTTTATTCTTATGAAAATAGATATTTTGTACTTATTTCTTTTGTTATTTTCTTTAAGAAAAAAGAAACACAGACAGGTTAGGGCTGGTCCACTGTACAAAGGCCAAAGAAAATTGCACATCTGATGAATGAAAGGAGGAAATCAGGCTGCCACGTTCTGGAGACAAGTTTTCGTATCCCTTCAATCAGGTGAGCCAGGGGACCATGCATACAAATGGATGACATTTTCTTTCAGCTCTTTCTGATTTTGTGCCCTCTGTGACTCATTGGTGTTCTTCGTTAGCAGATAAAACTGTGCCAGCCACTACTTTGTCCTTCTTCAGTGCTGGGAAGTTTGAGCAGTTTACCGTGGAGGAAAGAGAACATAGGGAGAGGAAAACGGCTGTAAGAGGGATAAGACTGTGTATTCTTCTGGTCTCATAAAAGTTTCGGAAATGAAGGAAAGCCGCGTAGATGATGAACATTTGCGCTGGATAGTTTTCCACTTAAAGACTGGCAAGACAAACTGTTTGCAAAAGCATGTGAATACACATAAATAATACCAAAATATATTTGTGAAATTACTTCAAAAGTGCTCGCGTCGAGGAGGTGGTGGGGAGAGTGTTTTTTTTCTGTGATTGGTTTGCGGAGTTGGTGATGTGTGTGTGTGTGTGTGTGTGTGTGTGTGTGTGTGTGTGTGTGTGTGTGTGTGTGTGTGTGTGTGTGTATTTGTGTGTGCGTGCGTGTGTGTGTGTGTGTGTGTGTGTGTGTGTGTGTGTGTGTGTGTGTGTGTGTGTGAGAGAGAGAGTGAGAGAGTAAGAGAGAGAGAGAGAGAGAGAGAGAGAGAGAGAGAGAGAGAGGAGAGAATCTGTGTGTATGAGTTTCTATGAATGATTCTACGTGTGTGTACACATGCGTGTTCGCGTATCTGTGTGTGTATGCGCGCGTCTCTCTCTCTCTCTCTCTCTCTCTCTCTCTCTCTCTCTCTCTCTCTCTCTCTCTCTCTCTCTCTCTCTCTCTCTCTCTCTCTCTCGTCATGTGTATGTGTGTGTTGTTTGGTTGCATTTTGTTATGTTGTTTTTGACTTTGTGACTGCTGGTCACTGTGACATTTTTGTTTTTCGTGATTTTAATAAATGAAATTAAAACCTAGCTAGCAATATAAGATTTGCATATTAACATTAGCCGGTTTAGGCCAAGGAAATATTTAATGTTATAGAAATGAGGGAGCAAGCGAGTCTCCCAATGTTTGGAGACGAGTTTTACGTATCGTGTAAATCCTCTGAACCGGATGTAATGCTCGCCTTATGTGCTTTTGGTAATACTTGAGTGGCCCTGTTTAGGAGACAAAAAAATGCATGGGTCATTTCTTCGTCCTTCTCCTGTCAGTGATTGGTAGTTTGAACAGAGAAAGGATGTGGAAGACAGAAAATGATGTGGAGCAGGATCAGTCTATGGGGTATAGAAGAGCAAGTGTTCCTCTGGTAATCAAAGGTTTCACCGATAAAAGGTTATGTAGTTTTTGAAAGATCCGGCTGCTGTTGAATAGGGTTCAGGGGAATTAGTTAAAATCCCCGTTTTATGACAGCAGAAAATCAGAGCTGAGTATTCTCCACATGAAATCGCTTCCCAAGGGCTTGCTGACGTCAGAGGAAAAGAGCGTACAGTCCATAACACAAGGCAGCGACTCAGTCTGCAAACTTCAGGAGACACATCGTTCTGTCCCGTAAAATCTAAAGGCCATGAGATAATGCTTACGGATGAAGAACATTTCCTTGCAGCCCTTTATCTTTTTGTGCCATTGGTGAGGGTTGAGTGGCCCTGGTTAGCAACACAAATGCGTAAGCCAGCTCTTCATGCTGCTTCTGGCAGTACGTAGCAGCCTAGAGAGCGGATGGAACACAGTGGAGGAAGAGAATGAAGAGGAGAAGGAGGGGGCTGTGAAAGGAAGACCAACCTGTAGTGTTTTGGGTTTTTTTTTTTTTTTCCCGCTCTCTTCGTAATTTTGGGAATGAAAGTAGGTCGTGGGGTCGATGAAAGACTCATCTGCTGTACAATTATACCCCTCTTGGATACAATTATACCCCTCTTGGATACAATTATACCCCTCTTGGATACAATTATACCCCTCTTGGATACAATTATACCCCTCTTGGATACAATTATACCCCTCTTGGAGATGGTGGGTTGGATTATTGTCAACAAAATGTTTGAAAGACTCATCTGCTGTACAATTATACCCCTCTTGGAGATGGTGGGTTGCATTATTTTCAACAAAATGTTTGAAAGACTCATCTGCTGTACAATTATACCCCTCTTGGAGATGGTGGGTTGCATTATTGTCAACAAAATGTTTGAAAGACTCATCTGCTGTACAATTATACCCCTCTTGGACATGGTGGGTTGGATTATTGTCAACAAAATGTTTGATTGCATATTCAGATTCAAAGTAATCTATTTCTTACTTGAATTCACTTTCAATAATTCGGGTTAATTGGTTGGTTGCTTGGCTGGTTGGTTGATTGGTTGTTGGTTGCTTGGTGTTGTCGTTGTTATAGCTGTTGTTGTTGTTGTTGATGTTGTTATACGTGTGTGTGTGTGTGTGTGTGTGTGTGTGTGTGTGTGTGTGTGTGTGTGTGTGTGTGTCTGCGCGTGCGTGCGTGCGTGGAAGCGTGCGAGCGTGCGTGCGTGCAAGCGTGCGTGCGTGCGTGTGTGTGTGTGTGTGTGTGTGTGTGTGTGTGTGTGTGTGTGTGTGTGTGTGTGTGTTTATTTTTTAAAGTTATATTATTCCAATTTTAGCAAGTCTTTGCTTCATATTTGCAAAGCATAATTATTGTTACTATTATCATTATTATCATTATTATTATTGTTGTTGTTGTTGTTGTTGTCGTAGATGCTGCTGCTGTAGTGATCGTTGATGTAGTTATTTTTGTTTTTAATAAAATGAATCGTAGACTAAGATGTATCTGAAGGCCGAAGAAAAATTTACCAGCTGTGAGTGCAGACAAAAAAAAAATCAGTTTGCGAACTACTAGAGAAAACTCTTCATGTCCAATGCACCCAGTGATTCAGGAAACGGATGCAAGCAAACACTTCCCTGTTGCCGTGTCTCGTTCTATGCTGCCCATACTGCAGCTGTCTTCATTAGGAGAAAGAAAAAGGGATTAAGCCGCTTTGTGCTTGGCAGCTAGAAATGAGTGTAAATGTGCGTGGAGGAAAGAGAATGACGGGGAGGTAAGAAAAGGTTATGTCGTCGATGATAGATTCAGCTGTCCTAGAATAATATTCCTGATACAAATTGGTGAGGTGAGTATTAACTGAAAGTCATTTGATAACTGACAGGTATTTCAAATGATACATTTCTTGTTTGCAAACTGTCTCTCAAGGACTTGTTTTAATTGTTGGGTCGGCTGGCTCTTGCGAGTGAGTGAGTGTGTGTGTGTGTCTGTGTGTGTGTGTGTGTGTGTGTGTGTGTGTGTGGTGTGTGTGTGTGTGTGTGTGTGTGTGTGTGTGCGCGCGCACGTGTGTGTGTGTGTGTGTGTGTGTGTGTGTGTGTGTGTGTGTGGTGTGTGTCCGATGTTACTGTTTAGAGCTAGCGTTAGTCTCATTGACGCCAGTTTTTCTTCAATATTCGTCTATTCTCCATTTTAATGAAGATTTCAGAAAAAAACATAAATAGCAGTAAGCACAGAGAGAAGCAAGCTAAGATCTGCAGACATACATAGAGGCTAAAGAAGTGTGTACAGTGGATGCTTTAAAAGCAGGAAATCAGTCGCCAACTTCTGTAAACAAAGTCTTCTAGTCCTTTGAATTCGATGAGCCTGAAGACTATGATTGTAAAGAGATATCACTTCCTTGCAGCCCTTCCTTCCTTCGTGCCATCCTTGCAGCCCTTCCTTCCTTCGTGCCATGGGTGGTGGATAGAATTTAAAAAAAACCAACAGCATCCATTGGTCTAGTTGCAAAGTGGGGCGACTGCAGGCGGAAATCATTCAACGCTCATCTTGCACCGATGTGGATGAAGATATGTGATTGCTCGTTCACTTTCGTTGTCCTGAGGGTTGTGTATCTTGCCTGAAGAAGACGTAAGAGGTCGAAACGCGTCGTGTTTGTCTTGTAAATTCGTTCGTCAACTTTTTTAGGGGGCGGAGCTTTAGCAACATTTTTTTTTTCAATTTCCTCCATTGGTCATTTCTTTATTCTTTCAGTGTTAGTACTTAGCAGCCTAGAGAGAGAGAGAGAGAGAGAGAGAGAGAGAGAAGAGAGAGAGAGAGAGAGAGAGAGAGAGAGAGAGAGAGAGAGAGACTGGACGCGGGTTGGAAAGAGAGTGACGTGAAAAAGACTAGGTTGAAAGCCGGGAGAATCACACATTTTCTTCTAGCCTGTTACAAGTTCCGGAAAGTCCTGTAGTCGATGGAAGATTCTGCTACTGGTGAATGATGTTCCACGGAGAAAATGGTGTGAGCAATCCTTCAAGAAACAAAGACGTGTGGTGACAGATTCCCCTGACGGCTTAATTCTTGATTGAAATTAGTGCTCAGACCGTGGTTTGATTTTTGTAGTTGATTTCTCTCTCTCTCTCTCCTCTCTCTCTTCTCTCCTCTCTCCTCTCTCTCTCTCTCTCTCTCTCTTCTCCTCTCTCTCTCTCTCTCTCTCCTCCCTCTCCCTCCCTCCCCCCTCTCTCTCTATCTCTCTCTCTCTCTCTCTCTCTCTCTCTCTCTCTCTCTCTCTCTCTCACTCCTCTCTCTCCTCTCTCTCTCCTCTCCTCCCTCTCTCTCTCTTTGTATGTGTGTGTGTGTGTGTGTGTGTGGGTATGTGTGTGCGCGCGTGTGGGTGAGCTCGGGCATGCATGTTTGTGTGTGCGTTTGTCCCTCTATGAATGTATTTGTGTGGATCCCAAATGTGTGTGTGTGCGTACGTGCGTGCGTGGTGTGTGGTGTGTGTGTGTGTGTGTGTGTTGTGTGTGTGTGTGTGTGTGTGTTTGATCGGTTGTTGTATTAAATAATATTAGTCTAAAAAAATCATCCCACGTTTTATTCTATTGTATCATGA
>CM031602.1:29316783-29319283 GCA_018398815.1 Conus ventricosus
TGGGCAAAAAATACCGGAAAGAAAGACCTCAAAGATAAATAACAGAATAAGGTGTTTTGTGTATATTTCTATGTTTTTACCTGCGTGTGCCTATACAGTTTAGAGCTGAAGTAAATTGAAGAGATCTTTAAAAAGAAAAACACTCCAGCACCAGAGGAAATTCTAGCACACCTGTACGGACTTCATGAAGGCGTTCAACAGAGTGTGGCTGGAGATACTATGGGCCACATTGTTGAAATTTAATATTGCTAACCAACACCATCCAACAACTGTACTCCAAAGCGACCATTGCGCTGCTTACACATGATGCAAGTGGAGAGTGGTTCCATACAGCTGGAGTTTGTCAGGGCTGCCTTCTTTTGCCAGACTTTTAAATAAACTCGTGGAAAGAATCGTAACTAATACACTTGAAGATCATGCGAGCACAACCAGCCTAGAAGAAACGAGCCATTACGAACTTTTGCTTTGCAGGCAATGTCAATGACTTAGCAGGCAATCAACAAGAATTTGCTAAGCTCGAGAAAACACTGCATTAGAAAACGCAACGAGCCATGGCATAGAAGTGAGCGAGAAAACCAAGTTGACGACCAGCCACAACACCGCCATGACTACTGACATACCTTTCCATGGACTGACACTAGGAACTGTTCAACATTCACTTTTCAGGGATTAATCATTACCAATCAAAAAAATCAAACCAGAAGTCATCTCAACGGCAGCAAAGAGAACATTAGCACTGTCCCCACAACAGACGGACAATGACTTTTCCATGAAACACAAGATCAGGGTCCTTTCGTGATTTCTTGCATTCGTTAGTTTTTCTCAACACACGTGGCGTACCTCTCAAAGCGGATCTGAAAACAATTCAAGCCATAGAGATGAGGTTTTATCGCAAGATGCTAAACTGCAATATACTTATCATATCATCATTGAAAAAAGGCGCCAAACTAACGGACAGCACGTCGGACCAGCTACGAAGATCTGATATCAGTCAGGAAAAGAAAACGACACTTGCATGGCCACGCAACAAGATCCCATGGCCTTGCTGAAACAGCCCTCCAGAGAACTGTTGAAGGCGGGGGATGGACGGGTAGACAGGGAAAACAATGGACTGACAACAATGCAGAATGGACAGGAAACCATTGGTGGACACCCAGGACTTGGCACACAACTTGCAGAGCTGAAGGAATTTGGCGCGTGTTTCTTCTGCAGTGTGATGTCTCAAGTATTCTCCATGGAATAATGGAAGAGAAAAAGATGGTGATATCACACACACACACACACACACACACACACACACACACCACACACACACACACACACACACACACACACACACACACACACCTCTCTCTCTCTCTCTCTCTCTCTCTCTCTCTCTCTCTCTCTCTCACTCTCTCTCTCTCGCCCGCGCGCATACACACACACGCACACGCACGCACGCACGCACGCACGCACGCACGCACGCACGCACGCACGCACGCACACACACACACACACACACACACACACACACGCACACACACTCGCTCACACACACACTCTCAGGTACTACGTATGTGTGTTTTTGTATGAACCCATGTACGGAAACTTCTATATGAATGTTGTGCTGTGCGTATTTGAACATGTTGTACTTAGAATGCTTGCGTGTGGGTGAATTATAATAAAGTCAGTGATTTGGCCTAGGAGCAAGAACTATGTATTATCATTCTCATCATACTCATCATCATCATCACCATCATCATCATCAATAGTAGTAGCATCATTTTTATTATAATTATGATTATTCTTATTCGTCTGTGTTTTATTGATGCATATCTCTCTTAGTTAACTCGAATCATTGAAATTGATGGTGTCAAGTGGGTGGCAACCAAGACAGTACTCTCTGTCAGTGAAATGGTTTGTGTCCTTTTTCTGTAATCAGCTATAATCTCCTGAACAATGCATGTGATTATTGAAACATTGATTCTTCGTCCTGATTTTATGTTATACCAAACGGTCGTCTAAGTTTTGTTTGTAATGGATAATATCGTAAAATATGAATCTCTCTCTCTCTCTCTCTCTCTCTCTCTCTCTCTCTCTCTCTCTCTCTCTCTCTCTCTCTCTCTCTCTCTCTCTCTCTCTCACGCACACACACACACACACACACACACACACACACACACACACACACACACACACACACACACACACATACACACATCTACACACACACACACACACACACACACACAGACACACACACACACACACACACACACACACACACACACCTCCTCCTCCCCCTTCTCCCCCACGTGTACACATCTCTGTCTCACCGGTATCGAAGTACCAATCATAAATTAAAATTTCATGGACGATGTTTTTTTTTTCCTTTGTGGTTTGTTAAAAGCAAATCCACCACCATTACCATTCCATACATAAATAAGCAAATAAACGAATAGATAAATGAACAAATAGATAACAATGTAAATGAATAAATGAATGAAATAAACGAAAA
>CM031602.1:29331783-29339283 GCA_018398815.1 Conus ventricosus
AGGGACATTAAAAGGAAATGTACATGTATGAATATAAATAAACGGTAATATTTTTGACTTTGAAGGACGCTTTTCTGTCATTATACGACTTTCTAACATCGAATTTATTTCTTTTTTTTTTCTAATTTTAGTGTACTGTCAGGATGTTTTCTAATAGCTCCTTCTTTCGCTGATCTATCAGCCATTTCATTCCCCCAAATACCACAGTGAGATGGAAACCAACAAAATTATACAATAATACCTTTACATATAATTGAATGTATTAAGTATTTTACGTCAAATATCAAGTCTTTTCGAACTTTTGCATTCCAGTTTTGCAGACTGTAAAGAACAGATTTTGAGTCAACACAAAGTAAAATCGAGTTGTATAATCTGTATCGAATCTAGCAGAAATATGCTCCCATTGAGATCCTTGTCTAGTCTCATTTACAAAATTCGATTAAATTCATGGAAGACTAAATTTTCAAAAAATGTAGAATGTGCTTGTGGTCATTCAATATCAATTGAACATATTCTTTTTGATTGCCCATTGCTATCCCTGTTATACAACATATCTGGGATAGATGTGGCAAAAATGATATCTTTAAATGATATAATCTACAGCGAAAAAATGATACAAATTGCATCAGTTTTATCCAGCACTATACTTGCAAATTTATTGTAAACATTAAATCATTTATAGTTATTGTATGAATGTTTATACGTAGCCTTTCACACATGAGTGCATATTCACACACACACACACACACACACACACACACACACACACACACACACACACACACACACACACACACCACTCTACACACACACGCACACACATGCATACGCACAGTACACAAACACACGCACACACACACACACACACACACACACACACACACACACACACACACACACACACACACTCGCGCACACTCACACAACACACACATACACACACACACGCACACACACACACACACACACACACACACACACACACACACACACACACACACACACACGCGCGCGCGCGCGCGCGCGCGCGCAAACACAGACACAAACTCTCACGCAGCCCGTTTTATTTTTTTATTTTGTGTGTGTGTGTGTGTGTGTGTGTGTGTGTGTGTGTGTGTGTGTGTGTGTGTGTTTTGTGTTTTTTTGGATTGGTTTATTTCTAGTCTAATATCACCATTGTTGTGAACAGACGTTAAATTAAATCAATCAATCAAATAAACGGTATTCAATAACTCTGAAGAAACCAATAGGGACGGGATCTTTATTCTTTTTTTGTTTGTTTGTTTTTGTTTTTTGTTTTGTTTCTTTGACGGCTCACCAGTAAAACATGGATATTTTTACTTCCGTTTTCAGTCATGATACTTTGAAACTTTTTTTTTTTTGGTCACACTGTCTGTTACCTTTCCGTGTTAGCTGATGTATCCAAGATAACAGATTGAATGTGTCTCTTGATTTTGATTACTCACGATGTTCTTAGCTCATTTCTTTACATCACTTTACATCACTTTCCTCCGTTTCCGTTTTCTGTACTTCACTGGCCCACTTGGAAGTCCATCTGAGAGCGACGTTTCACGCATGTTGTTGAAAGCACCACAAAACTATCGGTGATGTTCAATGTTAGATATGGGTGAACTGCAGACACTGCCGTAAACCACGACGACTGAAAAGTGTCACCCAGGGGACAAAAGTCTACTGTACAGGGAAAATACAAAACCCAACTCAGCTCGGGCATAAAAGAAATGGTTCTGTTTAAAATGCGGATCCGAATGATGCCAGTCCTGAACCTATTGATTCCCACTGCTTTCAGTGGAGGATTCTATAGCTCTATTTCCACGTCGTCCATTTCATTCCATCTCCCCTGTTTTCCTCATTCCAACGGATCCCCATTATGTGATGTTCAAAAGGACTGAAGACTTGTTCGCCTGCCTTTGTTTTGTCGTTCCCTTGTGCGTTTATTTCCATGTTTCATTCGTTTGTTCTTGTCCCACCAGACGAAGACCAACAGGTCACAGTTCACTGTTTCAGCGTCTCTTGCGTTCTTTTGACAGCTCAGCAGTCTTACTCTTATACATGTTTTTGTCAAAACTGTTCATGAAAATAAGTCAATGTGTTCGCTAACGTTGCAGTTGTTTGTTCTTTTTTTTTTTTTTAAGTAGATGTGCAGATCCTCAATGTGTGTGCGATATTTCCGGGCTCATATTCGCTGTCGCTGACATCAGCTCTCAACCATTAGTACTGTCCAAGAATTGAAAAGTTCGGGAGGCAGCCTCTGAGATTTTGGCAAGAGTGTGTGTTCTTAAGATTATAGACAATCGGTTGTAACGCCATGTTGGTCATAGTTTTAATTAAAATGGACGTGAGATAACCTGACCATTTTTTATGAACGGAAGATCACGAAGGATTCGCAGGCTTGTTGTTTTACTTATGAATTAGTTCAAAGATGAATTACAATATCTGCAGAACTAATCTGATATCACATCTCAGCGAGCTAAAAGAAATAGCGTAATTTCTTCAACACTGAAAAAGCGTCAGGATCCATATTGTTATAATGCAAAGCTCAACTGAGAAAAAAAAACATAAGCACAAGAAATGTAGAACTTTCCACCCTTTTCAAGAAACGCGACGAACTTTGAAAATCATTAACATGAGACTCGGGAGCCGTCAGTAAGCCACCGAAGCACTGAACTGTTTCATTCGCGCCAGTACAGTCTTCTTATCACCACTACGGCTGGAATCACGGGAAGTCGCAGCCACTGAAGATTGACGTCCCGTCCGAATTTTTGGCAACAAGAAGTAGTGTTGCAGTCTTTGAGAGTACTGGCAGGCAATGCTTTATAAAGGACTGCGAGCAGTACATCTGGCAGTTTAGAACACTATAGGTGAGACTAGACCAATTAATTCAAATTCATTGATAATTGAATTCGAATTTATTGATGATCGGGTCGTTTCTTTGTGGACTCTGCTGAACTCGACTTTACTGAATTCTTTGAAAATGCGAAAAACTTTAAATATAGTTCTGCACCCCAAATCGCTGGAAACCTCTAGAAAAATTGGAGATTTCTCAAATTATTTTCATAAGAGTTTCACCTTTTCTTTTTCAGAACTAAATGTCAGGCAACTGAAAATATATTAGCAATTTTACCTCACTATTGTCCTTTATCCTTCTTGCCCCCCAAAGCATGATCATGTAAACACTTAACCAGAATAGGTTCTATGAGTGTTTGTTATTGCACTAACTCGGATACGCACACATGTCAAGTCAAAAACACTTTATTATCTCCAAAGAGAAATTAAGAGTGGCCATGAAAACAAGGAATCACAAATCACGAATCACACCCACCCACTCATACACACAGAATAATACACACACACACACACACACACACACACACACACACACACACACACACACACACACACACACACACACACACACACACACAAACAAGCTTTCTGAACCAGATCTTATTAAAAGATCAGTTTTGAATCAGGAGTTTGATGAATTGGGAACGAAATTGTTTTTAGTTCTGTTTGTTTTGAATGTGTGTGTGTGTGTGTGTGTGTGTGTGTGTGTGTGTGTGTGTGTGTGTGTGTGTGTGTGTGTGTGTGTGTGTGTGTGCGGGTATGCGTGCGCACGTGCATGCGCGCCCGCGCGCCTGTATATGTGTGTGTGTTCTTGTGTGTATGTCGTGTGTGTGTGTGTGTGTGTGTGTGTGTGTGTGTGTGTGTGTGTGTGTGTGTGTGTGTGTGTGTGTGTGAGTGTGTGTGTGTGCGCGCTTGCTTGCTTCTGTGAGTGTGTGTGTGTGTGTGTGTGTGTGTGTGTGTGTGTGTGTGTGTGTGTGTGTGCGCGCGCGCGCTCGTGCCCGTCTGCGCGCTTTTATAGAGCGGGTAGTGGAAAATCGTATCGATGAAGGAGAGGGTCAGGCAAACGTTTTGTAGGAGAGGGATGGATTTAAGGGGCGGGGGGGGGGGGGGGGGGGGGGAACGTACGAGGGAAGTTGATATATGTGGGTGATTGCACATTTCCTGCAGCTCCGACACTGACATCTCAACCAAGCATGCACATAATATCTGTGAGCAAAACATGGCGTTGGTGCTTCACCCTCATCTCCCCACCCCCACCCCCACACCCCATTTTTGTCTTCTTCTTTTTTCATGTGTGCCAAGCTATTCTCTTTTTTGTCCCTTCTGTTGAGCTGCAGCCTTAGTCCGCAAATGCCACCCTGACCCTCCCTTAATGACTTCTTAATTGATTCATCTGCATACAAATTCACTTGAAGCTGCAAAACTTGAAACGATCCCTTCTCTCTCTCTCTCTCTCTCTCTCTCTCTCTCTCTCTCTCTCTCTCTCTCTCTCTCTCTCTCTCTCTCTCTCTCTCTTATTGCATTATTCCAGACAGGTAGGGAAGGATAGTGGCAGTCAGTCCCACACTGACACAGGCGCTCAGTCTTTTCTTCTTCCTCTTCTTCTCTTCACTGGCTTCAACCTGCCAAGGGCATCACTAAACACCCAACTCTCTCTGCACCAAACCCCCACAGCACCGTCCTCTCCCTCTCTCCTAATACCTTCGTCATTGGATCATTTGCATACAAATTCACGGTGGTGCCGTGCGATGCGCTTTGGAGAGACTGCCGTCCCTAGCTTCTATCGTTTTACTTAATCGTTTTAGGTTTTTTATTCCATAGGGTCACTGAGGCGAAAGGGCGAATACCTTCCCAGTTTTATTCAATTTTCTTCTGTTGTTTACTTATTTATTTGGTTGGTTGTTTGTTTTTGTTTGTTTTTTAAAGATAAATCAATCTTGTTTCACAGAAAGAGACGTTGGAGACAAGAGGGAGTCGCAGACGGTTAGGGTGAGAGGGATGAGAGATGGGTAGGGTGTGTGAGCTTTGTACGAGGTTGAGGGGACCGAGTTTACTCGAGGAGACATGCTGGTGTTACTATTTTGTAGTATTATCTATTATTCATATTGTTCCCTTCCATAGTCCTCCCATTGTTTTCGTTTTGTTCTGTTCTGGATTATCCATTTCTTTCTTTTTTTCTTTTTCTTCTTCTTCTTCTTCTTCTTCTTCTTCTTCTTCTTCTTCTTCTTCTTCTTCTCCTCCTCCTTCTCCTTCTGTTACCTCCTTCTTCTTCTCTGCTCTTACAGCCCTGATATGGCCCTTTGCGATCGGCTGAGCTATACGCAACATTATCTTATCTTACCTCTGTGCTCCTCTCCTCCTCCTCCTTTTTCTTCTTCTTCTTCTTCTTCTTCTTCTTCTTCTTCTTCTTCTTCTTCTTCTCTTCTTCTTCTTCTTCTCCCTGTCATGACCTTCTTCTTCTTCTTCTTCTTCTTCTTCTTTTCTTCTTCTTCTTCTTCTTCTTCTTCTTCTTCTTCATTAGTTCCACCTTTTCTCGTCGTTTGAATTAAGAAGGCCATATCTTCCATTGCTATTGCAAACTTGTTCAAACTTATAAATACCTATCTTGTTTTCCTTTTGACGCAAACAAATTATCATCTAATCTTCAGCTCAAGCCTTTGCCATTTAGGTTGAACAAATAGTTTCTTTGAGAAGATGCCGGGCTGTCGTTCATATAAGTGTAACTTTCTCTCCTAGTCTCTAGTTTCCGTTGACTTCAATTAGACAACTGATTCCATGAACTGAACTTACGTGTGATAAGTTTAGATCTTTCGGATTTGGCAAAACATTTATAAATAGATGTTGTACACTGTTCTGATTACAAAAAATGTAACGGAAACGGTGTTAACAAGAAAAGCAAATGTTTATTTATTTATTTATTTATTTATTTATTTATTTATTTATTTGCTCTCTGCTAAGGAAGTTGTGTACTTTATATCAGGCTGGATAACACGTGAAAATGTATCATTATACACGACACAGAGTTTAAAGTCGGTCAGTTTGCTGATAACGATTTATGTCGTCTGCTGTGGTGCTGTTCCCATGTTCATTGTTAGGGTGAAAAGTCAGCAAGCACACCCAGTTCTCTTTGTTTTGGATGCATTCAGCAAGCACACCCAGTTCTCTTTGTTTTTGATGCATTCAGCAAGCACACCCAGTTCTCTTTGTTTTTGATGCATTAAGCTTTCCAGATAACGGAAGTTGTCTCAAATTTTGCAAACATTCATCACAATAAACCCACTTCGAGAATGATCTATTTCCATTATTTCCCTTTCGATTTTTTTCTAAAGACTCTTCGCCTGATTCCTTGCGTCACTATACGGGTGTATGTTGTGTACTGTTTGTTTTGCAATCTTACTGTTTGCATCATGTAGAAATGTGTTCATTTTAATAATTTTACCATCAATACTCGTGTTATGTTTGCTCCAAAAACTGATGACGTTATTCATGACCGATATCTTCGCTGTCTAGTTCTCTTCTAAAGCCGAGTCCTGAGTAATCTCAATCAAATGTAGTCCTAATGTTTCTTCCGTGTACTCCTAACGCTTTTGTGTCCGCGTGCCCGCACGTGTGTGTGTGTGTGTGTGTGTGTGTGTGTGTGTGTGTGTGTGTGTGTGTGTGTGTGTGTGTGTGTGTGTGTGTGTGTGTGTGTGTTTAAGAGTAATTCCAGTAATGCTTTTATTCCTAACTTTTGATGCCTCCACCACAACAGTAAGTACCAGAGAACAAATTGGACAACCTTGTCTCATCTAACATTTCATTTCAACAGAAGGACAAATTGGACAATCTTGTCTCATCTAACATTTCATTTCAACAGAAGGACAAATTGGACAGCCTTGTCTCATCTAACATTTCATTTCAACAGAAGGACAAATTGGACAGCCTTGTCTCATCTAACGTTTCATTTCAACAGAAGGACAAATTGGACAGCCTTGTCTCATCTAACATTTCATTTCAACAGAAGGACAAATTGGACAGCCTTGTCTCATCTAACATTTCATTTCAACAGAAGGACAAATTGGACAGCCTTGTCTCATCTAACATTTCATTTCAACAGAAGGACAAATTGGACAGCCTTGTCTCATCTAACATTTCATTTCAACAGAAGGACAAATGGGACAGCCTTGTCTCATCTAACATTTCATTTCAACAGAAGGACAAATTGGACAGCCTTGTCTCATCTAACATTTCATTTCAACAGAAGGACAAATTGGACAGCCTTGTCTCATCTAACATTTCATTTCAACAGAAGGACAAATTGGACAGCCTTGTCTCATCTAACATTTCATTTCAACAGAAGGACAAATTGGACAACCTTGTCTCATCTAACATTTCATTTCAACAGAAGGACAAATTGGACAACCTTGTCTCATCTAACATTTCATTTCAACAGAAGGACAAATTGGACAACCTTGTCTCATCTAACATTTCATTTCAACAGAAGGACAAATTGGACAACCTTGTCTCATCTAACATTTCATTTCAACAGAAGGACAAATTGGACAGCCTTGTCTCATCTAACATTTCATTTCAACAGAAGGACAAATTGGACAAGCTTGTCTCATCTAACATTTCATTTCAACAGAAGGACAAATT
>CM031602.1:29341783-29346783 GCA_018398815.1 Conus ventricosus
TGAGTTGTTCAGCAGCCAATAACATGGCGCACTTCCGAATTTGGACTTAATAGCGTGGAGGAAAACAGTTTAAGGCCTGAACTGGGTTACAATCTCATGTCATACGAGGAGCTGGCCATAAGGTGGTTTTAGCCGCGAAGGCGGACTGTGGGATTAAAAAAAACCAAAAAACCTATCGTATATGCCAGACTCTTACAAATGGTGAACCACGACGTTCTAGCGAGGAACAATTAATTATTAATTAAAGAAAGGAAGAAGAATGGATCGTGTGTATTCAACATCTAGTTGTTAGTGTGTGTGTGTGTGTGTGTGTGTGTGTGTGTGCGTGTGCGTGCGCGTGCGCGCGCGTGCGCGCGCGCGTGCGCGCTCGTTTTGCTTGCCTGCGTACATGTATATATGCGTGGTGTGCATGCATGCATGCATACATGCGTGTGTGTGTGTGTGTGTGTGTGTGTGTGTGTGTGTGTGTGTGTGTGTGTGTGTGTGTGTGTGTGTGTGTGTTATTTGGAACAGTCTCAAAAAATTGACTGTATACAGTTCACTCATTAATTGTTAAAACTGATTTTTTTTTTCTTTTACAATGATGTCTACCCAACAAATAGTCTGACACATTTGATATCACACTGCTGTAATCTACAGCAATGGACAAATTGGTATTGTTTTAGTTTGTGATGGCCTTATGGTAAAGGTTCAGAGTATTTAGACAGAACATGGCTGTCAGCACTTGCAATTTCTTTTCAATTTTGAACAGTTCGTTTTCCATGTAGTTCTTGTATGCTAACTTGCTTTCAGAAACTGTCGACTCGGTAGTATTACTACTGTCTTTAAAAAAAACAACATTTTGTAATACTTGACCCTATGGGGTATCATCATCATCACCATCATGATCATCATCATCATGATCATCATCATCATCATGATCATCATCATCATCATCATCATCATCATCATCATCATCATCATCATCAACGTCATCATCATCGTCATCATCATCGCTATTATCATTTTAGATGTCCTCAGGAAGAAGACACCAGGCAAATTCAATCGCACCAATGTTGGAATACCTCCATGGACAAGCTAAGCACATCGGTTGCGTCAAATAGTTACTTTCATTTTTTTTTAATTTAAAAACCCGACTGTCACCACCTTCGTCCGAAGCTCAAACTGATCATGTTGAAAACAACCAATGTCTTTATTTTTGGTCTACAGATGTGTTCTGGTCTCCCTAACATCACATGTGACACAGTATGAAATATTGATCTCGTTTTACTTGTCGAAATGCAGTTCCTGATGCAGAGTTGGTGGAGGGAGAAAGTTGGGGGATGGGGTTGGGTGGGGTCTCACCTTTGTTAGTTGAACTTCCTCTTTTCATCGATCAGTCAACCGCTCTCTGTCTGTCTGTCTGTCTCTCTCTCTCTCTCTCTCTCTCTCTCTCTCTCTCTCTCTCTCTCTCTCTCTCTCTCTCTCTCTCTCTCTCTCTCTCTCTCTCTCTCTTCTCTCGATGGACTTACGGGAATGAAAGAGTTGTTGTAGTTAATGCACACAAATATCTTGGAATTTACTTCACAACAAAACTTAGCTTCAATCTTGCATGCCAAGACATTGTAAACAGAGCAAAGAAAGCAACAATAGCTATTCTTCACATTTTGTACAAATTAGATTGTAATTCATTTAGTGTTTTTACCAACTTGTTTGATTCACAAGTTCAGCCAATTTTGCATTATGGAGCTGAGATCTGGGCTTTTGAAACAAGTGTAATTATAGAGAAAGTTCATGTGTATGCATTAAAGCGCTTCTTAAATGTTAACACCAGAACTCCAAATGATATGATTTATGGAGAACTAGGTAGGTATCCAATTTATCTAAATTCGTGTGTTAAATGTATTAAATATTGGCTGAAACTGACTAGAATGGATGAATATAGGATGAAAAGGGCAAGAAGACATGAGCTTCTAGGGTACGACAGTGTTTAAATTCTTATGCGTTTGGATTTATTTGGGATAACCAGGGTGTACAGAGTGTGTCTGGGTTTTTGAAATGTTTTAAAGAAAGGATTATTGACTGCAGATGGCAAGATTGGCATGATCATGTCCATCATAGGGATAGATTCATACAGTACAGATATTTTAAGAATACTAATGAATTAGAACCATATGTTAATGTAAACATAAATAGATACATTATGAGCACATTGGCTAAATTTAGATTTGGTGTTTCTGACATTGCATGCCATCGTTTAAGATATTCTAACCCTGCCAACGTTGAATTGGTTTGCCGTCTATGTGGTTCAGCAAGGGAAGATGAAGTTCATTTTTTGTTATGTTGTCCTGCGCTACATAACCTCAGAACAAGACTTATCCAGCCAAAGTATTTCATTGAACCTTGCCATTTCAAGGTAATATTACTGTTGTCAACAAGAAACGAACGCTTCCTTTCAAATTTGGCTGTATATATTTATGAAGATCAGAAACGACTGCGAGCGACTACCTAATATCCCAATTATGAATGTGCTTTAATAAATGTCGTGAATTTATTTACATTTTTTTCCAACGTGTACCTTCATTTGCTTTGTTTGATTGTAGGTATGCCCCTTCAGAATGGGGCCTTGGCCTTACATCTGAATAAACATTCGCATTCGCATTCTCTCTCTCTCTCTCTCTCTCTCTCTCTCTCTCTCTCTCTCTCTCTCTCCTCTCTCTCTCTCTTTCCGCTAGTCAACAATCCAGCCAATGGTCCTATGTCAGCCAACTAGGCAGGCAATTATTCCCACGTCAGTCAACTGACCAGCTGTTTCTTCTTCACTGGGAATCACTCAGGAGGCCAGGGTTGTTTGGTCTGTCAACTTGCCAGCAATGTTGAATATGAATGATTCTTTCCCCCTTCACTGGCAACATGGCGGGGAGACGAGGTCAGACTGGTTGCTGTTGACATTCATTATGCAGCAGAAACATGCTGCGCGATGACACGAAGCAAGCCAGGCGGTCTTGAGTCATTCTTTGCTGTAGGGCTGCTCTTTTTGTTTTCAGATGAACATTGGAGAAAGAGACAGACAGACAGACAGACAGACAGACAGACACACAGACAGACAGACAGACAGACAGACAGACAGACACACAGACAGGCAGAGGTTGCTCTTTTTGTTTTCGGATAAATATTGGAGAGAGAGAGACAGACAGACTGACAGACTGACAGACAGACAGACAGACAGACAGAGATTGATAGACAGACAGATAGACAAACAAATAGACAGACAGACAGACAGATAGACGGAGACAGAAAAACAAAGAAATGGATAAAGACCGCCAAAAAATGTCAGAGTGTGTAGAAACAGAGTGACAGAGAGAGGGAGAGACAGACAGAGAGAGACAGAGAGACAAATATTCAGACAGAGCAGAGAGACAGAGACAGCCAGCCAGAGACAGACAGACAGAGAGAGTTCGAGAGAGCGAATGGGGGGGGGGGGGGGGTTGGAGGGGGGGGGGGCGGGTTGGAGGGGGGGAGGGCGAAGGAGAGAGGGAGGGGAGGGAGGAGTAACGGGATAACCCAGTATGTGTTCTCTCTACCAGAGGGCATTCCGAGAGATGGGAAGATTGTCCCTGTGGACGTTTATGATCACCTCGCCACCCACCGTCTACAGAAGCTTTAATTCCCCTTTTCACCGTGCCAAAGATTATCATGCTAGCAGCTTACAAGGGCTCCAGGCAATCCCCACATAAGGCTGCCTCCCATGGCAAAAATTGAGAGCAAGCTTCGGCAACCAGCCTGCTTTAAACAAAAACCAAAAAAGCTTATGCCGCTTGACCACAGCTGTAATAACCAAATCATTGCGTGCTGATACCATCAGGCCAACCGAAAAGCCATTTAAGTACCAAGAGCTAAGGGGTAGCGTGTCTTATCCTGGTTCATCTACACCTAGAAAGAAGTCTGAAGGCCAGAGAGAAACCTCTTGCATAGCACCATTGTATGGCGTTGTAATGAACCATGACTAGCCAGACGAAGAAAGGAGATCTCTGTACAATTTATTGGTGTCACGGTTTTGTGGGCCTCCTTAGTGTTCTTCTGCCTGAAGTACGACACTAAGATTCCCAGGAAGAATGTGTCAAGCCTTTTTCATGCAAATTGGATAATCTGCTTTTACACCCTGTATGTGCGCAAACCCACGCATACACACACACGCGCACGCACACACACACACACACACACACTAACACGCAAAAGCGTCTGCTCTAAACTTAGCTAATTTGCATCATAATGAGTTGTAAGGCCCTACACATATAATTGTGTGTGTGTGTGTGTGTGTGTGTGTGTGTGTGTGTGTGTGTGTGTGTGTGTGTGTGTGTGTGTGTGTGTGTGCGTGCGTGCCTGCGTGCGTGCGTACGTGTGTGCGTACGTGCGTGCGTGCGTGTGTGCGTATGTATGCATGTGCACATGTACATATGCACTTATGTATGTATCCATGTGTACATGCATGTAGGTATGTTCAAATATCTATTTTTTTTAAAAAACGGTACATATCTCACAAACCAACCACTAGGTGATCACCCCAAAGCTTTATAAACAATCCATCAGAAAGCACAGCACGAAGGGGAATCACTTCAAGCTCTAGAGCAGAGAAGCGTGTCCTGTAAAACCCCGACAACAGCGGCGTCAGCCACGGCGTTTGACGGCCCCAAGAGGATTGTCTGGCGCCGGGGGAGGTGGGGGTCCAGTGGGTGCACCAGGCAACTGGATGACAGACACTTGGAGTGGTTGGGGCTGAGCGGTGACGACCTCTGGCAGGGGGGCACGTGGACCGGGACAGGTTGGTGAACAACAGCAGGCCGTGTCAGTGCCATGATGCAAGACGTGGACGGCTTGTGTAGGACAGCTCTGATAAACTGAACAGGTTCCCCACCTACATCTGCAAAGAACAGAGGTTACCGGATGATTCAAGTGACTAGCGGGCAGAAAAAAGACACCACGCAAGTGTGGCTTCTGTCTTCACAGCAAGTCCTTCTGTT
>CM031602.1:29351783-29354283 GCA_018398815.1 Conus ventricosus
CTCTCTCTCTCTCTCTCTCTCTCTCTCTCTCTCTCTCTCTCTCTCTGACTCTGTCTCTCTCTCTCTCTCTCTCTCTCTGTTGTCTGTCTGTCGGTTGGTCTGTCTGTCTGTCTGTCTGTCTGTCTCTCTTTCTCTCTGACTCCGTCTCTCTGTCTTTGTCTGTCTGTCTGTCTGTCTCATAACACGCACGCACGCACGCACGCACGCACGCACGCACGCACGCACGCACACACACCACACACACACACACCACACACACACACACAAAAACACACACACAACGTACACACAGCACGCGGGCACGCACGCACACACACACACCACACACACCACACACACACACACACACACACACACACACACACACACACACACACACAATATATATTATATATATATATATTTAATATTATTATATATTATATATATATATTATATATATATATATATTTAGAGAAAGAGAGAGAGAGAGAGACGCTAGCTGTGATGCAGGTAGACAAAGCGAAATGCAAGCAGTCAGCCGTCACAAAAAAGATAAAACAAACAAACAAACAACAAACAAACAAACAAAACGTGCTTACTTCATAATGACAGTGAAATCGGCTTGGATGAAACGTCCACCTCTCTGCCTGTATAACTGTACATGTAAATTCTATTGAAAACAGTCTCCGTTCCTGTATAACTGTACATGTAAATTCTATTGAAAACAGTCTCCGTTCCGTATAACTCTAATGTAAATTCTATTGAAAACAGTCTCCGTTCTGTAGAACTGTACACTTAAATTCTATTGAAAACAGTCTCGTTCTGTAGAACTGTACGTGTAAATTCTATTGAAAACAGTCTCCGTTCCTGTAGAACTGTACATGTAAATTCTATTGAAAACAGTCTCGTTCCTGTAGAACTGTACATGTAAATTCTATTGAAAACAGTTCTCGTTCCTGTATACTGTACATGTAAATTCTATTGAAACAGTCTCCGTTCCAAGCTGGAAGTCCCTGCGGTGTCGGTGACTGAAGTCTACGACACAAGTCTACAGCCTGAATCCTACTAAATCTGAACTCTTCTATGACATTTTGTTACTGATTTCATCGCTTGCGAATGCACGACCGACGTCGGAGGCAGAAGAGAGAATGTAACATCTGATACTGACTTTGCGATAAGGGGGAGGAATGTGACATTTGATTCTGAATTTGGGGATCGGACGGATAATGTTGCGTTCTAAGCCGCTTAAGAGGGTGGAGGGAGAAGCTTGCGTTTGATGCTGATTTTGGAGGACGGAAAGAGACTTTAGCATTTGGTTCTGAATTTGTAGTATGATGGAATATATTACAGTGTTTGATATTGTTTATGGTGGACGTGGAAGAAACCGTGTTTGGTTCTGATTTTGCAAGGAAAGGGAGTGTAGTGTTTGGTACTGATTTTGAAAGGAGGAGGGGGAATGTAGCCTTTGGTACAGACTTACGATGGACGGAGACGTTTGGTAATGACTCTGAAGGCAGGAGGCTAAATGAACATGCAGCGTTTGGCTGAGGACACAGAGAGAGAGAGAAACAGCGTGATCATGAAAAACCAGAAAATCTTGCTACAAACACACAATCAAGTAGTGTACCATTCCACAGGGAAGATATCGCTCCTTGGTGCAGCCCAGACTATCTTGTTTCCGAGGTCCGCAACACTCTACCATCGGCGTAAGCGGTGAAGGTAATGGGGGGAAAACCCTCCTTAGCGATGGGGACGGAGACAGTAGCAGGCTTCTGTGCAGGGGAAACCTGGGGGCTGTGTGGGTTGCACTGTCACTACAGGGCTCCAGGGGTAGAGGGCTGGAAGGGGAGGAGAGTAACGGATCATGACCGTTGGGGAGTGGGCCATGGCACCACTCTCCACCTGACGAGGAACAACGACAGTAAATAAGAATCCAAAAGCAACGGGCGGCAAAGAGCAGCCACCTAGGCACGCATTGAGTTCATTGATTGCAGGAGAGGGGTCATTTCAAACACACAATGACAGCAATTTGAAATTAATCGGTTCAAGCTCTGGAGACGAGAGAGCGAGCATGAGGCGCTGTAGACATTGTGAGTTGGCTAATTGGAAGACAGGGCGGCACTGATCTGAAGTCATATGTATTTGTTAGGAACTTAAGGAAGAACCCACTGTGACAACCTGCAAGTCTGATCCCGTATCACCCAACAGGCAAGAACGCTTTTTGCTTTTTGTTTTTTGTATTTCTCACTCCAAATATCAGACTACAGTCGTTCAAAGTACTGCTCCTGTTTACAATCTCAAATTCGATGGGAAAGACAGTTTGGGTAAGGTTTGCTCCCCACCAGTCTGGCCGTAATATCCTATGCTCCTGACCTCATTTCAGATTTCCTTTCAGGCCATTCCTGCGACAATAACATCAGACACGGCCTGCATAAAGGGAACCCCCTCGAAGACGATGACGCAAATGTTTTTCTCTCAATATCCGGAATTCATGCTCACTGATAACAGCATCAACAAC
>CM031602.1:29379283-29399283 GCA_018398815.1 Conus ventricosus
GGCAACCCCTTTTCAAGGGCCCCTTTTGGGCCGTTGGTGTGTTTAGAGTGACGGGGTGGGGGCCCCTTTTTGGACGGCTTTTTAGGGTTTGCTGGAACTACTGGAACGTTTGGGTGTGTATATTTCAGGGGAATCTTCGCGGGAACTGAGACAGAAAAAAGGAAGGGAGCAACCACCCCCGGGGCTTTGAAACCCATAAATGATGCAGAGACCAACTGAGTCCTCGAGACCTGGTGTGTACAGGCAGCTAACGCTCAGGCACCACAAGACGAACCGACCATTGACCCAACTAATCCGCCCACTGGGTTTTTAAAAATTTGGGTTTCAAAAACCCACTGAGTGAGACCGAGGGTGGGTCCCTCTCGGGTGATTTTTGGGATGAAAGGGTAATTGTGATATTTTTTTTTTTCGATTTTTTTTGTTTCAACTTTGTTCCGAATTAAAATCGGATTTGTCGACGACATGTTTATCTTCCCCAGCTCGTTGGATATGGTGCTGCAAGCGCGATCTTTCTCTCGAGTCTGAGCAGCAGTCTCGAGTCAGACGTTTTTTCAATTCCCTCCGTTTCCACTTCCTACTTTTAATTGTTTATTTTTTTCTTACGGGGCTTGTTGAGTGTATGTTTTTGACAGGCGTGCTTCAGGTATCGTTGTGCATAGGTCATTTGCTGCAACGTTTTCAAAATTAGTTTAAAAAAAAATGATGAAATCTTTGTGCAGAGCAGGGGTTATGAACCGTTTGCAGGTCTTGCAAAATGGAAAAGAAGTGCAGTGTTTTTTTTGTGGCTGTTGCTGTCAAAAATAATTCTGTTTCAGCCCCCCTTTCTGCCTGCAATACGGGTTTTTGGGTGATGTTTTCAGGAAAAGCGCAGTATGTAGATGATTTTCCCCCGTCTGCCGACATAATACTGTGACTTCTCCCCCCCTCCCTCCTTGTTTTCCCCCCATCCCCCTCTAAAAGAAATTTTTCCCCCTTTTTCGTTATATGACCCCATGCTCCCCTCCTAATCTCAGATTTTTTTTTGGAATGGCGATTTGAACAAATCCGGGCCCTCTCACATTCCTAAATTTTGTAAAAGTTTTAGAAGTGAAATTTTAACAGTCAAAAGCACGATTAAAGACAAACTAAATATTTTATTGATATATGGTAGGGGCCCGATCTCACAAGAAGTTTGAAAAAAAAATCGATGCATGGAAAAAGAACTAAAAAAAAACATACGAAATACACCCCCACTTTATGCTAAAGAACTGCACATTGAGGTTGAAAAAACAATTACATCAAAAAAAGAACATTTACAGGACACCAAGAAATTTTCATACACAAAACCCCCCTCAATAACTGGAAAACCGCTGTAGAAAATCGACACTTTTACGACGCTCAAATCTGGTATTTTATGGTTTTTAAAGAAAAAAAGGAGAAACCATCCAGGGATCTGTCCAACCGGGGTAGTGTTTGAAAAAAAATTTTCCGCTAACAAACGGGAAAGGGGAAGAAGGGAAGTTTTTTCGTCTGGGTTCCATGCCCCGTTTGCCAACCCCCACGCCCCATCCTTGTTAAGTTCAGCAGGGAGAACCTGACCATCGTGGGGGAAGGGGAGGTGGGAAAAGGGATGCGGAGGGGGAGGGACTTCGCTTTGGGGGCGATCTACCAGGACAAAAGGGGACACCGTGCGTATCTCAAAAGCAGGAAAGCAGCATCTAATGAATGGAAGACTTATAGTGAAATTTTTCCCATCCCACCCCCCCAGCGTTTTTCGGGCAGGATCCAACCACCACCCATTGACTCTTGCCCCCACTAGTGGTATGCTGCACCCTACTCTAAGCAGCAGCAGCATCACCACCAAAGGAGCCCCCGGATCCGGGCCGACATGGCCCCTAGAAAAATGGTGACGCACCAGTGCACCAGAACACCATCACAGTGTCAGCCTGGTAGCCTCGTGTAAGTCCCCCAGCACCCCCACAGGACATCACCTGAATCAGTCTCCTGTGAGTCTCCCCAGTCATCCCCAACGAGCTGTTGCCGGTCACCTTTTCAGGGGGTTGTCACTGGTGGGCCCGGGTCTGATTTTTTAACATTCAGCCCTCAGCAAGTACCCAGAGTCAGCCCTTTTCATGACGCATTCCGATCGATCCTCCACTGTTATCCCCATATCCTGCAAAAACCCCGCTCCTAGGCCCCTCATGACGTAAATTCCCTGGTCTTCTGCATCAGGGTGTCAACCAATTTTTACCCATGTCGACCCCTGTCAGTTTTCGGGCGGGTGTTCGCCTTAGTACTGACGCTGACCCCTCAACCTAAAACTCCAGGGGAAAGGGCCAAACTTGACCCTACCACTTCATCACTCGTCCCCAGTTCCTGGCCCCTTTTCCCCCTCGGGTTTTGGGAGGGGTTCCCCCTACCAGGTCCCCCATAAAATACGCCATCGAAAAATGTAGTGTGGGTACGGGTTGAAGGGGGGGGGAAAAGGGGCAGACTAGGGGTTCACTCCCCCCAAACCTAAAAGGGTTTTTCGATATCAGCCCCCCAGTTTTGCCCAAAGCCAGCACAGGGGCAAACTTTTTCCTGTCCAAAGCAGCAAAAGCTCCCTGGAGGGCACTTAGTAAATCCGAACTGAGGCCCGGATGAATTTGGCAAATGAGGTCGGGCCAAACCCCTTTAAACATTAAAAAAGTTCATGTTTTAACGTTGGAACCAGTAATCGTTTCAAAAATAGCCCTTTTGACAGACAAAACATTTTTGAGATAAAAATTTACTTTCTTTTGCGGTTTTATTTTGAAGGTTTTTGGAGAATTATCAAGGGGGGGGATTTGTCCTTTTTTGAAAATGTATGATATTGTTCTTTTGGGGGGAAAAAAAAAAAACCTTTCATCGAAACTTTACCAGAACTTTTTTTCCCTACCAAAGATATTTACCCCCCGGTGAAAGGTTTTAGACAGGTCCATGGTCTCTGTCCCGGTGGTGTTATCTTCTGTAGAGACAAACTTTTAAATATGTTGAAAGACTGAATATCGAAATGACAACGTTTGCTCTGAACTGTCTCAAAAATTATTAGGTACAAACATGGTTTGTTGTTAGGATTTATTGCCCCCGAAAATTCTGAAAATTATGCTGAAACAAATTTTAAATGATTTTTTCTATGCTGGAAGACTGCCTCTTTGAACAAATTTGGGGGTAAATGGGATTTGCCACGATGTATTTGGCGCCCTTAATTAAAGAACTGCTCTGTTAATGCCATAGTTCTGACCCTGTGGCGAAATGTTGTGTGGTTCCCATGTTTTACTTTCCCCTGTTCCACAGTTCGGAGAAAGTTAATGGGAATCAAGAGAGCTACACGAAATCTTTTTGGGCGTTATTTTTCATGTGTGTGAAATGTTTTGGGTTTTTCTATTTTTAAATGGCTTGCAGTATTAAAATTTTCAGGGGATTTTTGTATATTTCTCCAAAACCCTAGTATGTTCTAGATTCTTTATAGTTCCGTGGGGTTTCTTTCCGTGTGCCCATTTTAACATAGTTTATAAGTTGAATCTAAACATGCAGTGGTGATTTTAGCTTTTACGATTGCATAATGGGTTGTTTGAGAAAGAGAAAAGTTTTAGGCTATATTTTTGAAGTATAAATGGGAGGACAAAAACATGCCCACGTTTTCCGCTTTTATGCAAACCGGTAATTTCCAAGGTCGTTGAACGAGCAACATTTTTAATTGGTTGATGTAAAACCCGCCTTGCGACTTCAAGGTTTTTAGATATGCTGGGGGAAAGTTGAAGAAAATATATTTCCTTGGAACCCGAGAAAAATAAGTCGGTTTTACCTTGAGGCAAACAAAGCAGAAAATTTTTAAGAATAGATTTCCCAGAGTTCAAGATCCTTTAAGAAAAGGGCAGGGCAGCATATGGCGAAGAGAACAGCCCATAAGGATTAATTTGGCAAAAGAAAAAAGCCTAAAGAGAAATCATAATGTCTTTACAAGATAATTTTTAAGAATCCCAAAAAAATTCTGGATCCATTCGATCTGTCAAAACCCAAATCTACCCCAACCCCAAAGATTTCCATTGAAGATTGGTATAACCCTTTTAAAAAATGTATTTAACGGTGTTGCAAATGTAAATGCCTGGGGAATGTTGGACGTCGTTTTGAAAGTGTCCCGACCTGACTTTTATTTAATATTGACTCTCTAAACGAGAGAAAATCGATAATGAAATAAAAATGCAATCAAAGCATAAAGAGCAAAAAACGGGCTGGCCGGATAGTATCTAGGGGAATTTTATAAAAACAGTGTTGATATTATTTACCTTTTTTGATTTAAATTTTTTAAAACACTTTTGCAATCCTGTATTCAGATGAAGGTCCTTGTCAACTTACCCCGTATTTTAAAAAAGGGGGTATACGTGCCTGACAATACGGGGAAATTCCCCTGCTGAATGTATTTGCAAATTGTTAGCTTTTTGTTAAAAAAAAGGATTACTAACTGGATCGAGAAAAAAATCGGGGAAGAACAAGCTGGATTTAGAGCAAACGTGTAACCTGATCATTTTTACGCTCATGGCCGATTTAAAACCTTGTAAGACACGGGAAAAGTATGTTGTTTATTGATTTCCGTAAAGCATTTGATAGTTCATAGAAGGGAAACTTGGAAAACTTTAGCACAATGGGTTTTAAAAGGAAAAAATTGCCGGGGAATAGAAAGATGTACCTGTTGTCAAGACTCGTGTTCGGGCAGGTGGTGATATATCGAAAACTTTGCCCACAGGCCTTAAGCAAGGTAAGTATGTCACCGTCCTGTTCTCCTTGTTCATTAAGAAATAAAATAAGGATGTCATCAGTAAAAGGTTGACAGGAATTCAGCTGTATCCTGTTTGTAAACTTTTTATTTTTCTCTTGCTGACGATGTAGCATTATTTTCAGATAGGTGGTAGGGCGCAACACAACTGAATATACTTTTCACACGCAAGGCCTGATCTGATAGTTAACCCGGGAAAATCTAATATATTGTTTTCAGAAAACGGTGGGTTCTTTTTGAAAAGAAAATGGTATTTTGGGGAAAAAAAGTTAAAAATTGGAGCAGTACAAAAAAACTGGAATATATTAACACAAAGATCTTTTCAGCCCACATTACAGATCTCGCAGATCGCGCTAAAAGGGTATTTGTGTTATTATGAAAATTCTATGGCCATTGGAAAACTTCTCCCCAAAAATATTCTTGAAAAGTTTGATTGCCAAAACACCAATTTTGACGTCGGCTCAGAATTTGGGACTGTCACAGGACCAAAAAGCATTGAAAGAGTGATCTGTCGCTTTGAAAAGGTTTATGGGTGTTCATCCAAAAACCCAAGCATTTGTTTATGGAGAAATTGGGAAGGGTTTTCCCCTTTTTTTCAACACTTTTTCTAGGGGTGTTAAATTTTGGGCGGGGGGTAATATGAATATAAAAGGTATCCAAAAAAAGGGGTATAAAGCTTTTTCCTTGCAAGGCAAAATTACCACTTGGGGCCCGCAGAATTCGTAATGTTTTTTATAAATTTTTTTTGGGTTTTTGGGGGGACAGTGGTTGGAAGCATTTAAATTTTTTTATGAGAATTTAAACAGAGATTGATAATTTTATAATCAGAATTGGGAGCTTCCTTGCAGTCTCACGAATTTTTCAGTGTTTATTTTGCTTCAAGGCCATTGATTCTCGCCTTATATGTATCTTGTTTAAAAATGTACAAAACGAAGAACATTTGCAAGATTTTTGGGTTGGGAAGTCTCCTCGAAGTCCCCTTTTTTACGTAATAGAGAACAGTGTTAATGATAAATTTGTCCGTTTTGCAGAAACAACCAGAAAAAGAAATTTCATTTGTTCTTGTATGCTCTGTACATGAAAAAGAAAAGAAATTTACCCAAATTTTCCATAAGCCATGTATGTTTAAATTCTACCACTTTTTGTCAAGGAAAAAGAAGGTGGTGTTTACGGGTTTTCTAATTTTTTTTTACAAAGCGTTTTAAAATTAAGGATGCAGTTTTTTCAGTTTTTAAAGATTTTTGTTGGCTATTGCTCCCATTTATGGCCAAGCCCGACTTAAAACATTTTTGACTTTGCTTTTACTTCTCTTCTTTCTCTCTCTCTCTTCTCCTCTCTCTTCTCTCTCTCTCTCTCTCTCTCTCTCTCTTCTCCTCTCTCTCCTCTCTTCTCTCTTCTTTTTTCTTTCTTCTTCTTCTTCTTCCTCTCTTTTTTTCTTTTCCTAAAATAAGTTCACTCAAAAACGGTAGGGGACCACGCGCAGTTAAAAGTATAATAAAAACCCAAAAAAAAAGTGCGACTCAGACTCTTTGCCCCCATAATTTGGCAAAAGGGGGCGCACTCATATTCAAGAAGTTAAAAGCAAAGCCAATTTAGGCCCAGGTAACAGTAAAAATTGGGGAAGTTAAAAAAGAAAATCCAATATGCAGATCTCAAAAATGTCGTACAATTTTTTTTCTAAATGAGACTGCTCTCCTCTTCTCTCTTTTCTCTTCTCTCTCTCTCTCTCTCTCTCTCTTTTCTCCTCTCTCTCTCTCTCTCCCCTCTCTCTCTCTCTGTATGTTTTTGCATGCTATATTTCGATCCTTTTTGTCGTGTTACAGAGTTTTCCATCTGTCGCTCTCGTTTCTCTGCCTTTTTTTCTGTCTGTTCTAAAAAGTTTATTTTTCCATTTCTTGTTTTTAGTAATAAATCCATCCTCTCTCTCTCTCTCTTCCTCTCCTCTCTCTCTCTTCTCTCCCCCTCTCTCCTCTTCTCTCTCTCTTCTCTCTCTATCTCTCTCTTCTCTCTCCTTCGTTGTCCTCGAACAAAAGGGGAATAAGGTAACTTTTTAAATACAAAGAAACAACAGAAATTGTAAGAGGACATACGGAGATGTTACGATTTTATTTGTTTTTGTTAACCTTTGATTTAATACACACTGGGAATAAATGTGTACTATTTGTTTGAAAGGAAAGGAAGAGGTGAATGTTGTTGTTCTGTTCCCCCCTCCTCCTTGTCAAAAGACCTCTTTGGTCATGACAATACAATATCAAAGTGTCAAAGTCTCTCTCTCTCTCTCTCTCTCTCTCTCTCTCTCTCTCTCTCTCTGAATCTCTCTCTCTCTCTCTCTCTCCCTCCTTCCCTCCTTCCCTCTCTCTCTATCCCTCCCTCCTTCCTCTCTCTCTCTCTCTCTCTCTCTCTCTCTCTCTCTGCCTCACTCCCTCCTCTCTCCTTCCCTCCTTCCCTCTCTCTCTCTCCCTCCCTGCCTCCCTCCCTCTCTCTCTCTCTCTCTCTCTCTCTCTCTCCTTCCTTTCTTCTCTCCCTCCCTCCCTCCCCCCCCCTCTCTCTCTCTCTCTCTCCTCTCTCTCTCTCTCTCTCTCTCTCTCGTCCTCTCTCTCTCTCTCTCTCTCTCTCTCTCTCTCTCGTAGTCCATTGTGTTGTCAAGCATTCAGGTGTGTTCAGTTTCCTTTCGTTAACTGTTGTTGCTGTCCTCTCGTTGATGACGTTGTTGAATTTCATTTTGATCACATTCTTTTCAAAAACCTGAGTAACCTTGATGTCTCTCATTCAGTCTTCGTTTATTTATGTTCTCAACCACTACAGAGCCCTAACCAACTCCCCTCTGGTCATCTGGCTCTAATGCTACACAACATTATCCAGACTGCACACTCATACAGATTCATCAAGATTCTATCTTTCTGTTTCTTCATTTTAGCTTCGTTACATTATAATTGATACAAGTGCAACTCTCGCACTGTCTCTGTCTCTGTCTTCCTCTCTCTGTCTGTCTGTGTCTGTGTCTGTGTGTCTGTGTGTCTGTGTGTCTGTCTGTCTGTCTGTCTGTCTGTCTGTCTCTCTCTCTCTCTCTCCTCTCTCTCCTCTCTCTCTCTCTCTCTCTCTCTCTCTCTCTCTGTGTGTGTGTGTGTGTGTGCCTCCCTCCCTCCTTCTCTCTCTCTCTCTCTCTCTCTCTCTCTCTCCTCCCTCTCCCTCTCTCTCTCTCTCTCTCTCTCTCTCTCTCTCTCTCTCTCTCTCCTCTCTCCGGCACGAGCTTCACGCACTGCCCATGACGGATCAGGCCTGAAGACAAAGAAAGCAGCAAACTGAATTTTTATTCTTCTCAGTATGTGATCAATCACACACACACACACACACACACACACACACACACACACACGCGCGCGCGCGCGCACGCACGCACGCACACACACCACGCACGCGAGCACGCGCGCATGCACATTCGCACGCATTCATGCACACACACACACACACACACACACACACACACACACACACACACACACACACCACACACACACACACACTACCTCTCTCTATCTCTCTTCTCTCTCACATCACACACACGCACACACACACACACACACACACACACACACACACACACACACACACACACACACATATATATATATATATATATATATATATATATATATATATATATATATATATATATATATATAATATATATAATTGCGCGCACAAGTGCTCGTGCACGCACACACACACTTTTGTGTTTGCTTTCAGCTTTACTCAAGGACTTCAATCATATCATCTAGCTGTAAAGATAGACAGCGATCTTTCTGGCCACAGTATTGAATTCTTTTTTTCCGATTTCGCCAGAAACTTTGGAGGAGAAAAAAACAACAAGATGCAAAGCATATAAACGTACTCTCAGTTTATCCTGAATACACGTGAGATATTCCATAAAGAGGAAAAACCGTCTTGGACTGGTGTAACCGTTAGTAATGGCTATTCTGGTAAACATCGGGCATCATCTGTGACTTACAATGAGCATACTTACAAATTTTCAGAAAGATCGGCCAAGAACTTTCTGAGATTTTCCATAAAGAAGAAAACCATTATGGGCCGTCCGTTAGTAACGGCTATAACGGTAAACTTAAACATCCGGCATCATCCGTGACTCATAACGACCATACCTACAAATTTTCAGAAAGATCGGCCACGTACTTTCTGAGATATTCCATTTAAAAAAAAAAAAAAAACCGTTATGGGTCGTTACAGCCGTTAGTAACGGCTATAACGGTAAACTAAAACGTCGGACATCATCCGTCGCCCATAATGAACATACTTACATATTTTCAGAACGATCGGCCAAGTACTTTCTGAGATATTCCATAAAGAAGAAAAACCGTAATGGACAGTTATATCCGTCAGTAACGGTTACAACGGTAAACTAAAACATCCGGTATCATCCGTGACCCATAATGAACAAATTTTCAGAAAGATCGACAAAGTGCTTTTTGAGATATTTCATAAAGAAGAAAAGCCGTTATGGGCCTTTATAGCCATTGGTAACGGCTATAACGGTAAAGTAAAACATCGGGCATCATCCGTCACCCATAGTGAACACGCCTGCTAATTTTTACAAAGATCGGCAAAGTACTTTCTGAGATATTCCATAAAGAAGAAAAACGGTTACAGGCCGTTACAGCCGTTAGTAACGGCCATAACGGTAAACTAAAACATCGGGCATTATTTGTGACCCATAATGAACATACCTACATTTTTAAAGAAAGATCGGCCAAGTACTTTCTGAGATATTCCATAACGAAGAAAAACAGTGACAGGCCATTAGTATGGGCTATAACGGGGTAAACAAAAACATCGGGCATCATCCGTGACCCATAATGAACATACCTGTTAATTTTCACAAAGATCGGCCAAGTACTTTCTGAGATACTCCATAAAGAAGAAAAACCGTTACAGGCCGTTACAGCCGTTAGTAATGGCTGTAACGGTAAATTAAAACATCGGGCTTTATTTGTGACCCATAATGAACATACCTGCAAAGTTTGAGAAAGATCAGCCAAGCACTTTCTGATATATTCTGTAAAGAAGATAAACCGTTGCAGGCCGTTACAGTCGTTAGTAACGGCCATAAACGGGGTAAACTAAAATATCGGTCATCATCCGTGACCCATAGTGAACATACCTGCTAATATTCACAAAGGTCGGCCAAGTACTTTCTGAGATATTCCATACAGAAGGAAAACCTTTACAGGCCGTTACAGCCGTTAGTAACGGTTATAGCGGTAAACTAAAGCATAGGGCATTATTCGTGACCCATAATGAACATACCTGCTAATTTTCACAAAGATCGGTCAGGTACTTTCACAGATATTCCATGAAGAAGAAAAACCGTTACAGGCTGTTATAGTCGTTAGTAAAGGCAATAACGGTAATCTGAAACGTCGGACATTATTCGAGACCCGTATAAACATACCTACAAATTTTCAGAAAGATCGGCCAAGTACTTTCTGAGATATTCCATAAAGAAGAAAAACCGTTACAGTCCGTTACAGCCGTTAGTAACGGCTATAACGGGGTAAACTAAATCATCGGGCATTATCCGTGACCCATAATGAACATACCTGCTAATTTTCACAAAGACTGGCCAATTACTTTCTGAGATTTTCCATAAAGAAAAAAAAACCGTTACAGGCCGTTAAAACCCTTTAGTAAGGGTTAAAATGGGTAAGCTAAAACTGGGCCCCATCCGTGACCCCACCTCTTCATACCGCAAATTTTCACAAAGTCAGCCAAGTACTTTCTAAAAAATCCCATAAATAAAAAAACCCGTACGGCCGTTCAAGCCGTTTTTTTTAAGGCTATAACGTTAAACTAAAACATGGGAATTTTACCTAAACCCAAAGAACATACCTCTAAGTTTCACAAAGATTGGTCTAGATTTTTCTGAAATTTTCCTAAAGAAAGAAAACCTTTAAAGGGCCGTTACAGCCTTATAAGGGTTTATAAGGGAAATAAAACTCGGCACTCCGTGCCCCATAATGAACATCCCTACAAATTTCAGAAAGACTCCCCGTAGTTTTGCGGGAGCGAGGGGAAACACAATTTGCCCGGACGGACGGACAGACACACAGAAGCATTTCTTCGTTCCCATTCAAAATATTTCCCTGTTCTATAAAAAACTGGGAGTAAAAAAGAAAAGAAAAATATGTGCTCCCCTTTTTTTGCCGGGCTTTAAAGGGAAATTTGATTTTTATCGACATAATGAGATCAAGCCTTCCTGTGGGTTTTTTTTCCAAGATTACAATAGATTAAATCAAAGATGAGGTGCCTCCTCTCTCCTTCTCTTCCCCTCTTCTCTCTGGCGAAGCGTGTAAAGTTCGTGTTGAAAAGCAAACTAGAGTGGTGGCCGTGGGAAAAACCTGCGGGGTTTTTTGTTCGTGTTTGTCGCTGCATACCTCTTAGTTGTGGCGATGGGAAATGAACCCTGGGCTACAAAAACGATGCGCAAACAGTGATACAGTGACTGAACCCAGCAGTACAGGATTCCCATGACTTCCCCTTCCCACCGCCGCGACTCAGGTTTTTCCTCTGACGTACTCACAGTTTGCAAAACCCTAGACTTCAAGTGAGGGTTCAAAATCTTTGTCGTCTTTGCCCCACATGGAAAAAATATAGGCGCCATCAATCTGACACGGACGGGTGAGAAGCAATGTGAGGAGATTGGGAGACGATGTGACCCCTTAAAAAGAATATAAAAGAGATGCTTCTCCTTAGATGAAACCAGAGAAACGTTGGGTTTTTTGTTTAGGCAGTGTGCCGAAAAATGAAAAAGGTTCCGGAAACTCCCCCCGTGTCAAAAAAATGAAAAGTGAAATGGACGTTTGAAAGAAAATCTGCAGCGGGAAAGGGTTTCTCACGTCGAGAAACCTTCGCTTCTACGGTGGTGCATGAGACGGCAAAGTCTGAAAACTATGACATTTGTGCCAGACTGATCGCCGATCCCCCAAAAGTGTGGAGGGGCCGATAAATGGAAAAAACCATGAATCGCCCGAGCTCACGGGTAGGGGAGAACAGAGAGGGCGACCCAAACCAATGGTTAAAGTTTGTCAGGGGAAAAAAGAGGGCATGATCACAGACCGGGGTTTCGGGAAAAAGATGAAAGCGAAAGGTGTGACATGTCCAAGCCCTGACCAAAAACAAGCCAGTATTGTGGCAGAAGCGGGAAAGGAGGGGAAAGGGGCCTACTTAAGAGAGGCAGACGGGTTGGGGAACCAAAAACGACCGGACCCAGAACCTATGCAGAGGTAGCACCCGCAGGAACGACCACCCCCGCGCTGACCCCGGGAACAGTTTCCCGGGGGCCCACGCCGACACCGCGAGGAACCCGGCAGCTGACACGCAACAGAGGGCAGGGGGCGCAGAAATACGCGGAAGCAGAGACGGGGTTCCCCCTCGCTTAACGAGGTCAGCCAGTTGACCCTGCAGGGGGCGAGTGGTGTGCGTCGGGCAAAGGTGGGGCGGGACAGGTGGACGTGGCGAGGGCAGTCTACACCGCTTCTTGTCACCCCTGCAACAAGAGCCCTCCCAAATGACGCACGACCCAGGCGAACTGCAGGACGATACACGGTAGGACAGGCTGATCATTTTGAGGAAGTGACATTTCTTGTTTAAATGTGGAAAATTTGTACTAAGTTTAATGACTTTTTTTTATGGTTACTTTTCGACGTTTGATGTTGGTGCTTGCAAGACTTTTGTGGATATTTTTTTTGTTTTCAGTAATTTTCTTAAAGACTTTGTTAATTTACTGCCCGAAAGAAAAATTGTCACTCAGGAAGACATTCTGGTGGGTTCTTCTGTTAGTGCGCAAATCCTTTTCCAGATTATTTCATAGTAAAGTTAATTGTGAAAATTTTTGTGGCCATACGATTGACAAATGTGTATTTAACTCGGAAGAGATGTGTTATTGTTCGCAGTTATGTTGTCCCTGAAAATGGTCCTTTTAAATTCAAAGGAAATCAAAGAGGGGATTGTGAACTTGGAAGAATGTATCTTGCAGGCTACAGAAAATGAAACGTATGTTTGAAAAGGTGACCCAAGCAAAAACGGGACTGAAAAAACCCAACACCCAAATGTGACTAATTACTCACCTTTTGATGATGCGATTGTGTGACTGGATGTTTTGCACTTTTTTCAAAAGATATGTTATAAATGTTTCGGTAAAATCGTTTTTGAATTTATGTTTCATAAATAAACTGGTATAGTTAACGGTTGGGGGATGTAGTTGCTGGGATTTTACGTATGTTTCCCCCTCACGGCTCCATGTGTCGATTATTCATTATGTCCAGGATATGTTTTTACGCAACATTGTAGCTAATGTGAACGTATTGACTCCGGGCATTTACCATTAAAATTTTTCAGGGGGAAAATGTGGACAGGTTGGGGGAAAACCCAGCAAAGCTGCCCAAAGGGTTGGGGAAAAAAGGTTTGGTGGTCAGACAAAAAATTTGCTTAGTGTTTTTGAAAGGGGAAATTTTAAGTTCTCTGATTTGATGAAACCCCTACAAAACCCTACCAAGCTCAGATACAGATGTAAATATTTCCATTAACTCTTCGTTAAATCCTTTGCAGCGCTGCTTCTTGCATGAGAGAACAATGGAAATAAGAAAAAAAAAAAACGATTTTTGACAAGGGAAATTTATCAAAAAAGAAGGCGTAAAAGGGCCTATGGGAAAATTTAACGAGCTTAAAGAAATCAGTGCAGAAAAAAGGAAGAGTACGTAAAAGAAAAAAAAGAAAAAAATATTTTGGGTTTAAAAAGGAAAAAAAATGAATTTTACCAAAGAAATTAACCAAACTTAAACAGCGATTAATGACCAAAGATTTTGGCAAAAATATTCGATCAGTCAAAAGAAAGTCGCCTATACAACTCCATTCCATTGAACAGTGGCATAACCATTTTTACAAGTCTTTAAGATTGGATGACATTACTCCCGAGGAAAATATCGAGTTTAGCCATGGGGAGAAACAACAGATGCTCAATGTTTTGTTCGATGAAGTATTTTCCCGGCATGAGGTTCAAGCCAGCATTGGGAAACTCAAGGCCGGAAAAAGTTCTGGGCCCGACAAAATTATTAGTGAGATGCTAACAGCCATTTTTAAAAAATATTGATTTCTTGTTATTTATTTTAATAAATTTTTTGCCTTGGTGTTTACCCAGTATGGTCGAGACTTAGTTGTCCCAATTAAAAAAAAGGGGAAAACCAAAAAAATGCCCGATAACTTCGTGGCATTGCCCAACGAGTGTCTATAAGGTTACACATATTTTTAAAAAAAAATTTTAAAGTGGGTAGAGAAAGGGAAAAAAAAAAAAGAAAGCAAGCAGCTTCGACCAGGTTATAGTACCGCAATCACTTTTTTTACCCTATATGCGATAGTACAAAATTTCTTAAAAAAAAGTCTAAACTGATGTTCCTTTGTGGACTTCAGAAAGGCATTCGTTCGTGAACAGAAATGTTTTATGGGGACTTTTAGAAAAAATGGTTGAAAGGAAAACTTTTTCAAGCAACGAAAATGTTTACGATTCTGATTACATATTTAGAGATAAATGTTGTTCTTCGATTTCTTTTTTAATGCCCAAGGGGGGTTAAAAAAAGGATGGCTTCTTAGCCCCTTTATTTTCCCTTTTTTATAACGAATTGGCTGTGGATTTATCAAACAATGGGAAAAAATGGGATTCAGTCATTCCTGGTAAAGTTTAAATATTTTTATTATTGTTTGCGGATGTGTTATTTTTTTATCTGACTCGTTATTGGGCTCCAGAATCAAATAAATTCTTAGAAAGGGGCAATCGATTAAAGTTAACAAATCAAATTTTACAAAAAAAAATGAATGTTTCAGAAAAGGGGCTCTTAAGTGACAGAGAAGATGGGTTTTATGGAAATGAAGAAGTAAAGGTAACTAACTCGACAATACTTAGGAGGCTTTTTCCACAAAATTGAGTGTTAGCAGTGTCTGTCTGATGTTTGCAAAAGGCAAAAAAAGGGGGATGGAAATTTTTGAATCATTAAAAACAAAAACAAATTTATATAAATTTATTTTTTAAGCTTTTGAGCAAAATTCAGCCCCAAAATACGCAGCTGAGTCTGGGGTTAAAAAAGACAAAAAGATTAAAATTCCCCATGTTTGCCAAAAAAATATCTGAAAAGACCCCCCCACAAATCAAAAAAACGAAAATGGAGAAACGGGGGGTTCCCCCACGCGTTCAACTACTGTAAAATGCACAAATCGGTTAAAATATCAGACCCCCCCATGTCCCAGAATATTAGGCAAGCCACGAAACTTCTGTTTTTCAAACACGAAAACTGGGCACTTTAATTGGGGGGACAAAGTACAAAAGACTCTACGAAAAAGGCTTTGGTATTGTTTGGCTGAACCGGAGTTTGTTCGAATGGTTTTAAAACAGAATTAAACAGACCATTTCCGTTTTAAACAAAATTTGCAAACAGAAATGATAAAAACGATAAATATAGATACTTTTTGTTCCTTTAAAATATTTTTCAGGCAGAAAATACCAGCGTTTGTTACAAATAAAAGGCACAAATCGTTGGCCAATTTAGGTTAAGGGGTTTGTGGTCAAAAAATGTAACAAAGGTTCTTAAGTTCGAAATTTTTGAAAGACACATTTGCCCCTTGTGGAAATGAATGGAAAAAAGAAGAACACTTTTTTTTTCATTGTACTACTTATTGACAAAAGAAAAAGGGAGGGTTTTAATCTCTTCATTCCACCAAATAAGCTAGCGTTGCTTATGTTTCTAAAATAAGAAGTTTTTTAAAGAAGTGCTAAATACATAGCTGAAGCCATGTATTGAGAAAAAAATAATTTAGCAAAATACCCGGTTTTAAAATAAGGGTGATCCAAGTGCGGTGTTTTCCCGGGGGGGGCGGGGGGGTGGGGAGGGGGTTGGGCGGGGAATAGGGGGGGGAGAGGGGGGGGTTATGGTCAAGGGTGTGATTATGGCGTATGGATGTTGGGGGATGAAATAAAAGGTACGGGGGGGGGCGGGGGGAAAGGTGAGGACGTGTGTGTGGTGGTGTGTGTGGTGGTGTGGTTGTGTGTGTGTGGTGTGTGTGTGTTTTGGGGTGTGTGGGGGTGGTGTGAAGGGAAAAAGAGAGAGAGTACGTATACCATCAAATTTCTGCTTTTTGTACGGGGGAATGCATTTGCCCCCCCCTTTTCTAAAAGGTTTAAATGCTAAACGGACAATAAAAATTCAGTGTAGTGTCAGGTCTCTCTTCTCCTCTCTCTCTCTCCTCCTCCCTCTCCTCTCTCTCCTCTCTCTCCCCCTCCTCTCTCCCCTCTCCAAGTGCTATGAGCTCACACACACCCACACACACACACCCCCACACACCACACACACACACACACACAAACACTCTCTCTCTCTTAAAAAAGATTGTAAACTAATCTCTCTCTCTCTCTCTCTCCCTCTCCTCTCTCTCCTCTCTCTCTCTCTCTCTCGTTTATGCCCTCACGAACGTTTCAGGACCAATGACCTGTCGTAAATATCAGTAACAGAAACTTTACAGCTAAAACAGTATTGCAGTAGATACTGTCATCCTTGCTGGTTTTTCAGTTTCAGAACTGTCTTCCTCTTCTTTCTTTGTTTTTCTTCTTCGTCTGTTTGTGTGGTTTTTAATGTCTTTCCGTATATTGTCTTTTTGGTCCAGTTCTCTAGTTTGCTTCTATTTCATCTATGTTTTTCTTTTCTTTTGGCCGCTGTGTCATGTTCAGGCTGAAGTTGTCTCCCTTTTTAGATGTTCTCCTGGTATTGCCATGGGCTTCGTATTCCCTGAATTTACAATAGCAAAGAAAAGAAAACAACAACCAAAAAAAAAAAAAAATCACAAAAAGGCTTCAGGGAGAAAGGAGGTAGGTATTGTCTATGAAAATGTTTGGAAACTGCTAAGAAAGTTGAAGGAAACGGGGTGAGTAATTGTATCAGAGTTATCACGTAGGGGTTTTTTAAGAACGCCATCTCTCTCTCCTCTCTCTCTCTCTCTCTCTCTCTCTCTCAATGTGTCTGTATACGTCCCCCTCTTCTCCGAGTTTTCTTTTGCCGCATGTTTTTCGTAGTCAAAACAATAAAATCTAACACATAAATAACAAAATCCATTGTCATGTATTTTGATGGGTTTTTTTCTTCTTCTTTATATTTCTCTCTCTCTCTTCTCTCTCTCTCTCTCTCTCTCTCTCATCTCCTCTCTCTCTCTCTCTCTCTCCTCTCTCTCTCTCTCTCTCTCTCTCTCTCTCTCTCTCCCCCTCCTCTCTCTCCTCTCTCTCTCTCTCTCTCTTCTCTCCTATCTCTCTCTCCTCCCCCCCCCGCCGCCCCCCCCCTCTCTCTCTCTCTCTCTCTCTCTCTCCTTTCTCTCTATCTCTCTCTCCCCCTCTCTCTCTCTCTCCTCTCTCTCTCTCTCTCTCTCTCTCTCTCTCTTTCTCTCCCTATCTCTCTCTCTCCCCCGGCCCCCCCCACTCTCTCTCTCTCTCTCTCTCTCTCTCTCTCTCTCTCCTCTCCCCCCCTCCTCTCTCTCTCTCTCTCTCTCTCCTCTCTCTCTCTCTCTCTCTCTCTCTCTCTCTCTCTCCAAGCAATTCCCGTGTCGTACAACAAACGTTCAGTTGTCGGGAGAAACAGGCGAGGAACAAGCATGAACAAGAACGTGCCTTCTGTTATGTCAGCACTTAGTGCACCTCGGCCCGTCGATCGCTGATGGCTTCCATGGTTCCCTCCAAACTGAGGGGAGCATCGAGTGATGCCCAGGACCGGGCACTGAGGCGGTTCCTCCTGATGTGCCTGTTGATAAACGCGCGGTACGGTCTGTTGAGCAGCTGTCAGAGGTGTTCGTTCCGGCGGTGGACTCTGTCGCTCTTCTCTGTGAAGACAGTGCCGTTAGCCGCTTCAGGAAGACACACAACACACTATACACTATACATTAGTTACACATCTAAACAAGTGAAGAAACAAAACTGAGAGAACTTTTTTTTTTTTTTTTTGGCTGTCCCACCTCTGCGCCACCTCAGAGGCAGTGCAACCCACGCCGCTCATTCCGACACCCCGTCCACAGCCACAGCCGGTCGGCCCGCCGCAGCCCCGCACCAGCAATCCACAGGGAGCAGCCAATGTCAAGTCGTCAAGAGGCACCCCACCGGAGGAGACACTGCACTGCTGCCGAGTCACTTCGGTGGTGTTCAGGGCGCCTGTCCTGATCTAACATACACGCGGGACACCACCTACTAAGCCCCCTACTGACGACAATAATTGCTTAGTCGCGGAGTCGGCGTGAGTGAGCTCTCCCTCCGGAGGCGCCACCACATACCGTCCAACGACAGTCCCCATGGACTCGCCGATACCGGTGACCCCGACGGAACCAACCCAAGGCACAGCGTGGAGAGGACATCGAAATTGAGGTCACCATGACAGCAGGGCATGAAGGGCCACAGTATTTGAGACATTTTCTTTTTATGCTGATCGATGAGAATGAGGATGATTAAGATGATGCTACAGATTTCCATTTCGGTCTGAGACTATATGACAGGGCTGTTCTCTACGCTTCCTTTCATAATATATCCCGGCGTCAAACAGGCCCGAGAGATACAGGCACCTGCAGTGTTGGTCAGGAAATTTGAGCAACACTCTCAGAAACGCATCCATTAAGTGGATGAAACTCATCTGTGTGGTCCCAGTCTTCCCGACTGAGTCCGCAGCAAACTCAACTCGGGGTAGGAGCCGGTCGGGGCAAAAAAAACCCACATGACTCTGATGGGATTCGAATCCACGACCTCCCAGCCGGGAGTCCGCGACGCTAACCGCTTCGCCACGGCGGCTTGTCTGAGAGAACTTATTGTCCTAGTAGAAATAGGAGTAGTACCGGTAGCAGCCCCAAGCATGCAGCAGCAGCAGCAGTAATAGTCGTAGTAGTATTTGTTGCTGTTGTTGTTGTCCTGATCGACTGTCAACCATCTTCTTCCTCTTCTGAAGACAGTGCCGTTAGCCGCTCCAACAGCGCCATGGCGTTAGAAGAGGGCCATGCATGTCCTTCAGGCCAGTAAAGAACTTCTGGGAGTTGTACTCATTGTCATACTGTTGCAGTTCTGCAGCCTCCGCCTTCCATTACTTGTCCTTTATCTGGCACACCTAACTGCAAAGGCGGCGACTGCAGGCGAAATCATTTATACAAATTCAAAAAAAAAAGACAACTCGCCAAAACGACACCCGAAACACCCAACACACAACACACGCATTTCAACACTCTCTTACTACACACACAAACACACACTCACACACACGGAAATGAATGACAACTATCTTCACCAGCCATTCAGCCCCAAAAACATGGAGAGAGTGTGAGGTGGTGTGTGTGTGTGTGGTTGAGTGGTGATGTGTGTGTGAGAAACACACACAAAGAACAGACGACACGAGCACACAAACACAAGACGAGAGACATAGAGAGATATAATACAGACATACATAGATATTGCGAGGAATAAGGCAGCCAAATTCGTTTTCACAACATGTCGTAAAAAAGAGATTTAGCTGTAATTCAGTTGACAACACAATCAAAACTCTGTCAACATATGGGAAGGTCCTAGAAATGGATCTTCAGCCAATGAGTCATCGCATGCAAGAATTACAAATAGATCTCTCAGTCTCTCCTTTGAGTCATCCTGTGCGAAAATTAGAAATGGAAATGGATCATGCTATCTCTCTCTCTCTCATCTCTCTCTCTCTCCTCTCTCTTTTTCTCTCTCTTCTCTCTCTCCTCTCTCTCTCTGATTTTTTTTTCTTCTTTGTAATCAATTTCTTTATATTTGTTTGTTGTTTCAATCATTTTTATTACTTTAATTCATCCACGCCTCAATGTTAATGGAGGAACAACTCATCAACTTTTTAAGGTATTAGTGAAAATATGTGTGTTTGTAAGTTTTAGTCGCTGTCATGCTTAGTCCCTTAGCGGGGCAAGGCCGGATGAAAAATAGCATGTGATTGTTTAGTATATTACCCTTGGAAATAAAGATCATCATCATCATCATCTCATCATCATCATCTCTCTCTCTCTTTCTCTCTCTCTCTCTCTTCTCTCTCTCTCTCTCTCTCTCTCTCTCTCTCCTCTCTCTCTCCTCTCCATTTATCGGATTCCTCCTGTTTTCAGTGGGGGGTGGGGGGGGGGGGGGGGG
>CM031602.1:29404283-29414283 GCA_018398815.1 Conus ventricosus
GTAATTTTGTAGAAGCATCTTCTAAAACCGTTTCTTTTCTGTGGAGGATGTACTGTTTATTCCCATAGGGCTTTATTTCAATCTCTTTCCGACTATTGTCATCTGGCATAAGACTTACATGTAAAGGGCCAGAGTTGAATGCTTTTCTGAAACTTTTTTGACGGCTAAAAAATGTAAATGGGCTTATGAATTCAAATTTTATTTCCATTCTAAATATGGTTCTAAATGCCATTTGAGGTCAGGTTTTCGAACTATTTTATATTCATACTGGCCAGCATTATTTGCTTCTGATTGCGCAGTTCTAGTTTAGGAAACTTTTTGCTGTCTCCTACTTCTTTGCGTTTATAATCACCATCTTTAGTGTACTCAAAACCATACAAAGCGCCTATCTCACCGTTCTGTTCAAAGTCCGTAACGTCTGCAAGGTCTTTTAATTCTAAGGTTATACATCTTACAGGCGCTAATGTAACTTCTGGTCCACGCGACATTTTTTAGAACAACTAATTATTTTATTTCTAAAACAATGTGTAGGTTATCACATTTCACAACTTTTCCTGCTTCGTCTGTGATTTTTATATTAAATGATCCGACCTCCACGAACTAATCTTTTAAACTGTAAATTAGGGAATTGTTTAATTTCATAATCGCAATATGCAGTTTTCCCTAGCGGAAGAGCTTTTAAAACAGTTGAGGGCCTTCCATCATATAAGTTTTCATCAGTGCTCAGCTCATCCAAATGAACATAGAGTAATGAATGTAATGCAAGATTGAGCGGTCTTTCCCCTTCAAACGTAGTTTTGTCTGGTGTAACTGTAAATCTATGATTGTTAGCTGCAAAGCCTATATTTTAGCTAGTTCTACATCAAAAAGGTAATGTACTACTTCTTTTTCAGGCTTGAATGTTAACATTGTTTTTAGATTTGCATCGTCACGTTTGAGAGTAATGTTGAAGTTACTTATTGCTTTTTGTAGTGTGCAAAACTCGTAATAACCATCAGGTATGGTCAACTGGCTAACTTTGTCTCCTGCTTTGTTAACTTTTAGAATTGTATTATTCTCCTTGGATTCACTTATATTAAACCATACGACTTTGTAAAATATTTCATGGAGTGCGACCATTTTGGCTCCGCAATTGTTATCAATAGCATGTTCTAAAAACGAAGGACGGTCTTGTGTTGTTATTGTTACAAACATTTTTTAAACAAATTAAAAAAAATGATTCCCTTTAAATATACTAATGCAAAATATTCTGTTGGGCCGCACTACAATCTTAAAAATATAGCAACTGATACTCTTGACATTGCTGTGACCCAGACTGTCACTTTTCTAAAAAGGTGAGTACTCCATTGGCCAAATATCTTAACCCACTATTAAAAACGACCGCATCCCGAAAGCGTAGTTTAGTCATCCGATGCAGTTTTATCAGAACCAGTTAAACTTTGCTGTGTTTTGTGCATCAACTGGGTGCGGAGTGTCGTATGCTGATCATTTAAATCATCCTGATCCTTTGGTGAGGTCAGTGTACAGATTTCATTTCTATTACACCTTTAGACGTATTTTGACTGAACTGCGAGCGCCATTACCAAATGACAAACGTTTAATCCATTCAGCAACAGAATAGACATGAAGGCTTTTGAAAGGATCTGTACGAATTCAATATTAATGTTAAGACAGACTTTAGACAAAAGTTGGATCTTAATCATGGCTTAGGCACCCCTTATTTGTGGGGCGTGCACAGAAAGTATAACTATGACTGGAATCTCCTTACACATCTTTCTCTTCAGGCACAGCTGTTCACCTCGGGTCCATAGAGCAAGAGCATAAAACAGCATGGACAACATTTATCTTAGACACTTCTAAGGGCCTAACTAGAGCGGGAATAGAACGAATAAACTACTCTATTCGTACTTACGTTTGGTGTTTGCTAGGTTCGCAAGCACAAACGAGATCGAGCATAACTGATCCTTCTACTGGATTTGATGCACAAAAACAATACTTAGCAAATTTAGAGGACGCCATTAATTCTACAGTTGATTTACCTTCAAGTATAAAAGGTACCAAAATGTTTTACATACGCAAGATCGAAAGTAGACTTTGCTGTTGGCACTGGTTTATACATGCTGCCTTCTGACCTCAGACTCCAGATAGGCACAATAATAAACTACAATCATGAAATCCTTGTGGCAGGCAATGAACAGAAGGTTGGAAAAAACGACATAAATTCTGAGCCAGTAATATTACAAACAATAAAAAAAACACCCAAGATTAAGTCATCCAATCCCGAGGCCCAAACCCCAAAGCCCGTTGAAGTAAAAAAAAATAACCAGAAATGAAAAGACAGCGCTAGTTTTTTGGGTTAAAGGGCCCCTAGGATTACTTGGTCTTTATTTACTAAATATAAATCAATATAAGAAAAACAAAAGCCAAAGTGCTCGGCCATAAACCCACTACTTTCCCGCGTGAAAAACCCAGCTAACGATACTCCAAATATCCCCGGGTAAAGGTCTATGCTTTACCAGCAAATTTTTTTAATAAACTCGCAAGTGTCAAGTGTTTTTTTCCCCATGTTTATCAGGAGATGGGATGGAGGCATAAACTTTGCCTCCACCACCCCCCTGTAATACCCAAACCCTTTACTTATTGAAACCCTAAGGCCTTTAAAAGTTGCAAATGTGACTCCTTGCTCTCTAAACGTTTTTTTTTTTCTTTCTGTAGTGTTGTGTTTATAAAAAATTTTTTGGATGTTTCTCTTATTCTGTCACTTGGTTCGTAATGTTTCCGGAAATTTAGACACCCTTTTGTATTGCCGTCTTTTTTTTTCAAGATCTTTTGTCTTTTGGTTATTTCTTCTTTAACATCAGGCCCAAAGTTGTGTCTCAATCAACAAGTTTTTCTTTTTTTTTTATATGTCATTCTTACCCGTTCTGCAAAAATTTTTGTTAATTCGCCTCAATTTTTTCTTACAGTGACTATTTCTTGAAAGGGTTTAGGGGGGGGGTCATTAATTGTTTTTAATGCGTTTCTTCAAAAAAAGTGGTTTTGCTTCTTTATACTTTATTATTTGTCGTTGTTGGAATTAAATCTTGAAGTTCTAGTTTTGGGGAAAACTGTTGGGAGGTTTTGTTGCAGTTTTGAGCTTGAAATTTCTTCGGCCCAAATTTTGGGGTTTGGGAAATCCCAAGGCGATTGATTTTTGCCTTAAGTTTTTGGTTATTGTATAAAAAACCAAAAAAAATTTTGATGGTTCGTTTTTCTGTAAGTGAAAAACGTTTTCCTTTCGTTTTTAAAAATACAAATGGCCATTTATTCGTTAAAAATCATTAGGGTTAAAACTTGGGAGGTTTTATGTCTAAACTTTTGAAAAATTGCTTCGCCCGTACTTTTTTTAAATTGCCGCAATGGAAGCCGAGCGATGCTGTGAAAAAGGGGCCCTTTATCCATGTCGTCGTTACGGCAATATCATAATCTTTTCACCTAATTCCCGCCAGTTTTAAATAAATTAACTTTTTTTTTTGTTTTAAAAAAATGTAAAGCATATGGCTCGTTTTTGACCCTTTTTATAGAAAGCTGAAAAAACCCCCGGGCGTGAAGGAAATAACGGAATTTTACTTTTCCCAAATAATCGTCTATATTGATGCGGATAAATTCTTACTGTCAGTTTTCCCGCCTAGGAGGGGAAAAATGTTGTGCCGGCCCTTGGCGACTTCTTTAAAATTGACCCGCTTCAACAACACCCCAACCAGAACGTGTCCGAATTAGGAGGGAATCGTTAAGAAATTTCTATAAAACTTGGGGGGCAAGAAATATTTTTTTACTAATGCGACATATTTTTAACATTTGATTAGGGCTAACCGCGAATGGGGATGATCTTGCTTTTTCAAGGAATCAAATATGAAAAAGCATTAAAATTAAAAATAGGCCCCGAACTCGGGCAGGTGAAAAAAAGCAGCAAAAAGTCTCTGTTTAAAAATTTTTGCGTATGGAAATCGTTTTTCCCATTCCCCTAGATTTTGATTTGTTAAAAGGCATGCCCTTTCTTTCAAGGAGCATTACAAGACAGATTGTCTAGAATATTTTAACGAATACAAAGGTTTTTATTAGTAACAGACACCAAAAGAAAAAGTAAGCATTTCGGGCATCTCGTTAGATTTGTGTTTAGCAACCAATTTAGAAAGGTGATTGGCAAAAATATGAGTCAATTAGTAATATTACGAAACGTACGTCATCATTAAATATCAAAAGCGGGCGGGGAGCCTTAGGGAAATTTTTAATCTTGTGTCGCAAAAAAATCGTTTTAAAGGTATTTTTTGCTGTGTAAAGATGAAGCCCCCTAGCAAGAAAAAAGTGAAAAGTTTATTAATCCAAAAAAAAACGAAAGTACAATGTTCGTTTGATGGAGCCCTAACCAAATCTATGCTGGGGGCTTAGCCTTATCTTTTTTGACGAAATAAGAAAATTGTTTGGGGGTGGGGGGGGTAGAAGTCCAACAGCAGCCCTTGGTCAAAAGTCTAATTTACGTGTTAGGTTGTTGATTTTTTTAACAAAAAAATAGGTTTTGGATTGACAAAGGTCAACAGAGGTTTAATGAGTTCTGGAAGTGGGAGAAAACGGTTGAGAGAAAAAAACATCAAATTGAAAAGAAAAAGAAGTGATAAACCCCTTAAGTCATTTGTTTTTATTTTAATGATTCACAGGAATATTGAAAAAAAAGATTAAAAGATTGAATATAAAATTTTTTTTCATTTTAAAAAAGCTGTTGTTCAAGTTTATCCAAAAGTGTACGCCCGGAGTTGCCAAGAGAAGGAAAGTAGAAAACCCCGGCATAAAACCCTTTTGATTAACCAACTTTCACAAATGCTACAAAAACTGACAGGATCTTTCAAAATACAGCAAAAACCAACGAAGGTATTTGCTGCCTTTAAAGCTGTTACCATGTTAATACTGGGCATGATATAGCGCCCCCATCGCAGGAACAGGTTGGCCTCTTGCAACGGGGATAGGCGCACCCCCAGCTTTGTCTAGGTGGGTTTTTTTTAGTCTCGGCTGTGTTATTAGCTGTAGGTGTGCTAGAAAAAAAAAAAATAAACTCCCAAAACACACAGCTTGGTTCAACTAATAACAGCTAAAATTTTTCCCTTTAAACTTTTAAAATAAAGCGCTAGCTGCTCAAAAATCACGATGAGAAATTTTAAACGTTTTAAAGGCCGTTTTTTTGACTACAAAAGACAAAAATTTGTCTTCAAAGAAAGGCGGGAAAGTTTTTTCAACGCCCGGGCCGAGAGATAAAAAGGAAGTTAAAAAAAGTAAAAGAAACATTAAAAATCTGTTCTAAACAGTCCAAATTTAAAAACGCCAAAGGGGTGTTTAAATTTTGTTTAGGTCCAAAACATAAAAAAACCGTTGATATTTATTAATTTTTTTTTAATTTTAAAAAAAATATTTTGGGTTTGAAAAGAAACTCAACATGGATAAGATTTATGAAGGGGGCCGCGAAAATTTTTTGAAGGAATGCAAAAGTTTTATCAAGAGCATGAAGATATTGATTTGAAGTCATTGATCCAGCAAAGGGCCGGGCAGTGTTGCTCATGTATTTTCAAATTCCAAATAAAAATAACAAAGACCGCAGTTAAAGTAATGTTAGTTTTAAAACGACTTTTGTAACATAAAAGAAGAAAACTGAAGTCTGGGTCTCAACTAAAAACAGGTTTTCTTTTCGTAATGACTTAACACCCGGTTGGGCAGACCAATGCTTACACAGTTTGAGTGGCGCTGCAGAAGCCAAAATTGGGGGCTCGGTTGGTTTGAGGGCGAAGTCTTTGGATTAGATTTAAAAAAGGTAAGCTGCGCCCCATTGTTGGTAAAGGGTTAATTCCACTACCCCGCAAAATTTTTTGCAAAAAGAGCAGTTTTAAAATAAAGAATACAGACGAAACAAATGTTTTTGTGGGGTGTTTCGCAAGGCTGATTCGTCCGCAAAAAGGGAGAGGGTGTCAATATCACCCCTTTCTCAATGATCTTAACTTTGTGGAATATCCTTTCCCGTTAGCGTGGAAATTCCCTTGATCAGTTTTAAGAACAAAAAAAAACCCAAAAACGTTAATGTATACCTGGGATGAGGAAACAAATTTGGTGTATTAGAGTGCAAGGACGCCAAAGATTGGCGAGCCCGCAAAAAAATGTTGATTACTAGTGTTTCACCGCGGGGCTACGATTACACATTGATACGAATGAGTAGATTATTAGGAACTGAAAAAAACCTAAAAAAAAGAATTCTGTTTTAAAATGTTTTGCAAGAATTCCCTCCCTTTAAAACGCAAGCGAAAAATAAAGACTTGTATCGGCCCCGTTGATGTATGCGGAACTAATTTAAACCCCCCGAAGGTAGTTAAAATTGTTTTAAGAATGGAAACGATGCAAAATTCTCCATACATTGTTTACGCGACTTGAAAATATTGTTCCCTTTTGAAGGGCCGCGCCACAAAATTCGAAAAACGTTTAATGAGTAATCATCGATTTGTTCTTTGCTTTCATTTTTGTTAGGTCGGATGGGCCTCATTCAACGCCAGAATTTTTATAGAGGACCCGATGCGGCTAGAAGATTTTTACAGCGCATGGCAAGTGCGCAATGACGTTTTTAATATTGAAAATTTTTCTAAAAAATAATGCGCTGAAGACAACAAAAAGTTGACCCAGCCCACATTGTTGGAACTCAGTGAGGAAGCCAAACCAAAAAAGAGACCTGATCAAAATTTGTGGAAAAATTTAGAGGGAGCGCATAACAACTGCAAACTTCAACTAAAGTTTGAAAACCAAAAACTGGAAGTGCCTGTATTCTTTATAACTTGCGAGGTTAAGACTCTATCTTATATTGCAAGCGTAACCCGCGCCCTTTAGGGTGCAGCTTGCAAGTCACAGAAAAAAAACTGTGTTTACTTTAAAAAAAGTCTTTTTTTTACTTATGGAAACCCCGATGGGTTTTTAGAGTCATGGCTATTCTTTAAAATCATGCCCCCAAAAAAGAAAAAATTTTGACCCCAATCTTTTTAGAAGGGCGTTTACCCCTTTTGAGTACAAAATTTGGGGGAAAAAACCCCCCAAAAAGTTTGGGAAAGGGTTTTGACGAGATTTTTCCGGCTTTTTAAAGATGGGGCCGTTCTTTTTGTTTTTAGCAATCAGCTTTGCTGATCCTCAAGTAGTTTGCCAAGATCTGCAGTTTTATTTTTACGGTTCAGCATGAGTATCCTACACTTAGCCTCCAATAACAGCAGAATGGTATACAAGGTTGGCAATAGTTTTTTCGGTGCCATTTTAAAAAAAATAATTATAATTAATAAAAACCATGAACAGCGATGATCTGCTAGAGCTACAGAGCGGCCTACACAGTCTTGGACTTACAAAAGAAGAAGTTGATGACCAAGCTATTATGCCCAAAAAGGAAAGGCTGTATTCTTTGGCGGCGTGTGGGAAAACAAAACAGTTCCTCGGAACTGAATTCAGCATAGAACAGATTCAACAGATGTCGCCGCAAGACATTGTAAAGTATCATAACAGGTATGAAGCGCAGCTGGGGTCAAGAATGGTGAAAGTGTCGGGCAAACGGTTCTTAGTTTGTACACTAAACTGTCAGTAGATTTGCTCCCATTGATTCTGAACAAGATCTTACGTATGATTTAACGCAAGATCCAGTTTTAACAAAGTCATTAGAGTCTCTAAGCTGTGATTTATATTACAGATTTGGAACATTGTTATCGCCGTTAATCATGGGATTAATTACTTTTAATCATATAGATTTTATTTCCCTTCAAAATGAACGAGTCGGAAAATCAGCAGAATCAGGAAACGCTTACATCAGAAAACATTGAATCAGGTAGAGATAGTGACGAGTGAAAAGCTAAAGCATCCTGGGCGTGTTAAAGCAGGAAAACGATTAGCAGAGTGGAACAAACAAAACAAATCAATGTTACAGAATATAACTCATAATGAAAACATAACACCGCCAACGCCAGCAGCTGTTTCAATGCCATCCAGAACAAGAACAAGTTAATTCAAGGGCACCAAGTCTTCATGGAATATTGAACTTAAACTGTTGTCATTTTTGGCGCCATTGCTGCTGCTGGGGGCGGTTATTACGGTTATAAAATATATAAACAATGGCAACAAAAACAAAAGCAGTCAAACAAATCTGAACCGCTAAATACAGAAGACAACAGCACGCCAGAACCGCCAATAACAAAAAATCATTTTCATCCATTTCAGATGGAATAATATTTTAAAAAATTTTTGATTAAAAATAGATCATGGCGGATTATTATTTGTTTAAAATGATGAAGTCAATAAATAAGACATGGAGTCTATAAAAGACATTTCAATAGACCAGAATTGTAATCAATGCGGTTGCTTAGGATGTAAGAACTTCATTAAGATCTATGCTGACCCAATCTCACGCCAAGGGCGTTAAGCAAGACATCCTCGACGATGACGCGTTTTTTGAGGCGTGTGTGTTTATATTAGACATCTACTATTTAAGATAAAGACATAGATTGTATTTTTTGATAAATTATAAGATAACTTGAATAATAACTTGGTTGTACTTAAAGGTGACTTAATTACGATCTTAGGTTAACTTGGGTAAGAACTGAGGATGACTTGAGGACAACTTGAGTAAGAACTTAGAAGTGGCTTAGTTATGATCTCAGGTTAACTTGAGTAAGACTTAGAAGTGACTTGAGGATGACTTGAGTAAGAACTTGTGGATAACTTGAGGATGACTTGAGGACAACTTGAGTAGAACTTAGAAGTGACTTGATTAAAAACTTAACTAAGAACTTGAGGTGGCTTAAGGTGACTTTTTTTATTTTATTTTTTTTTATTTTATTTTTTTTTTATTTTTTTTTTTTTTATTTTTTTTTAATTTTTTTTTTTTTTTTTTTTTTTTTTTTTTTTTTTTTTAATTTTTGACTTAAGGTGACTGGGTTGGTTTTACCTCGTTACTGCGCATGCCCAGTGGACTTAATTACCTCCCCTGAATAAATTATCTATTTATAGATCAGTGAGAGAGAATTGATTATTAAAAGTTGTGTTTTTGTGTTTAATTTGCTAAGTTTTAATATGAATATTGTACAAAGTAGCTACTAAAAAGTACTTTAAAGCACAGTTGTTGTTTAACCTTAAAAGCTATTCTGCTTGAATAAAAAACATTTTAATAACACCCCCAATTATGCATAAACACCATAAAATTATGAAAGCTTTCAGTTTGTACAGTATATATATTAATCCTAAAAGCGGTGGTTTTGTGCTTGTTTGTGTGGTTTGGAAAGTCTTAATTTGGCCCTCTTCTCTGCCCTATAGTGACCCTTCCCTTTTCGTGTTTCGTCTAGGTCACTGGCGCGGCTATAAACGCCCGCAAACCACAATGTGTTGTCTAGGTCACTGGCGCGGCTATAAACGCCCGCAAACCACAATGTGATGTCTGGGTCACTGGCGTGGCTATAAACGCCCGCAAACCACAATGTGTGCGTGTCCTAGGAAGGGCCACTGAAAATGGGGTGAGGAATTGCCCCAAATTAGACAAACTGAAAGTAGGCAACCAAGTATAAGAAATACCACTATTAGAGGCATATTCCCAAAACTCTTCGCATCTGGCCACATTATCTGTGATCCTCTGGATCTGGCTTGGGGCCCTAGGGCGCCATAGGGTCTCAAGTTAGACCCATGGGTGATCAGTAATGTGGCTAGATGCGAAGAGTTTTGCATTTTTTTTTAATTGAATATGATCAGGAAAAACATAGGATTAAGCAAAAACTGAAATCTGAAAAGTTTAGTAAATTAGTATTGAAAACGGACAATCCTACACAGTATGTATGTTTGTAGGTTTACTAGTCAGAGAACTAATAAATGTCTGTTCTGGAGTCGCCCGGTCGAAACTGGTTGAGGACCGGGGGAGCCAGAACAGACATTTATAGTTCTCTCAGCCATTGAGAAGAGGGGGGGGGGGGAGAGA
>CM031602.1:29424283-29426783 GCA_018398815.1 Conus ventricosus
TATTGTTCACTAACTGCTGTTGAACTGACGCCAAAAGTGTGAAAATATGAACAAAGGTTGAATAATTCTGTTTGAATCCAGCCTCATAATCACCAGTGGTATTATTTTCTTCTATCTATTTTTGCGGTCATACATTTATTATTGAACTGTAAATCTCACTGCTCACATTGCTCAGTGATATGCCCCTGCAATTATTCAGATCATCTACATCTCCCTTTTTATGTAATGTACAAATCATGGATTCTGTATATTGTTCAGGATATACACCTTTGGGCATTGAACAACTTAACAAAAAAAAACATAACAACACGATCACTAGAAGACTTTAAGAAATTCATCTGTTATACCATCTGGACCCGCTGATTTTGAATTCTTGAATTTCTCCAATGCACCTATAATCTCTTCTTTCGTAATTGGCTGATTAAACCATCTCTCTTCATGTTTAGATTTAAGACCAGTGTGTATGAAAAGCACAGCTTACTCGTTTATCCAGGTTCCCTTGGCATTTGCAAATTAAATTTATGCTATCTTACATAATTATTTTACTTTTTCATAGTTCTTTTACCATTTAGGGGTGGGGTGGGGAGGATGAGATTGGGAAATAGGGAACAGAAGGATGGCTGGGCTGAACGGGAATGGGGTGAGGTATGAGAGAGGAAATCGTCCTGCCTTTGGAAAGAAAAAAAGAAAAAAAAGAAAAAAAGGAAGAATCCTTACCTCTGAAATGGCATAAACTTGACGGAATCTATGCCATAATGTATGTCGGTCAAGACAGCCTTTTGCACATTTTTACGTTTGGTTTGCAAGCAACTTAACTGGTGTGATATATCACAGGGTGAAATACCGAAGGTGAAATGTGACAGGCTGACGTTGCTGCTCTGCACATTCGCCTGCTTCTGTACTCGATATTGCATCCCTGTTTCTTTCAGTCTTTCCCAGGTCTATCGTGATGCAGGATCAGTGGCTATGGATCAGTCCAGTCATCGCTCGTTGTCCATGTATCATGGCGGGCATCGTCACGGATTTACACGAAACGCGGGCCGTCCTTCACCTAACGATTCGAATTTCACGACAAACCTGACAGCAGAGTAGAGAATGTCGTGAGATGAGTTCACGCGTGAAGTAGTCTCGGTGCCTAGAAAAGGAAAAGAAGAAGAAAAAAGGAAAACAAAAGAAAACACGGGGAAACATCATCCGCTTTGAAAAACATACCTGTATGGTTGTCAGCATCCTTCCTTTTCTCAGCCGAGGCGGTACTACCTGGCTGTTAAACATGGAACTCATGGTCCATGCCATAGGCCTACTTTCCTTGTTCCCTGCAATTGGCAGAAAACGTATCCCCCCTCCCCCCCCCCCCCCCCCCCCCCCCCCCCCCCCCCCCCCCCAGTCTTCTACTTCTTACTTTCTTTTTAACGTTAACTTTTGATAATACTGACGCATGTTCTCTCTCTCTCTCTCTCTCTCTCTCTCTCTCTCTCTCTCTCTCTCTCTCTCTCTCTCTCTCTTAGTCCAGTATTGTAGTCTTACTTACGATGATCAGGATCCGCATCAATATATTGTCCTTGGACTGCATTTAAATCCTGTGATAAAGTCTGGTGGAATTGAGTTCAGGAGATCTGTTTGCGTCTTCTGGCTGAAGGACAAAAAAACAAACACACGAACGTATCTTATCCACTTATCCTGTGCGCGTCTTTGCTGGTGTTGACGCGCTCGTGTGTCTGTCTGCATCTGTGTGTGTTTCGCGCGCGCGCGCGCGCGGTGTGTGTGTGTGTGTGTGTGTGTGTGTGTGTGTGTGTGTGTGTGTGTGTGTGTGTGAGCGCGCGTCTGTATGTGTGTGTGTGTGAGGGGGGGGGGGAGGGCTTTGAGTTAGAATTAGTATTTAATCATGTTTCTGTAATATGCGCTTTGGGCTCTTGAGAGGTAAAGGGCTCTATAAATATCCTTTTACATTACATTACATTACACAAACGGACAGGCACGAGTGAAACCTACTTGGCTGTTGCAATAATTAATTACTTTTAGATCAGTGTTGGGTAAGGATGGGTGATTGGGTGGGTGGGGTGGGGGGAGGAATGAAATCACACAAAACAGAACAAAAATTGTAGATCTATGCATATTCATAGACCCCGCTCTTTCAGCCAGAAGAGACGGACAGAGGTGTGGGAGGACAACTGCAGTCGGTGAACAGACAAATCTGTAATTCTTCGTCAGCTCCTGGACGACCGCAGACAATCGTAACGAAAGTGAGAGAGGTTGTCAGAAAATCGTTCGTGCTGTTCACCAACGAACCATGACGAACCCAGACAGAGTTAACTACTCCTGATCAAACCCGAGAGGTATGTTGCTGACTAGTTCAATTTTCAGGAATTCTGCTCTTGACTAAAAAAAATATAAAAAAAGTGATAGAAGACTGGAACATGGTTTGAGTGAGGCTAGAAGACTAGATGACACGCACACATAATCTTCAGTGTTTGTTAAAATGAGAATTGCAACTAAAAAT
>CM031602.1:29446133-29456133 GCA_018398815.1 Conus ventricosus
GTTCTGCATTTGTTGTGTCTGTGCCACCACGTTTGATATATGCGTGCAATTATAATTCTCCCTCTACTTGTGCATGTGCATTCTTCCTATTTCCTGAAATAAGACTAAAGCAATGTACTTTGGTAATTGATTGGCTGATAATGACTTTGGAGTACACGGGCCAATCTACTTATATATATATTTTTTTTGAACGTTTTTTTTTTTTTTTGTTTCCCTTGCAATGAAGGTTCTATTTCAATTTCAGACATGTTACATTATCACCACAACATATCAATGAGATTGACAAATGGAAAGGCAGTTACATCGAAGTCAGTGCCAATTATACAACTGTACATAGGACATACCCTTCAGCATACTATCAAGTATATCTGTAGTGTATCAGAGACTGCAAAAAGTGTATTTGATAATGCATTGGGGGGAAAAAAACAAGCATCGAACTCAGCAAATATTTTTAGAAACAATCAAACAAGTAATGCAAACAAACGAACAAGAACGCTAAATCAAGGGGAAGTACACACATATTAATGTATATATACACATATACATGCACATACATACATACATATACATACATACACACACATACATATATATAACACACATACATATCCACATACATATACACACATATACACACAATATACATATATATATAATTATATATATATATATATATATACATATATATATATATATATAAATATATATAAATATATATATATATATATATATATAGATATATAATATATATATATATATATATATATATATAATATATAAACATACACATAACATACATATACATATACATACACCCATATATATACACACACATAACCAACACATATACACATATACATGCATATACATACACATATACGAGCGCGCACGCGCTCACACCCCACACATACTCAAAGGAAAAAAAAAATAATTCAGCGATATACAACTAAAGTTGATTATGTCAAACAGATGATAACAAGGACGTAGTACTTCGATTTAATCTCTTCTTCATAGGAACTTTCATTTCACGTTTCAGTTTGTAGATCGGCACGCTAGAAAGACTCAAAGCGGTGGTTTATCCTCAGAGAATTTTTAATTTTTTTTGTTGTATCAGACGATATCACTGCTCACTTCGAGTCAGAACAAAACAAAAGTAAAAGTGTAAACATTTCTTTATCTTGGTTTTTATTTATTTTGTTGTTGTTGTTGTTGCTGTTGTTGTTATGAGGGAATGCACAGTAAAAGCTAAGGAAAAAAATTATATTTTGAGTAAACTGCTGTATGGATACCATTTTAGTTGGAACTCGTATTGCTTCATCTCTAAATCATGTGCATATTTTCTATCTTGTATTTGATACACAATTCTTTCAAAAAGACATTTATGTTTGGCTTTGTTTTGTTTATTCTGCATTTGTATACATGAAATTTTCCTAACAAAATAATAAGGTCAAATACTTCATCAGTTTTACTGTTGTCTTCTGTGCCAAAGAGGACACGTATCAAAGTTTAAATGAAGACGTTTGCAGTTTCCACAGTTTTCTTTCATGACTTTCTCTAATCCCCGCCAAAAAAGACATGAATGTTGACAGGTAAATAAGTAGTGTTCTATTGTATCTTTCTCTTTTTGGCAGAAATTACACAAACTACTGTCAGCAATGCCAATTTTGCTTAGGATACTATTTGTCACCAGAATTCTATGGCATATTCTGGTTTGAAACCATTTTAATTTAACTTCTTTTATTTTCTTATATTTTTTTCAACACTACTTTCCAATCAATCGGTGTATTATCGAATGTCTTTTCCCATCGCATGAAAGGCTTGATATTTAATATTCAATTTTTCTAGAAGCAATTCATAGTATACCTTTGATCCTCCTTGTACATTAACTATCGACTGTACAGCTTTACTCATTTTTCGGTTGCATTATCTTGAATACGGATATTTCTACTCCTCTGATATTTTTTATTGATTGTATACAACTTGTGTATTCTAAAAAGTTTGTTTTTGTTCCGACTTTTTGGATAAATGATCTAAAAGGCAGGAAATTGCCGTTTTCATCCAGTAAATCCTTCACTAGATATATATTATTTTGTGTCCATTTCTTGTAATGAAAAGTCTTGTTGGCAATCTTGAATTTTTCATTGTAGAATATGGGCTCTGATGCAAGTTCATGCCCTTCATTAATTCTATTTGATTACAAAATTGACTATATGCGCCGAAAACATCTCTCCAGAAGTCGGTAGAAACTAGTTTACTAAAAAACTGCGGTCCAATTTTATGAATTGATTCTAATTCTGGACATTGTGATAGCAACATTACCACCCATTTTGGTTTTTTGGTTAATATCTTCCTTATCCACATTAGTTTCAATGCCTTTATATATTTTTCAATTTTTGGAATACCTATCCCTCCATTTTCAGTACTGTGCACTGAATATTAGCGTTTGATTTTGTCCATTTTATTTTCCCATACAAACTCAAAACAACGTTTCTGAATTTTCTTGATCTGAGAGTCTGGCGGATTTGGAAGAAGTATCCAAAGAAAGATATTTTTTGAAAGGATTAAGGATTTTAGTACCGCTACTCTGCCCAGAGTGTTATTGTTCTTTGTAGCCAAATTCCAATACTTTTTTTACTTCGAAGAGTTTGTCTCCCATGTTTATTTCAACCATGTTTGACAAATCATTAGAAAACCATAGCCCCAGTATTTTAAATGTATGTGGGTTCCATTTCATCTGCTTATTGTCTAAATAAGTTTCTTTCGAGTTTTTCTTACTACCAAGCCATACGTTTTAGAGTCTTTTCATAATTCAATTTAAGACCCGAGATGGCATCAAACTCATCAAGTGTATCAAACAATTTTACATATGAACGTCTGTCACCTTCTAAAGTACAGGTGGTGTCATCTGCAAACTGACTTATCTTGAATTCTGTATCTGCTATTTTTTATACCCCTTATATCAGTATCTTCCTTATTTTGCAAGCTAGTAATTCTACACATAAAACAAACAAGTACGGAGAAATTGGGTCTCCTTGGCGACAGCCTCTTTGGATTTTAAAGCTTGTTGACATTTTACCATTTACATTACGTATGCCTTTATGTTCGTATAAAAGACTGAAATCCAGTTACGGACAAATTCACCGAACCCATATGCTTTTAAATACCTCATTCATATACGGCCAATCTACTGTATCGAATGCTTTTTCGAAGTCAATCGAAACGAGTAACCCAGGAAACTGATTTTCTTCAAGATAGTGTATCATGTCATAAATTGTCCTAAGATTATCTCCAATATACCTTCCAGTACAAATCCTGTTTGATCTTCATTAATAAGTTTAGGCAAGACTGACTTAATTCTGTTTGCAATGCACGATGATCCAATTTTGTAAACAACATTAAGTAACGTTATTGGCCTCCAGTTTTTCAGATATTCCTTTGGTTTATCTTGTTTCGTAAGCATATAATGATGCCTTCCTTTTGTGTGATTGATAATTCTCCTTTCAAATACCCTTCATTTAGTGAGCGTACGACGAAACAGCGCAACTGTTTCCAGAAGAATTTAAAAAAAATAACTGTTATTCCATCTGTTCCTGGACTTTTGTCGTTCTGCATATTTTTCAAAGCCCTTGATGCTTCCTCTGCAGTTATGTAACCTTCTAGATTTTCACCTTCTGCTTGCGTTAGTTTTGTTACTTTTGTAAACGTAATTACTGATATCTAATTCTGTCTTTTCTCTTTGTTTGTATAGTTCTTCATAGAAATGTTTAGTTTCTTTCAGCTAGTCGTTTGTTTCTGACAGTACATCACCTTGCTTTGTGATTAGCTTTGTCATTTGTTTGCTAACAAAATGTCGTCTTTCCATGGAGCAAAAATATTTACTTATTTTCTCACCCCATGAAGCCCATCTTGCTTTTGATCTAATAATTATCCCTTCTGTTTTCTTTTTTCTGATTTCATTCAGCTCGTTCCTTTTGTTGCTTTTAGTAATTGTTTATCATTTTCACTAATACTTAAGTTATTTTCCAAAACTGAAATTTCTCGTACCAGGGTCTCTTCCTTAATTGTTAGTCTTTTCTTTTCTCTTATGCTGTACGATATAGTTTCTGCTCTTATTTCCATGAAAAGGACGTCTAAGAATAATTGGTCTGATACTGTAAATTGAATCTGATCATCAGGAATTTCACTTAAACTCTCCCGTTTGTAAGGTAATGCTGCGTATTGTTCTTTGATTTTACTTATAGTTCCATGGACTAGTTCTACATATTTGGGGTCTTTAAGAAGGGAAGAGTTGAATTTCCATAAGCTTTTTTGCCTTTCTTCCTGTCTAAATATTAGTTTGGTATTTATGAGAGAATGATCACTTCTATGACCATATACAATGTCTGTTTCTTTCACATAACTAAACAGCGAGTCTGATACAAGGAAAAAAATCCAGACGACTCTGTTGTACTGGATTTAACCTTCTCCAGCTATACCTTTGAACCTCTGGATTGAACTCTCGCCAAACGTCAACAAGTTCAAGATCAGATATCATGTTGTAAACAGTTTCTTGTGCTTTAGGGTTGTTGACATGTTTGTAATTATAACAGTCTAGATGAGGGTTTAAGAACTAGATTCCAGTCTCCTCCAAAAAATTACATCGCGAATTTTACTCTCTTTCGATTTTCTTTTGTATATTTATGAAAAAAGATGGTTCATCTCTATTTGGACCGTAAATATTTACTAAAACTATATCTTTTCCCCATTGCATTCAACACTAGAATTACATAATTACCATTGTCATCCTTTATAGTGTTTATGATTTTAAATTCAAAATTGTTATTCAGCAAAATAGCTACTCCTCTAGACCTTGTATTGTTGGAAGCGTATACACACTCATAACCCCATTCCGCTCTGATTTGACGTTCCATTGATTGACTAAAATGAGTGTCTTGCAGAAAAATAACAGAGTATTTCTTCTGTCGCAAAAATTGAAAGACATCTCTTCTTTTCTGGAAATTACCGAGGCCCTGGCAGTTAAGAGATGAAACTATAAGACTATTCATGATTTCGTTCTGTTTTTAAGTGAAGGGCATTCTTTAAGACAGTTGCCTGCGTGCCAATTCTCTTTACACAATATCGCTGACATATCCTGATATTAAACAGTTGAATGCAGATGGTCCTAATATAACAGATAGAAATAAAAACAAATGTACAACTATTAAACATCTTGTTCACACAATAACAACAAAACATGCAAACGAAAAGTCAAAAGTTCTCCTCGACAATCCTGGGCGAGGCATAAGTGCAATATATGAAGTGTATCCACAGCAAAAACTGACATCAATATTTTTCACAGAAAAAAGACAAAACGTTTTTATGGCATTCGACTTTAGAACACTGCTCATTTCTTGATGAATAAAAAATTAATGTTAAGTATCTTCTCATTCTTTCCTACTCCCATTTCCCCGGTGCGTGTCTGTGCGCGCGCATCGCGCGCGCGCACAGCGCGCGCCTGTGTGTGTGTGTGAAAGAAAGAAAGAGAGAGAGAGAGAGAGAGAGAGAGAGAGAGAGAGAGAGAGAAGACAGACAGACAGACAGACAGACAGACAGACAGAGAAACAGAGACAAAGAAACGGACAGACACACACACACACACACATAGACAAGAGAGAGAGAGAGAGAGAGAGAGAGAGAGAGAGAGAGAGAGAGAGAGAGAGAGAGAGAGAGAGAGAGAGAGAAGAGAGAGAGAGAGATGCTCATGAGGTTGAAAAGATATCACGGGACCAAGATATTATAAAATGAGAAGGCGGTAGTAGAGGCAGACTTCCTCACAACATAATTTGACTTCAGTCTCACACCCTCCCCTCGCACCACCTCCCCCACCCCTCCCAACAGGTTCCCTCGAGTTACGGTATTTTTGTCGATTTATCTGTCAAAAACGTTTCAGTCACCACATTCACGTTAATATTCCCCCACCCCCACCCGACCCCCGGAACCCCATCCCACTTCTGTTCAAAAAAAAAAAAAAAAAAAAATATATATATATATATATATATATACATATATATATATATACACACACATATATATACACACATACACACACATATACACATATATAATAAACATTTTTTTCTTTTCTTTAAAGGAAAAAGGGGAGGAGGTCGGACAGGGGAGCGAGGGGAGGGCGGGGGGAGGAAAAAAAAACCGTCAAGCAAGTGAGTTTTTCAACTTCCCTTCTTCTTCATTCATCACCCCCCCCCCCCCCCCCATCACCCCACCCACCTCTCCCCCCTACTGACTGTAACACAGGAGCCATACGGATTTTCTACATCGGAGTCATACACTTGAAAAGCAAGGAGCACATTCCACTCAAAATTGACATACATTCAAGAAAAAAAACAAGTTACAGTCATAAATCAATTGGAAGAAGCATACAAAGAATAATTCAGAGAAGACTTATACAACGAACATTTAAAACAATTCATTTTGACCATTCATGTCTTTCATCTTGTTTTGGATGTTGAGTGACATGACAAGACGTGTGAAATGCGACAGCAGGGGGTGGGGGTGGGGGGTCCTATAGCCAATCACTATTTCTTACAAGCACGCACCCGCGCGCGCGCGCGCGCACATGTATGTAAGTGCATGCATGTCTGTGAATGTGTGTGTGTGCGCGCGCGCGCGAGCGCGCGCCCGCCCACGCCCGCGAGCGCGCCCACACGCGTGTGGTGTGTATGCGTGAGGGAGAGAGGGACAGAGAGAGAACTTGGCTACATGCGGTGCACCCATACAAACAATACACATTTACGTTTTTCGTGCAAAACGAAAAAAAAAAAAAAAATCAACGGTGAGTACGGGGTTCCATCACATTATCATTATGCATTATCATTATTATCACATTATCATTATGCATCAACACTGGGCCTAATGTGGCCTCTAGAAAAATATGTATTCAGTAAACAACAACAACAAAAGACAATTCTCACACCATGTTGTTGCCTCTCATTTTTCACACTTCATTTTTTGAGATTAGATATAATTTTGACAAAATTTACAATGACAGGCACCTTGTCCTCGTGTGCATAAATCTGGATAGATTGAAAAGAGAAGGAAAGAATCCACAGAAATCAACGGGACCTAGAGTAATCTGTCAAAAGAGCAAACTCTTTGCATACTCACTCCAAATCCTCCCGTCCGCCCCCCTCCTCCCCCCCCCCCCCCCCCCCCCGACCTCCTGTGCGTGTGTGTACCAATGCTCGCATGAGGCGGGAGTGTGTGTACTCGTGTGTGTACCAATGGTCGCATGAGGCGGGAGTGTGTGTACTCGTGTGTGCCCCCGCGTGTGCCTGCCTGTGTAGTTCCAATCTGATTGTGCATCATTCACAATTCTTTTAAAAGTAACCAATTCACTTCTTTCTTAACAGAAATTATTCCTCTATTCACAATAAAAGAATATATTCACCATGATCCAGTTTGTCATGTCTCTCTATATGAGAATGGTTGGAAATCTCAATTCATCTATTTTTGAAGTGGTCCTATGGCATATATCCCACCCCCCACCCCCACCTCCCCACCCATAACCCCCAGTTACTCTCCCCGACCAAAATAAGAAAAACAAGAAAAAAAGAAAAAAAAAATCTTTGTAATCAAAAACATTGTTTTTCATTTGACGTTTAATATCATTCCCCAGCTCTAATCTGCGATTAAAGGAGACCTGCGGTGACGGAGGGCGAAAATGGAAGTCCTCGTTCTGATTTTGCCCCCCCCCCCCCCCCCCCCCAGGCCCCCGCCTCCCCCTGAAATCTCTCAGTGGACTGTCAGATATTAGGGTCATAAACAAACCTATATACTCGCATACATATCCGTATCCACATATCATATGCATAACTATGCATATCTGCTCCGACAGAGGTTTTAAGTGGAAATCCTCATTCTGATTTTATCATGATTCTACCCTCCCCCCTCCCCAAAATATCTCCCTCTTTTAGACTATTTAAAATTATGGTCCTATGCACACCTGTATATACATACATTTTGTTCATATATATACTCATACATATACATACCCAAATACATGCATACACCCCCCCCCCCCCACACACACACCCGCCACACACAACACACACACACACACCACACACACACACACACACACACACACACACACACACACACACGCGCGCGCCGCGCGCGCGCGCGCACACACACAGCGACACACACCTACATATGTATTTTTGGGGAAAAAAACCCACTACATTTCTCTTCTAAACATTTCTTCTACGTTGTTTCAATATCAATCTTAAGCAGTTTTCCATTTTTCAGTTTGACGAGTATTTTGCCGTTAGTTGACGTTGGTTTCAATATCAATCTTAAGCAGTTTTTCCATTTTTTCAGTTTGACGAGTATTTTGCCGTTAGTTGACCATGCTGCCAAAGTGGCCGAGTGTTCACTGGCCTTTTTTAACAGTCTGTAGTTGGCCTGAGTCAGGTCTTCGCCGATGAGACGCCAGACTGTTTAAGTTTTCGGCGGTTGTGGATAACTTCCTCCCTCAGTCTCCTGGAGTGAAAGCGGACGAGGATCGGGCGGGCCTTGCTCCACCCCTCCTACCTGAGCGATGAGCTATTTCAATGTCACTGTTTTTTCACATCCACACCCACCTTTTCTTTGAAGACAGCCACACATTTTTTAACACAGTCATTCACAAGCTCCTCTCCACCAGCCTCTGAGACACCGTACACACGAAGCTCCTCTGGCGACCATGTTGTTTGTTATCGTTTAATTCACGTTTAAGTTCTGTATACCCCATCTCATACTGTTCTAATTTTCCTTTCAGTTCTTTATTCACTTCCTTCAGTTGTTGACTTTCACTCCTGAGTTTGTCCTTTTCCGTCCGCAAATCAAACATGTCGCATTTCTAGTTTGTCAATTCTGTCTGTCAGTCTAGATACAACACTGTTCATTTCTTCTCTCAAGCTTTGAAAGTCCTCTTTGGTCACTATGTTTTGGAGTTGATTCTTAATTTCTTCTAGGGCTTTCTGCACCTCCATTTCTTCTAGAATAACTTCAGTTTCTTTATTCTGTTTTTTTCAAATTTTGCCGTGATTTGCTTTGAGATACTGAGGCGGGAATGGGACTGTTGCCAGATTCACTTGCTGATGACGTGGAGGATGATTTCCTTTTGCTACTTCTTTGGCCTTGAAGAAGTTTAGTGATGGGGCGACTTGACATTCTCTCGCTAGCATCAGTTAGTCTCTCCTACATGTTGTTGGCTTTTTCCCTCCTCCTCTCTCCCCTCTCTCGATCCGCAATACAACAAAATATTTCCTGCACTTTTACAGTGTTCCGTCACGTTGGTCAATCTGAACAGCACATATTACTTCACTGTCAACAACATAAGAGGCAAACACATTTTTTTGAAGTACATCTCCATGAAACACTCAAGGCCTACACACACATCATCTTGCACTGCCTGCGCCCAACTTCACCTGGAACGGAATTTAAGCCATGACACCTACGTGTTCACGCTCTTCTCGCGTTGATCAGTTTCGTTTTCGCCTCGATCTGGATGAAAGGTTTCTTTTGAAATATTTGAAATAATATATTTTTTTTAACTTAAAGAACTTTCTTTGACTTGAAGGAATCTAATGAAGACAGTAATATGCTACATTTTGAAAAGAAACTGGTAGATCCCTAGCTTTTCACACAGTGAAGGTAGAGAACATTCAGCAGAGCGGACAAAATACACGTCTGATCCGCAGGTGAGCGACGGTCCGAGTCCCCTACTTATATTTGTTCTTGAGGATCAAGAAATCAAATCTCCATAACCGTTGCGAACTAGGACGAATTATTCTTTACAATTTTCATTCTACAATAACAGTGTGACCGTACTCCTGATTGTTTCAGTGCTACGCAACAAGTGATTCCAGAGTTACGTGGTAATCTCCAGCCTCTGAATATTTACAGGCAGTAGGGAGTCTTACAATGACCATTCCAATTAGCATGAAAATCATGGCGC
>CM031602.1:29468051-29483051 GCA_018398815.1 Conus ventricosus
CTGGGCTCTCTCTCTCTTCTCCTCTTCTCTCTCTCTCTCTCTCTCTTTACCACGTAAAGAGGCTGTCACCGTGCCTTAAAAATGTAGAATGGTATGTAGCTGTGTTTAGCATGTTGATTTCTCTTTATCTATCGTTTGTTTGCATTTGTTCTTTTTTATTTTATATTCGAATGTGTTGTACTGTGTGGACTTATTTGGATTAAAAAAAATTGGAAGAGGTAAGTAAGTATGTATGTATGTATGTATGTATGTATGTATGTATGTATGTATGTATGTATGTATGTATGTATGTATGTACGTATGTATGTATGTTTGTATGTATATATGTATTATGTATGTATGTGTATATGCATATACGTATGTGTGTGTATGTATGTAGGTATGTATGTTTGAATGTATGTATGTATGTATGTATGTATGTATGTATGTATGTATGTATGTATGTATGTATGTATGTATGCATGCATGCATGCATGTATGTATGTATGTATGTATGTATGTATGTATGTATGTATGTATGTATGTATGTATGTATGTATGTATGTATGTATGTATGTATGTATGTATGTATGTATGTATGTATGTATGTATGTATGTATGCATGTATGTACGTACGTACCTACGTACGTACGTACGTACGTATGAATGTATTTATGTATGTATGTATGTATGTATGTATGTATGTATGTATGTATGTATGTATCTATCATTGTATCTATCTATGTATGTATCTGGCTGGCAAGTTAGCTAGCTAGTTATATCTATATTGTTTTACATACATACATGCATGCATACCTACATAGCACATTAATACATACATACATACATATATGCATACATACAGACAGATACAGACGTATAAAAACTTACAATTTATGATCAACTGTATAGGACCGACGGGCAATAAAAATCAGATTGTAGCCCCTGTCTGAGACCAGATTAGCAAAAAAAGAAGTGAAAGCCGGCTGCATTTGCTTCTGGAGCAGCACCAAGATAAAGAGGACCTGCACGAGAGGCATACATGAGAGCGTGGTTAATGGGTCAGTCAAACTGTTTCGTTTTCACATGAATTTTATTTCCTGAATATTCAACAAATGCTGTGAGAGTAAAGATATAACTAAAAAAATCTAACGCGCGCAGGAGACCACCTCCCCCCACCCCCTCCCTCACACGCACACACAAACACACGTGCATGCATGCAACGCGCTCACGCACACAAACACCACACCAACACACACACTCACACACACACACACAAACACACACACACAGGTGCTGCTTGCACACGCCCACACACTCACAAACACACACACACACAAACACACACACACACACACACACACACAAACACACACACACTAGGAATTATTTAGGTAAAATAATTACCTACAGCCTGGTATCTCTTTCGCGGTTGCCTGTTGTCGTGTGTGTGTGTGTGTGTGTGTGTGTCTGTGTGTGTGTGTGGTGTTGTGTGTGTGGGTTATGTGTTGTGTGTGGTGTTGTGTTGTGTGTGTGTAGTGTGGTGTGTGTGTGTGTGTGTGTGTGTTATGTGTCGGTGTATGTCTCTGTGTGTTGTGACCTAATCTACCCTTCTCTTCATGTCTTACTTGCTTTCCACCTTCCGCTCTACCACCCTCTACTCCCACTCTCACTCTCCATCCACGCCCGTTTTCCACATTCCTCTGCTCTTGTCTTCACTCGTCTAAGATTCTGTGTCTACGATAGATGTCCGGAGCGCTAGACATCTGCACACCCATCTGCATATCTGCCAGAAGATTATATATGGCCAATTGATCTTTCGTTGGGATGCGTGCCTCCCTCCAAGGATCAATGACTTCAGATTAAATCTCTGTGGTTTTTTAGGACGATCAAGCAGCTTAGGAAACAGAAAATAAGATTACTGAAACTCCACCATGGCTATAAACCTGGCAAGTGTACATGTTCCCAGAAACTTTAAGGTTTCGCCGAAATCAGTTTGACAAATATAACGTAAATGTATACTCTGATAAACAAGGTACAAAGAAGAGAGAGAGAGGAGAGAGAGGAGGAGAGGATGGTGAGGAATGCATTAGGATGAGGATGAGAGAGAGAGAGACGAGAGAGAGAGAGAGAGAGAGAAGAGAGAGAAAGAGCGAGAGAGAGGCGAGAGAGAGACAGAGTCGAGACAGAGAGAGAGTGTGGGAAGAGGAGAGAGATGAGGGAGAGATAGAGAGTGAGAGAGAGAGAGAGAGAGGAGGCAGAGGAGAGAGAGAGGTGAGGAGATGAAGAAGAGAAGGAAAGACGTGAGGAGGGAGAAGATGATAGAAGGAAGGAGAGAGAGAGAGAGAAAGAAGAGAGGGGGGTACAGATACATGGGTACATCTTTTTTTAATGCTAGAGAGAGAGAGAGAGTGAGAGTGTGAGAGGAATGTGAGTGAGAGAGAGAGAGTGAGGAGAGAGAGTGAGAGGAAGAGAGAGAGAGTCTACTTCTGATGTCGTTGAATAACAACAGTATTGTTTGAAAACCATGAGTATTCTGTCCTGTGCTATACTAGCATCTGGACATCATATACGTTCGCTCATTTCACATCACTTCTTCCTGCGAAATTTCCTTGTACAGGACTTAAGCAAATGTCATTAATAAGTTAATGAACTGATTTCATTTGGGGACATACCATAGGAATATAATTTGATGTGGATAGCAACCACAGAGCATTAAAAAGGTGAGATTCATTTTCATTAGCTGATTTGCGTAGGATGAGAGGAGAGAGAGAGAGGAGAGAGAGAGAGAGAGAGTGAGAGAGGGAGAAAGAGCAGGAGCGAGAAGAGAGAGAGTGAGAGAGAGAGGAGAGAGAGTAGTCGCTTCAGATCATCAGAATCATTTTATGACAATGACAAAATACAGTCTTCATTGTCAGAGAGAGAGAGAGAGAGAGAGAGAGAGAGAGAGAGAGAGAAGAGCGGAGAGAGAGAGAGAAGAGAGAGAGTGAGAGAGAGAGAGATTGAAGAGAGAGTGAGAGAGGGAGAGGAGAGAGAGGAGATGAGAGAGAGTGAGAGAGAGAGAGTGAGAGATCGAGAGGAGAGAGAGAGAGATGACGAGGAGAGTGAGAGAGAGAGAGAGAGAGTGATAATAGAAGGTAATGGCCCTCACGAACATTTGAAAAGAAGAAACACAAACGAACGCAGAGGTTCAAAGAGAAGAAAGAAGGAAAATGAATTTTCATTACATTTTTAAAACCCGTTTAACCGATTCCGGGGCCATGAAAAAATCATTTTCGTGTAGAATCCAAAAAATTTGTTCCTCTCAAAATGTTGATGTCGCGGCTTTAGAAAGTAAACAAATACTCACGCAACAAACGCGTTTATTTCGGACAGAAGGTTAAAGGTCAGTTTGATAAAACAAATTTTCGAGCGTGCATGCGTGCGGTATGTAAATACAATGTTTTGCGTGCGTGCGTGCGAGCGTGCGTGTGTGCGTTTGTAGTGCGTGTGTGTGCGTCGCGCCCGCGCTGCGCGCGCGCGCGCGCGCGCGCGTGTGTGTGTGTGTGTGAGTGTGTGTGTGTGTGTGTGTGTGTGTGTGTGTGAAGCAGAGACAGTCTCTCTCCACTCTCTCTCGCTCTCTCTCTCTCTCTCTCTCTCTCTACTCACCACACCACCACACACACACACAAACACAACACACACACACACACACACACACAACACACACCTCACACAATCAATTCTGGTCAATTGTCCCTTTGCGCTCAATTTGCTACGGCAGGGCGATGTACTATGTGCTTAACATCATGGTTCGAAAGAAAAAGCTCTGGGCGAGAGAGAGGCAGGGGGAGGGAAAGATAGGGGAGGGTGTGTTGTGTTGAGATGAGAGAGAGAGAGAGGAGAGGGAGAGATGGTTGAGGAGAGTGAGGATGAGAGAAGAGAGAGTATTCAAAGTTTTTAGACTTTCACTATCGAGCTAGGATACAACCGAGCTTCTGAGGTCATCTAACTGGTCCTCCTGAAATTAAAATGATTTAGTTCCTTTGTTTGGAAAATAGCGGTCTGCCTGGGAAGAAAGTTTAAAAAAAGATGTTTTTGCTTGTATTCAGGTCCATTTGATGGGGGTTTGTCTGGTTTGTGTGTTTGTTTATGTATTTGTTTGTTTTGCTTTTTGTTTTTGTTTTAAGAATTGTTGTTAACGTGTCATCACGGCTGCAAAAAGTTTACACCCCGAAGAGATGGATAAAAATTTTGTTTGATTGGCATTAACGATGGTGACAATAGAAAGTTTTTTCCCCATTTTGTTTTGTGGAACAGATTAATAACACAAAAAACTATCTAGGATCTTACATTAAATCGAGATCGACAGAGTGAATCCGAGCACAGACCGATTAGTTGTCTTGTTCTCATGATGATGATGATGATGATGATGTCGACGACGACGTCGATAATGATGATGTTGATGATGATGTTGATGATGATGATGATGATGATGATGATGATGATGGCGACGACGACAAACAATGATGATGATGGTGATGACGATGGTGATGATGAGACGACGCGATCTTGATGATGATGATGATGATGATGGTTGCGACGACGTTAACGATAACATGTCGGTGATAAGAATTATAATGATGATAATGAGAAGGCGGACAACAAACCAGGCTGCTTCTAACGCTATAAGCCTCCCCTCCATCACCATTTCATCGGATTACTGATTAAGCCACCGGCCCTAGTTAATGACCAGGGATGCTCATCGTTTATCACAATCATTCAACACGGACCGACGTTACACTTTCCAGAGGGCTGAAGTTATTCCGGAACCACCCAAACATCATAGGCAACAGTCCTTTTTCGTTTCGTGGCGTGGGTTTTTAATCATATGCACCATAAATCTTCCACCGTTGCTTCGGTCATATGCCAAATCAAAAGGCATTTCAGTGCGGGTTGGATTGAGGCTGAAAAAGGTAAGGAGCGTAAACTGTCGGCCCGATTGGAACAGCTCTGGGTGGGCGGAGAAGTGAGAGAGTGTGAGATGAAAGAGAGAAGAGAGAGAGAAGAGAGAGATGAAAGGAGAGAGAGAGAGAGAGAATGATGCTCCGTCTCTCTTGTGTAGTTGCGTGGTGCAATGTATTAATAATCTGTGTTGTGTTTGCTTATAACCGTTTCTCTTCATTTTATTCCTTCTTCTCTCCCCTTTTCTTGTTTCATTTAATTTGAATGACTATATTTAATTCATGAGAGAATAATTATGGAAAATTCAAGGTTCACAAACTTGCACCTAAGAGTTTTTTCGCTTTGCAAACCGATCAGCTCTCTGTAAAGCGAATATGGATGTCACCCCTACTGGCACTCATACTATTGATGGCGCATTATTAAGTGACGTCGTTAAATTGGAAGGGTTTTCAGCGGGGAATGAGCTTTTTGAAAGAAGGTCATGTTTTGCATGGAACTGAAACAGCCAAAGTCCTGCAGTGAGTTCTCATCGTGCAACAAACAATCAACAAAATAGGGGGTAGGTTGAGTGTAGGGTAATGGAATGACCTCATACAGAAATTTCAAAAATGTTACATCATGTTTTTCCAGTGCATATATGAATGCCATGATGGATTGATGTCAGAAACTTTGTATGTAATACAAATCATTTTTGATTTTGTTCCTTTTTTTAACAGATAAGATTAACTGCATGTCAAACACCCATCTGTCTTGTCTGTCCGTCTGGTATGTCTGTCTGTCTATCTCTCTCTCTCTCTCTCTCTCTCTCTCTCTCTCTCTCTCTCCTCTCTCTCTCTCTATATCTGTGTTCTTCCTCTGTGTGCAGATTTTTTTCTCTCCACAAGTTGATGCGCTGTAATTGACCAGTTTTATGCAACGGGCTCCATGTCATTACATTTATTGGCATCCATTGTTTTTCTAAATATAATGTTACCCCTTCCTCCCCTCTTACCCTCTCTTCTCCCTTTAATGTATACCCATTCATTCGCTGGTGCCAAAAGAGCATCATCATTATCAATTTTATTTTCTTCATGCATGTTATTTATTCACTAATTTATTATTTCTATATTCATTTTTCATTCATTTCATTTATTCGTTTTGGTTCCCCACCTCTCTCTCTCTACTCTCTCTCTCTCTCTCTCTCTCTCTCTCTCTCTCTCTCTCTCTCTCTTCATCGTTAAAGAGAAATTCCTATGATGGAGGAAAGTGCTATGAATATGCTGGCCAAGCCAGGCCCACCTAGCTATCACCTCATTCAATAGATTTCGATAAAGGGAGAGAGCCTCTCAGAATAAAAAAGGGCGGTTATGACCCTACTGGAGCGAGAAATGGCCTGAAGATTGGCACCCGAGAGCATACTAACAGGTCATGTGCTTAATGATTTGAGTTGATGAGATGAGGATGAGGCATGGCAGTCGATGGGGAAAAGGACAAATAAAAATAAATAGAATAAATGAATAAATACATAAACAACACAAATTAGAGTATAATAGGGAAAATGGCGAATTGAAACATGGAATAATAAAAAACCCACAGATATAAATGGAATAAAACATAAACAAAAAGATAAAAAGATGATTAATGAATAATAAAATAGAACCAACGTGTGGAGTAAAATATTTATAAAAGATGGAGGAAGGGGGAATGGCAGTAGTAAGGAGAGGGGAGAGGAGGTGGTGGGGCGGGGGGGGAGGATGAGGTTGGAGAGGAGGAGATGACGTACAAATAGATGATAATGGATTACTGACTGACTGATTTGGTGATTGATTGATAACTGAATTGATTGAATATTTAGTGGGGAAAGAGTTAGGCACATGGAAAGTGCCCCTACTTTCTATTCTGCACCAATAAGCAAATAACAATAAATGAAGATAACAGAAATGAAAGAACAAAAGAGAGCTTTACCTTGAATCAATGACCAAACCAACTATGGACAATGCACTTCAGTCTAGCTACAAACACACGGACAGGGACACACACACACACACACACACACACACATCATCACACACACTCAGAGAGAAGAGAGGTGGAGAGGAGAGAGGCGAGATGAGAGAGGGAGGAGAGAGAGGAGGAGGGAGAGAGAGAGAAGTGAGAGAAGATTTAAAACTGGGACAGAAGACAGACAGAAACGACAGTCAGATAGAAGAAGAAGAAGATGAAGAAGAGAAGAAGAAGAAGAAGATGAAGAAGTGCTTGTGCAGGAAGTATCTTGATTTTCAGGGCTTATGTCTTGGTTTCGCCTTTGATGTCTTTTGGTGTGTGGTTTATCATGAAGTGCAGACTGCGAGGATGGGGCATAACCTCATTTCATGGGAAAGAAACACGAGCCTCTCCTCTTCCCTCTTGACCTGTCAGTACTGTCGCACGTCGACGATATTATTTTTACATCCTTGACTCCATGGATTGCCTTATGTCTGTGTCTCATGCTTGTGCAGGTAATGATTATGGGCTCTGTAAATGCATGCAGTGTTTTTGCACCATTTCATGCTTCTTTCTTAGCTTTTGATCTTTCGCTGAACTATGTTTTCCAAGTTCTCTTTCGTTGATTGTTTTCACTTCCTTCTTTTTTTTTCTTTGCTACTTTCTTTCTTTCTTTTTTCTTCTTTCTTTTCTTTCTTTCTTTCTTTTTTCTATATTTATTTCTTTTATTTTCTTTGTTTCTGTCATTGATTCTCGTTTACCTTTAATTCCCTGTTTCTTATTCCTTTTTTATCGTTTAATGTATTCTGTGCTCAGTTTTATCTTCACATAGAGTCGACTGCTCTTGGGCAGATACCTTCGGTTTCAACACCAATTTATTGAAAGTAACTGAAAATTTTATCCCATCGCGAGTGCAACAAGATACGTATAGCTCATATTCCTGTTGTGAAATTTTCGTCACACTGCCAAATAAATGGCAGCTGATAGATAAAAGACTAAATCAATCACAAAGACGACAGTAGATTTGGTTTAAATTTTCATCATAGTCAACACAACGATTCCATTGGACCTTAAAGAAGTAGATAGATAAACAAATGAGTAGTAAAGAACAAGAAGAAAGTAAGAGGAGAGGAAAACTGTGGAGACAGAGGGCTTTTTATTCCCATTAAAGTTGAATTGTACATTTTAAAGCCAACATTTTCTAACCTAATTAATTCAAAATACCAGTGATGAGCTTCCCACCCTGCATTCAACAAATACTGGGAGTGTTCCATATATAACCGATTTGATTCAGAAATAAAGTTGTCTCTCGACTTCGGAAATTTTGCATACAGCATGGAAAATAAGGATTGTCTTTTTAAGAGAATGCTTTCCTCGAACTCAGATCTGATACAAGTTCTGAAATCGGTTATAGTACGGTCTGCATTACAGAGAGAACATGACACACATGTAGTGTTCGAGTTGTTTCTCTTGCATGACCACGGCACTGGCCGAGTTCTTCAATACGTATTCAACATAACTGACCCAAGGCGAAGGCACGATGGATTACCCGTACTTTTTCTCTGACCGAAAGTAATTTTACACAAGTACCAACAATACGAGCGGATAAAAGTAATGGATTAAAGCTTGTGAAGGAATTTACAGGTCTTAATTTAGTGCGGTACAGGAGTTCCATAGTTTATGAAAGCTTGTTGATGGAGGTACTTCCAACTGGTCTTTCTTGATGCCATAAGGAAAAAGCAATCAAATCTAGTCGGCAGCAGCGCTATGTCGAATCCCTCGAAACTAGCAAACGTGGTTATGAATGGAACAGACCTTTTGCCTACAGTCCCACATGTCTAATTATTCACCACTTGTCTCGACACGGTTGAGCGGCTGCTGCGCGCTTGTCAAAGCTCGTTATAATGGTAGCCGTCATTCAGAGCTAAGATCTGAAGTGGCGTCATCACTCACTTGCTTGTTTGAGATGACGTCATCAGTGGTTATCAGTCATTACTTACCACTGAGCGCCCTTGGTTGCCGTTTGTTGGTTTGTTTTTCTCATATGTCAAGGCCAATTTTGAATGGATCATAAGAATATTTTCTGGGACGTATTACAAGCACACTAGGTCAATTTTCTACCATTTTGCTTGTGTACTTAACGATTTGTGCTTATATACGTATCACCGCATTTCAAATTTAGACCAGACTGGTAAATAAAAACCGAACAAGCAAATAACAAATAAACAGCTAAAAATGAAATAACGTGCCTTTGTTCTCCTGGACAGCTCTTCCTTTAACCGCCTGTTGCCCTTACCTGTTTCTCTGTCTGTCTGTCTGTCAGTCTGTCTGGTCTGTCTGTCTGTCTGTCTGTCTGTCTGTCTGTCTGTCTGCCTGCCGCCTGCCTGCCTGATCTGCACTCTCTCTCTATCTCTCTTCTCTCTCTCTCCTCTCCTCTCTCTCTCTCTCTCTCTCCTCTCTCTCTCTCTTTAATGTTGTTGTCGCTGACTTACGTGGAAAAAGTGTTTGCAATGAAAGCAGGTTCTCGAATATCGCTTTTACAATGCTTCAACACCTTCTTATGTTTGTTCAGTTTGTTTCTAGTTTGCATGACAGTCCATTTATATGATGAATAGATAGAGAGAGAGAAGCGAGACGAGAGAGAGAGAGAGAGCAGAGAGAGAGCAGAGAGAGAGACTAGACAGACAGACAGACAGGACAGACAGACAGACAGACACAGGAGACAGTAGGAGAGAGGAGAGAGGGTGAAGTGAGAGAGAGAATTGATGAGAGAGAGAGAGAGAGAAGAGAGTCGAGAGATGTGAGAGAGAGAGAGAGAGAGAGAGAGAGAGAGTAAGAGAGAGAAGAAAGGAGAAGAGAAAGATGATGAGATAAAGATAGAGACGTAGAAGAGAACGTAAAAAAACGGTAAACTAATACATCGGCTCATCCGTGACCCAGAATGACTACCCACAAATTTCAGAAAGGTCAGCAGACGTTTTGTATAGAGCGTGTGGAACACATTTTGAATATGGTACAGACAGGACACACAGAGAGACAGACAGACAGACAGAAAGAAGAGAAAGAAAGAACAGAGAAAAGGAGGCGGGAGAGGGGAAAGTAGTGAAAACACAGAGACCAGTATTTCTTCGTTCCCATTGTTAAGTTACTCCTGTTCTATAGTAATGGGGCGTCCCGTCGTTAGTCTATATGAAGTTATATCGTAAGTAGTATACCAAAAAGTAAAAGTGCCGAAAACGCGGAAACAGAAACAAAAGCAAAAGAAGGAGAAACAGAAGAGTTATGAACTTACAGGTTCGAGAAGTGAATGACCAAAAACTATCGGGGAAAAAAAAAAAAAGGGGGGGGGGGGGGGGGGGTGTTGGGGTGGGTTGTGGTGTTTTGGATGATTTGGGGGGGGGTGTTGTTTAGGGGGGGGGGGCGGGTGTTGGGGGGGGATGGGGGACGGGTGTTTTGTGTGGGGGGGGGGGGGGGGGGGGCGGGGAGGGGGGGGGGGGGTGGCGGGGGGGTTGTTGTTGGTGGCGGTGTGGGGGTTGGGGTGGGGGTGTTTGGTGGTGTTGGTGGGGGGTACTCCACGGGGGGGGTGGGGGGGTGTCTTCTGGGGGGGGGGGTTCGGGGGGCGGGGGGGGGGGGGGGGGGGGAGTTGGGGGAGGGGGGGGTGTTTGCGTGTTTTTGTGTTACTTAATGACTTAGGTTATTGAGTTGAGGTTGAAACATTGAGAGATGTGAGCAGCTGATAGGGGGGGTATAAGGGATAATGGAAAAAAGACAAAAAAAGTAAAAAAAAAAAGAAATCCAAGAATGAAATATTAAAGAAGAAAGAGAAAAACAAGCAAAATAATATGAGCGTGAGCAAAATGTTAGAGGAAACCAGGAAGGAGGAAAATCAGAAAAGAGAAGCAGGCGGAGAAGAATGAGTACGAAACATGAGAAGAAGAAGAAAGATGAAGGTGAAGAAGAAAAGAAGAAGAGAAGAAGAAGAAGAAGGGAGGAGGAGGAGGGAGGAGGAGGAGGAGGAGGTGGAGGAGGAGGAGGAGGAGGAGGAGGAGGAGGAGCAGAAGAAGGAGGAGGAGGAGGAGGAGGAGGAGGATGGAGGGAGGTGGGGGAGGCGGAGGAGAGAAGAAGAAGAAGAGGAAGAAGAAAGGGAAGAAGAAGAAGAAGAAGAAGAAGAGAAAGAAGAAGAAGAAGGAGGAGGAGGAGGAGGAGGAGGAGGAGGAGAAGGAGGAGGAGGAGGAGGAGGAGAGAAGAAGAAGAAGAAGAGAAGAAGAAGAAGGAAGAAAGAAGAGTAGGTGAGGAGGAGGTGGGGGGGGGGGGGGGGGGGGGGAATAGGAGGAGGAGAGAAGATGAAGAAGAAGAAAAGAAGAAGATGAAGAAGAAGAAGAAGAAGGAAGAAAATGAAGTTGAAGATGAAAGCAAAAGCAGAAAGAGATATGGAGGGAGGAAAAAGGAGAAGGGAGGAGTGAAGGGGAAGGAGATGGGGGGGAGGAGAAAGAGGGAGGAGGAAGGGGGGGGTGGAGGAGAGGAAGGAGGGAGAGGTGGAGAAGGAGAACGAGGAGAAGAAGAGTGGGAAGTGATTTATTAAGACATCTTTATTTCAAAGCATATGACACGGTCTATTTTTCTTTATTTCCTTGTATTTGTTCAACGAAAATGATTTATTTGCGGTGGCATATTTCAATTAACCGGAAAGAAGTCAAAGCATCACCTCTTTCACCCTCTGACCTTTCGGTTAGGTCTTCTTGTCCGACGGTCTTTGAATATCATTTGGCATAGTCTTTGACTCTCTAACAGCCCGCCCCCACCACCTCTTCTCTCTCTCTCTCTCCTCTCTCTCTCTCTCCTCTCTCTCTCTCTCTCTCTCTCTCTATCTCTCTCTCTCTCTCTCATACATGTGCACTTATTGATGTTGTCTTGTCAGAGGATACTTTCTTTCCGAGCTGTTTTTTAATTTCTAATTTCTTTCTTTCTTTTCTTCTTTTGACTCTCTCTCTCTCTTTCACTCTCTCTCTCTCTCTCCTCTCTCTCTCTCTCTCTCTCTCTCTCTCTCTCTCGCTTATTCCTTTTTTTGTGTCGCTCTCCGGTCACCCTTTTTTTTCGCCGTTTTGCTTGGATCTTTCTCTCTCGGTCTTTTTTTTCTTTTCTCGCTCATCTTTTCTGCTGACCATTCCATTCCCTTCTTCTATGTTCTTTTCCTTTCTATCTTTCTGCACAACACTGACTCTATTCTCTGATGTAACTCTTGCATGTTCTTTTTGCCCATTTTTCTTTACTTTCGTTCCTCCCCCCCCCCTCCCTCCCTCTTTTTTCCCTTTGCATTTTCTTAGTCAATGTCTTTAGATACCATTGTATCAATCATTACATTGTAGTGTATATATTATATTTATTTTATTATATTATTTTTTCTTATATTTATATTTATATTATATTATAGTTTTATTATATTATATATATTATATTATAATTTTTTTTTTTATTATATTATATATATTATATTATATTATATTATATTTTATTATAAGTATAGATAGTATATTATTTTATAGTTATTATAGTATAGTGTATAGTGTTGTATAGTATAGTGTTCAGTTTGTATAGTTATATTGTATTGTATTGTATTGTTTGATATTATATTAACATTACATTACATTACATTATATAACATTAAATGATCACACAGATTACATTGCATCACTTCATATTTACATTTGTATTGCATTGTATTACAGTACTGTACAGTTACTTACCGTTATTATTATTTATATTATTTTATTTTATATTATATTATTATTATTTAATTATATTATTTTTTATGATATTAATTATATTATATTCTATTATATTATATCATATTATTTCATATTATATTATATCATATACATTCTTCGTAGTTTATTTTTTTTGTGTTTTGTTCTATTCAGGTGGATGCGTGTTCATGGAAACTCTGTTTTATTTGATTTTTCCCCATGTGATGCTATTCTGTTCTGCTGATAATTTTTGTCTTAATTTCCATGTTTTCTTCTTCTGTCTTAAAGAAAATCTCATCATCGTGTGTGTGTGTGTGTGTGTGTGTGTGTGTGTGTGTGTTGTGTGTGTGTGTGTGGTGTGTGTGTGTGGGTGTGTGTGTGTATAATGTTCAGCATTCAATATATTTATATATATTTATATTTATATAATTATATATATATTATATATATATATATATATATATCTATTATATATATCATATATGTGTGCTGTGTTGTGTGTGTGTGTGGTGTGATGTAGTGTGTGTGTGTGTGGGTGTATGTGTGTGTGTGTGTTTGCTCCTTGTTCATAGTTTTTCTCCTCCGTTATTCATCTCTCTCTCTCTCTCTCTCTCTCTCTCTCTCTTCTCTCTCTCTCTCTCTCTCTCTCTCTCTCTCTCTCTGTCCTCTTCTATCTTATTTTCCTTTTTTTTGTTTCTTACTGCTTCCTTTCTTCCTTACGTTTTCCTTTCTTTCTTTCTATTTTGTTTTCTTTGTGATTAATAAAGTTTGTTTTACAAAACAAACAAAACGAAATCAGTAAGCAAGCCGATGGAAGAGACTCACCCAGGACAGGCACTTCCCGCTTGCACGTTTCTTATCTAGCTGGGCATTATTTTAGATAAACCGAATTTTCTAACGTGAAATTTATATCATTTCGCGGACTAAATTTGGGACGGAATAACCTACAAGACAAAAACACTTTGTTTGTCCCTTTGGGCCGACGGAATTAATGATATGTTCTCTTCAAAATTCGCTCTTAATTCCGACTGCGGAAACTACGCACTGTGTATCTTCACTAATAGGTGAAAATTATGCTGCCCAAAAGTGGAACCGATTCATGTAAACACGCCCCTGATCTTCATATTACACATGTACTGTAAGCTTAATTGGCTGCCCTTGCTAATGTAAAATATTCGGTATAGGTAAACTGGCCAGAGTCTTGATGTTTATGTATGGTCATTAAGTCCGGGCGGGGACGTAGGACACAATAATGTAGTAGTGCATAATTGTTGCCCGCGCTATTAAAAATCTACGACATTATATGGACATACACCTGTTTTGAGGTGTGGATTAACATCCCAATTGGGTGAAGTTATGTCTAAATCTTGTGGGCTATTGGCGGCCAAATCTGGTTCTAAAATTCGAGCTGTCATGCGTTTTTTACGTTGTGGTTCTTACATGTTTCATTTTTCTTTTTATGTTTTCTGTGGTAGTGTTTTTCAATGTAGTCGTTATCTTTGGAAAAGAAAAAGCAAAATCGACAACAACTTCTTACAGTAGTGGTTTGCTGGACCTTCATGGTCGTGTTACATACAGACTGCCGCCTACATGTCTGTCTGTCTGTCTGTCTGTTCGGGCGGTCTGTCTGTCTGTCGGTCTGTACAGTCTATTCTCTCTCGCGCTTCTTTATCTTTTTTTTCTCTCTCTCTCTCTCTCTCTACTCTTCTCCTTTTCTCGCCCCCCCCCCTTCTCACTTCAATCGCTCTGAGAATATTAAGGCAGAGTGCTATGACTACGCTGTCAATGCCGTGTCCAGCATGCTATCACCTCACTCCACATAAATGAGAAAAAGGGACGTCATTCAAGGAAAACGAAGAGATTTATGACCGCTGGTGCGAGAATGACCAGAAGATTGGAAACGGGATGAAAAACAAAGGCTTGTGCTTACTGCTTTGGATTATTGAGATGACGAAGAAGCATGGCCAGCTGATAGGCTAAATACTGAACTCAGAAATGAATGAATAATGAAAACATGAAGGTAAAAAAATAAAAAGAAACGAGAGCAGGAGGAGGAGGAGAAGGAACAGGAGAAGCAGGAGCAGAACGAGGAAGAGGATCGGGAGGAGGAGAAGTGGAAAAAGAGGAAGACATAGGTGGAGGGGGCGGAGACAGGAGGAAGACAGAGGAGAGGGTGAGAAGGGAAAAGGAGAGAGAGAGAGACAATATGAAAAGTAGAAGAAAGAGGAGGAGAAGAGGAGGGAGGAGGAGGAGCAGAAGACTAAGAAGAAGATCGAAGAAGAAAGACAGAAACAAAAAAAGAAAGAAAGAAAGAAGAAAAGAAATAAAGAAAGAACGAAAGAAAGAAAGAAAGAAAGAAGAAAGAAAGAAA
>CM031602.1:29503051-29505551 GCA_018398815.1 Conus ventricosus
GGAGATGTGCACAGCACATCTACGACAACTGAGGACACTTATTATGATCGAAAGGAAAAACAACCACCACAACAACAGCGACAACTGCTGTAAATACTACTACTACTACTACTACTACTACTACTACTACTACTACTGCTTCTGCTGCTGCTGCTGCTACTACTACTACTTATACTACTACCACCACTACTGGACCATTACATGTAACAGAACTACCAACGGCAGAATTTTAGAACAAAAGCAGACAGAAAGGAACGAGAAAAAAGCAACAAAACAAAAATAAAAAAACGTTTTACAAGTAAAATGCCATTTTTGTTGTTGTTGCAGATTACATTCGTTCAACTAATTTTTATTCTGTCCCAACCTCTGCGCCACCTCAGAGGCAGTGCACCCACGCCGCTCGTTCCGGTACCCCGTCCACAGCCACAGCCCGGTCGGCTCCGCCGCAGCCCGGCACCGGCAATCCAAAGGGAGCAGTCAATGTCAGGTCGTCAAGAGACAACCCACCGAAGGAGACACTGCACTGCTGCCGAGTCACTTCGGTGGTGTTCAGTGGCACCTGTTCTGATCTAACATACGCAGGACACCACCTACTAAGCCCCTACTGACGACAATAATTGCTTATTCGCGGAGCCGGCGTGAGTGAGCTCTCCCTCCGGAGGGCGCCACCACGTCCGTCCAACGACAGCCCCCATGGACTCGCCGATACCGGTGACCCCGACGGAACCAAACCAAGGCCACAGACGTGGAGAGGACATCGAAACTGAGGTCACCATGAGAGCAGGGCCACAGAATTCGAGACATTTTTTTATACTGATCGATGAGAATGAGGATGATTAAGATGATGCTACGGATTTCCATTTCGGTCTGAGACTACATGACAGGGCTGTACTCTACGCTTCCTTTCATAATATATCCTGGCGTCAACCAGGCCCGAGAGATACAGGCACCTGCAGCGTTGGTCAGGAAATTTGAGCAACACTCTCAGAAACGCAACCATTAAGTGGATGAAACTCAACTGTGTGGTCCCAGTCTTCCCAACTGAGTCCGCAGCAAACTCAACTCTGGGCATGAGCCGGTCGGGGCAGAAAAACCCACATGACTCTGATGGGATTCGAACCCACGACCTCCCAGCCGGGAGTCCGCGACGCTAATCACTTCGCCACGGCGGCTGGTTGTTCAACTTAAATTGATGAGTTTCTGCCCCCCCCCCCCCCCTTCCCCCTGCCCTCTCTCCCTCCCCGTTCCCACATTATTTCTTTTTTTTTTCATTTCACTGTTTAAAAGACGTACCCTCCCCTCTCTCTCCTTTCTCTCAGACACAGGCAAACAGACAAATAGACAGACACACACACACACACACACACACACACACACACACACACACACACACACACACCAGAGAGAGAGAGAGAGAGAGGAGAGAGAGAGAGAGAGGAGAGAGGAGAGAGAGAGAGAGAGAGAAGCACAGACAGACAGACAGTCAGACAAGGCATATAATTATACATACACTCGCACGAATACCCACGCACGCACTCAGAGAGAGAGAGAGAGAGAGAGAGAGAGAGAGAGAGAGAGAGAGAGAGAGAGAGAGAGAGAGAGAGAGAGAGAGAGAGAGAGAGAGAGAGAGAGAGAGAGAGAGAGAGAGAGGTATCGTGGCCTTGAAGACGTTAGCTTTGTAACTACATAGAAAGGACACTCTTTTCCTTGACCTTTGTGCACATCTTACTCTTTAAAACAGCATGAAACAGGCCCAATCACTTCATCAGTTGATCTCGTTGATAACACAACCTTTTGTCTTGCAGATAATTCGTGGTTACAGACAACAACAAACGCTGCATGGAAGGATTCTCTTACTGATGAGATCGACTGATTAACTGGTTTTGTATTTCCGAGGCTCTTGTAAAGAACACAATGTTCACAAAGGTCAAGGGAAGGAAGATCATTTTAATATGGATTCAGAGCTAAGGCCAAAATTCATTCTCTCTCTCTCTCTCTCTCTCTCCTCTCTCTCTCTCTCTCTCTCTCTCTCTCCTCTCTCTCTCTCTTGTTCTTCTTCTTCTTATTCTTCTTCTTCTTCTCATTCATCTTCTTTTTCTTCTCTCCCTCCCTCCCTTCCCCTTCACTCTTTGTCTCTCTGGCTCAGGTAAATGTCGAAATAACAGGACGAAAAATCATGTTCTAATCTCGTTGCAGTCAGTTCAGAAGAAAAAGCAAATAATATTCATGCAGTGTGTGTGTGTGTGTGTGTGTGTGTGTGTGTGTGTGTGTGTGTGTGTGTGTGTGTGTGTGTGTGTGTGTCTGAGAGAGAGAGAGACAGACAGACAGACAGACAGAGAGAGGGAGAGAGATGGAGAGAGAGACAGAAAGAGAGATGGAGAGAGAGACAGAGACAGAGAGAGCGAGAGGGAGACATCGAGAGAGAGGGGGGCGAGGGAGGGAGGGAGAGAGAGAGAGAGAGAGAGAGAGAGGAGAGAGAGAGAGAGAGAGAGAGAGAGAG
>CM031602.1:29510551-29513051 GCA_018398815.1 Conus ventricosus
GAGTTAGTTTAATTGGACATGAAGAAAAAGTTGAAACATAAAGAAAAAAATATTTAAAAAAAGGGGGGGGGGGGGGATAAGAAAATAAGAAAATAGGGGCAGATAAGAAAATAAGAAAAATAGGCAGATAAGAAAATAAGAGAAAATATTAAAAGATGAATAACACGAAACCAAAGAAAGCAAGAAATGATAAAGAAATAAACAGTGAGGGAAGAAAGGGACAAGCAGAGAAAAGAAGGTACCCGCAATGATACTAAAAATACAAATAAATATTACACAGGGTGTACACAACCATCTGTCACTAATAATTCTAGCACAGAATGGTATACAGGGCACTTCTGAGGAGAAACACTCACACTCACATACATTAATAATAATAATAAATAATAATAATAATAATAATAATAATAATAATAATAATAACAATAACAAGAATAACAGCAATGATATAAAAACACGTTCACGTTGAAGAAAAACGATAGGACAAAAACATTGACATAACACGTAAGTTGAGAGATAGCAATATTTTCTTTAAATTATCTTGCTTAAACTCTTGAGGCAAGACTGCCATGCTAAACCCTTTGCTTAATGGTTCGTCTGGAACGTAATGCTTATCTAGAGTTAAAAACAAACACCCTTCAAATGTAAAGTTAGGTAAACAGAAGCTAAGTGGTGTGTGTGTGTGTGTGTGTGTGTGTGTGTGTGTGTGTGTGTGTGTGTGTGTGTGTGTGTGTGAGTGAGAGAGAGAGAGAGAGAGAGAGAGGAGAGAGAGAGAGAGAGAGAGAGAGAGAGAAAGAAACAAAGAAGGAATGAGAGAGAGAGAGAGAGAGAGAGAGAGAGAGAGAGAGAGAGAGAGAGAGAGAGAGAGAGAGAGAGAGCAATGACAAATACAGATACAAAACCAGGGATGGAAGGAGGCGGAGGAAGGCAGAAAGGGGGGGGGGGGGGGGGGGGAGAAATTGCTCAGACGAATAAAGACATCCGATTTCATACAAGTAACAAACCTCTAGGCCATTAAAACAATTCAATCACTGGCTTTCTATATTGAAAGCAATTGCAACACAATCTTCCTGACCTAAGTTTAACAAGCCTTTGTGTGTGGTGTTTGAAAAAAAAAAATCATGACAAGTAATCTCACTTCATAGGGTCAACGAGTCCAATTCCAACGTGTTGACGTGTCTTGACGTCCATTTTGTTAGTCCCACTGACAGGTTTTCCCCTCTTCGGTGAAATGTTTTGATATTGTTGTTATTGATGTTCGTTAATTTACCGCATTCTGTCTGCCATGGTTTTTTCTTCCTTTCTTTACTTTACTTTTTTTTTCTTTTTCTTTCTTTGTTTCCTTCCGTCCTTTTCTGTCTTTCAATTAAGAGTTTCATCGGCTGTATTTTTCAGTCCATACCTGTAACGAAAATGATATATCAATCAGATGAAGTAGGTTGTGAGATTTTGTGTGTGCGTGTGTGTTGATGTTTTTTTTTTTTTTTTACTATTTCCTGTTTAGGTGTTGTTGTTGTTGTTGTTGTTGTCAGTGGTAGTGGTGGTGGTGGTGGTTTAATGTATGGGAGAGCTGGAGATAAGGAAGATGGGTATGAACGGGGAGGAAGTGCGCATCGTTAATTTCGATTGTAATAAAGAATTGCCCTTTCCCCTTCCTTTACTGTGTTTCATACCTGACGATTTTTGTTCTTCCTTAGCATTTGCTTTTGTTCCTTCTTTTCACAGTTTATTTATTCTAACCTCATAACATTAGCTCCAAAAATAATTTCTGTTGCTAATTTATTTGTCTTTTTATTATCTATCTGTCTGTTTAGTTATTTATTTGTTTATGTATTTATTTACTTTGTCATTAACTTATCAGTTTATTTATCACTTTACTTGTTCGTTTATTTGACAATTAATCCTTTTTATTCATTTTCTATTTTTGATGTTTTCCCTTATCTATTCCTTCGGCTATGCTTTCTTTCTTTCTTGACTTTCCTTTTCTTTCTTCTTTTTGAAACAAGGTCATCCGAAATGTATTTCTTAAGGTCAATATACAGTTTCGTAGTAGGAGTATGTCTTCCACTTGTAGACAAATCTTGTAATTGATTTTGTTAATGTAAGTTTGATCACTGTTTGGCGTTCTTTCGGCTTTCCCCTTTCTTTTCTGTCTGTCTTTCTTTCTTTCCTTTTTAAGCCTTTCTCCTCTAAAATGACAAACAAATGTTGCTTCTATATTGACCTTTAACGTTCGTCGTAAGGATTGTGTCTGATTATTCCTGTATGATCTCACCTTTCCTCCCTCCCATTTCCCTCCCATTTCTGCTCTCCCCTCCTCATTTTTGTTTGCAGCTATTCTTGATAGTGATTGGTGGAGTTGATTCTCTCCCATCAGGGCCATAACTCACTTTGGGTTTTAACAACAGTTTTCGTCTTTTTTGCTACTGCATCAGCACAACTCATTTTTCGTCTGTCTTTGTTTCTTCCTTTCCGCGTACGCAGGCTGATACTCCTGCGG
>CM031602.1:29518051-29543051 GCA_018398815.1 Conus ventricosus
CTTCTCTCCTCTCTCTCTCTCTCTCTCTCCTCTCCTCTCTCATCTCACTCTCTCTCTCTCTCATATACAGACTTCTGTTAATTTGAGCTACATACTCTCTTTCCCTCTCTCTCCCTCTCTGGAGATATCAAGAGAGGCATCGAGTGAGAGAGAGAGAGAGAGAGAGAGAGAGAGAGAGAGAGAGAGAGAGAGAGGAGAGAGAGAGAAAGAGGAGGGAGGGAGGGAGGGAGAGGGAGGGAGAGAGAAAAGGAGAGAGCAAGGGAGAGACAGACAAACGGACAGCCAGATACACAGACAGACAGACACACTAACAGCAAACTGATATACAGACAGATATCACTATTACATGTACATTTATGTAACCACGGCCTGTAAGAATAAAACATCTAAATCTGAATCCTAAACTCTCTCTCTCTCTCTCTCTCTCTCTCTCTCTCTCATCTCTCTCTCTCTCTCTCTCGTGTGCATGCACACACAGACATGCTTTTGTTTGAGTGTGTGTATGTATATATGAAAGTGTGTGTGTGCGTGCGTGCGTGCGCGCGTGCGTGCGTGCGTGCATGTGTTTGTGTAAAACTTTCTAAACGGAGACTTGACGTGGATATGACAATGAATAACAGATTCAAATATCTGAACAAATGGCACGCCTAGGAACTGTTTATCTGAACTTATTTCCTCCACGATATATATTTTGTTCCAAATGCCACAGTCTCCATTACGAAAAATAGGAAACATTATACGCCTTACCTTCGAAGAAGTTGGTGTCTGAACTGCTGAAAGACGTGCATGGCTCTGTCCAGTCTCTTCATCAAGGGACAACTCTGGTGACGTGTGTCCTGTGCTGGGTTTTCTCTTAATGACCAGGCCTCCATTGCTCTCTGTGGACAGCAGGAGTGGACATGCCATACGGCAAACACACATGTGGCTGTGCATGCAGGGACGGAGGGCACATGGGAGGATAGGAAACAGAGCAGCATAGGAAATTACCACTGATAGGTCACTTTTCTCTCTGTTCTGGAAACAAACGTCTCTCTCTCTCTCTCTCTCTCTCTCTCTCTCTCTCTCTCTCTCTACTCTCTCTCTGTTGATAATCCCTCAGGGAGAGAGAGAGAGAGAGAGAGAGAGAGAGGAGAGAGAGAGAGAGAGAGAGAGATGAGAGAGAGAGAGAGAGAGAAACAAGCAGACAGACAGTAGACAGACTGACAAAACAACAACATAACGACAACAACAGAACAACACAGAACAGCAAAAGAACAGACAGAAAACCAATAAAACACAGAGACAAATACTGAGGCAACGAGAGACGCTGGGCGACTGTGAAACACAGAGTCAGGGAGATAAAAGCGAGGGACTCAGACAAATATTTGAGAAACTCATCACACGATTCTGCCTGTTTCTACGCTCTCCGAAATCTGAGGGATGTCGGCCATTGACCGATTACTTGTGTGACCCCTTTTAAATTGCCTCTCTTCCCTGGGGCCTTTCCGGTTGTCTTGTGATTTATACTGGCAGTCTGGGTGAACATCCGAGCACTTCATCCCTCAGTAACACTCGTGCATCCTGGCACCCGTCCTTGTCTTGCGTGTGGGCGTGTATGTGTGTGTGTGCGCACACACACAAGCGCACAAGCATGTGTGTGTGTGTGTGTGTGTGTGTGTGTGTGTGTGTGTGTGTGTGTGTGTGTGTGTGTGTGTGTGTGAAACCTGTCTAAACTGAGTCTTGATGTTGTGATGTCGTAAAGGGTAAACGTTCAGGTATTTGAGCAAATCGCATTTCTGTGAACTGATTGTCTGAATGTCTGTCGCCTACAACATACATGTTCCAATATTAGAACGGAATGCAAGAAAAAAACCGGATACTTTGAACACGAACAATGGGCTTTGTATACGGTTTCCCCACCGACCTGCCTGTTTCTGGTATTTTTCTCTAAACCAAGTTGAACAACGGCCATCAAGTCGATAATCTCAGAGCCACGTTGCCTTTACTGTGCTACTTCATTATGACCCTAACTTAACTGCTTACCGAGGGGAGCAGGCAGATGAAGTCATTGATAGGGTATGGAAGGTGAGATTTTCACACACACACACACACACACACCACACACACCCCACACACACATATATATATATATATATATATATATATATATATATATATTTTATATATATATATATATATATATATATGTATGCATACACCACACCTCAGCTCTGCCAATTTCCTTTGTTGAAAATGTACGTACCTGTCTATGTCTGTCTGTCTGTCTGTCTGTCTGTATGTATGTATGTATGTATGTATGTTTGCATGTATGTATGTATGTCTCTATGTATGCATGTATGTATGCATGGTTCTGCTAATTTGACCACCGGGATGGAAGAGAGAGAGAAAAAGAAAAAAAAAAAAGAGAGAGAGAGAGAGAGAGAGAGAGAGAGAGAGAGAGAGAGAGAGAGGATAGACAGACAGACAGACAGACAGACAGACATTGAAAGACAGACAGACAGACAGAAAGAGGGAGACAGACATACGGACAAAGAGAGAGAACGAACGAACGAACGAACGAACGAACGAACGAACTTTTGTTTATTCAGGGATATGAGATAAGCATACAAGTGTGCTTTTTTACACTCAGCCCTGAGGCTAAACAAAAATCCACAACAATAGTGCAGAAAGTAAATTGTCTATATATGTATACCAAAGAAGAGGAAGAAGAAGAAGAAAAAGAAAAGAAGAAGAAAAGAAGAAGAAGAAGAAAAGAAGAAGAAGAAGAAAGTATGAGAAACATAAATACGCAATATAGTGTACGCCAACTATTTACACGACTGACAAAGGCCACAGGAGATAATTCGGTGATCAATTAAAGAAAAGAATAAGACAGAGCATATGCTAGTTTAACCGTGAATTTTAAAAATAAACATTGATCCAATGATAATGGAAAATAGTACATACATATGAAATAATAAGTAAAAAGATAAAATATGCAGGGTTCAATTTCTGAATAACAACAGTTGCTGACATTTATACTTGTGATATTAGCTCAGACTGAATACTAGGGAACTGTTAAAATGTTTTTCATTTTTTCAAATAGAAGGCGTTTATACGCAACTTTAAACGAATTAATGCTTTTCTTCTGTTTAACATATTTTGGCATAGAATTCCAAAGTGTTCCACCGGGTAAACTAAGCTACTTTTAAAAAGATCGATTCTGGTTTCGGTATAATTATGTTGTTAGTATATCTTGATTGATTGATTGGAAATCTTGCAGATATATTTGGGGGTGCTAATTGGTTCATAATTCTGTACATCATTATTGCTTTATTATATTCAAATTTATAAGAAAGGGGCAATATATCTACTTCGAGGAAATTTCTTGAGTAGTTAATGTTGATGTTTGTTGAAGTACTGTTTTGATAGCCCGCTTATGGGCCCTGCGCAACGGTTTTAACGTGATTGCACTGCAAGAATCATAGAGAGTAGAAGAATAGTCAATGTAGGACTGGATATAATGCATGATAGAAATGTTTACGAGAGTTTATATCTAGGAATTTTTTTAACTTAGAAAGCTGAAAAATTTTCTGAGAAACTCGTTTGCTTAAGTTGGAAACATTGTGGCGACCAGGAAAGATTATTGTCAATAGTGATTCCTAACACTTTATGAGTACTAACTTCTTCTAGCTTGTTGTTATTAATAAATATAGGGGGCATTGGAGTACTTAAATTTTGTCTTTTTTGACGAGACGTAATGAGCATGTACTTTTGTTTTCTGATCATTTAAGGACATGTGATTCAATTCTGTCCAGTTAATTAGTCGAGTTACATTTTCTTGCAGGTTATCTGATAAGTGTTTCAAATCAGTATGTTTGAATTAATTGAGTGTCATCTGCAAAAAGTTGAGATGAGTCTTTAATATGCAGAGGGAGATCGTTTATATAGATTAAAAAAAAAGAAGGGGACCAAGTACTGACCCTTGTGGTAAAACCAAAGTTTAGGGGTAAACAGCTGGACTGAGTGTTGTTAATGAGAACTGATTGTTGTCGATTAGTGGGGAATGACTTAATGAGAGAAAGACCAGGGTCAGCGATTTTGTAAAGAGCCAGTTTACGTAATAATAGATGATGATTTATGACATCAAAGGCTTTACAGAAATCAACAAAGAGGACTCCAGTGCATTCTAAATTATTGATAGCCGCTAGCCATTGATCAACTAAGTTTATTAGTGAGTTATGACAAGAGTGATTCGATCGAAATCCAGACTGGCTGGGATGGATTAGATTATATTTAAAGAAAGGGGAAGACAAATGTTTGTGGATGTGTTTTTCGAGAGGTTTCGATAGAAGCGAAATGACAGAAATTGGTCTGTAGTTTGAGGGGTCCATTTTATTTCCAGATTTAAAAAGAGGTATGACTTTAGCTTTCTTAAGTATATTAGGAAAAAAGCATTTATTTAAACACAAATTGTATAAATACGTAAGTGAATCAGAAATGATTGGGGCACTTAGCTTTAAAATGATACCATCTAAGTTATCAAGACCTCTAGTTCCATTTTGCTTCATATGTATAAGAGAAAAATAAACATCATATATAGATATTGGAGGAATGATCAATTCTGTTTCTATTGATTTAGAGTTACAGAAGTCAGAGAGAAGTTTCAAATCATTATTGCCTGATTTGTCATATATATTATATATATATATATATATATATAATATATATATATATAATAATATATATTTTATAATATATATATATATATATGTATGCATACACACACACACCTCAGCTCTGCCAATTTCCTTTGTTGAAAATGTACGTACCTGTCTATGTGTCTGTCGTCTGTCTGTCTGTCTGTCTGTCTGTATGTATGTATGTATGTATGTATGTTTGCATGTATGTATGTATGTCTCTATGTATGCATGTATGTATGCATGGTTCTGCTAATTTTGACCACCGGGATGGAAGAGAGAGAGAAAAAGAAAAAAAAAAAAAAAAGAGAGAGAGAGAGAGAGAGAGAGAGAGAGATAGACAGACAGACAGACAGACAGACAGACATTGAAAGCCCAGACAGACAGACAGAAAGAGGGAGACAGACTACGGACAAAAAAGAGAGAACGAACGAACAAAACGAACGAACGAACGAACTTTTGTTTATTCAGGGATATGAGATAAGCATCAAGTGTGCTTTTTTACACTCAGCCCTGAGGCTAAACAAAAATCCACAACAATAGTGCAGAAAGTAAATTGTCTATATATGTATACCAAAGAAGAGGAAGAAGAAGAAGAAAAAGAAGAAGAAGAAGAAAAGAAGAAGAAAGAAGAAAAGAAGAAGAAGAAGAAAGTATGAGAAACATAAATACGCAATATAGTGTACGCCAACTATTTACACGACTGACAAAGGCCACAGGAGATAATTCGGTGATCAATTAAAGAAAAGAATAAGACAGAGCATATGCTAGTTTAACCGTGAATTTTAAAAATAAACATTGATCCAATGATAATGGAAAATAGTACATACATATGAAATAATAAGTAAAAAGATAAAATATGCAGGGTTCAATTTCTGAATAACAACAGTTGCTGACATTTATACTTGTGATATTAGCTCAGACTGAATACTAGGGAACTGTTAAAATGTTTTTCATTTTTTCAAATAGAAGGCGTTTATACGCAACTTTAAACGAATTAATGCTTTTCTTCTGTTTAACCATATTTTGGCATAGAATTCCAAAGTGTTCCACCAGAGTAAACTAAGCACTTTTAAAAAGATCGATTCTTGGTTTCGGTATAATTATGTTGTTAGTATATCTTGATTGATTGATTGGAAATCTTGCAGATATATTTGAGGGTGCTAATTGGTTCATAATTCTGTACATCATTTTTGCTTTATTATATTCAAATTTATAAGAAAGGGGCAATATATCTACTTCGAGGTAATCTTGAGTAGTTAATGTTGATGTTTGTTGAAGTACTGTTTTGATAGCCCGCTTATGGGCCCTGCGCAACGGTTTTAAACGTGATTGCACTGCAAGAATCATAGAGAGTAGAAGAATAGTCAATGTAGGACTGGATATATGCATGATAGAAATGTTTACGAGAGTTTATATCTAGGAATTTTTTTAACTTAGAAAGCTGAAAAAATTCTGAGAAACCGTTTGCTTAAGTTGGAAACATGTGGCGACCAGGAAAGATTATTGTCAATAGTGATTCCTAACACTTTATGAGTACTAACTTCTTCTAGCTTGTTGTTATTAATAAATATAGGGGGCATTGGAGTACTTAAATTTTGTCTTTTTTGACGAGACGTAATGAGCATGTACTTTGTTTTCTGATCATTTAAGGACATGTGATTCAATTCTGTCCAGTTAATTAGTCGAGTTACATTTTCTTGCAGGTTATCTGATAAGTTTTTTCAAATCAGTATGTTTTGAATTAATTGATGTGTCATCTGCAAAAAGTTGAGATGAGTCTTTAATATGCAGAGGGAGATCGTTTATATAGACTAAAAAAAGAAGGGGACCAAGTACTGACCCTTGTGGTACACCAAAGTTTAGGGGTAAACAGCTGGACTGAGTGTTGTTAATGAGAACTGATTGTTGTCGATTAGTGAGGAATGACTTAATGAGAGAAAGACCAGGGTCAGCGATTTTGTAAAGAGCCAGTTTTACGTAATAATAGATGATGTTTATGCACATCAAAGGCTTTACAGAAATCAACAAAGAGACTCCAGTGCATTCTAAATTATTGATAGCCGCTAGCCATTGATCAACTAAGTTTATTAGTGCAGTATGACAAGAGTGTTTCGATCGAAAATCCAGACTGGCTGGGATGGATTAGATTATATTTAAAGAAATGGGAAGACAAATGTTTGTGGATGTGTTTTTCGAGAGGTTTCGATAGAAGCGAAATGACAGAAATTGGTCTGTAGTTTGAGGGGTCCATTTTATTTCCAGATTTAAAAAGAGGTATGACTTTAGCTTTCTTAAGTATATTAGGAAAAAAGCATTTATTTAAACACAAATTGTATAAATACGTAAGTGAATCAGAAATGATTGGGGCACTTAGCTTTAAAATGATACCATCTAAGTTATCAAGACCTCTAGTTCCATTTTGCTTCATATGTATAAGAGAAAAATAAACATCATATATAGATATTGGAGGAATGATCAATTCTGTTTCTTTTGATTTAGAGTTACAGAAGTCAGAGAGAAGTTTCAAATCATTATTGCCTGATTTGTCATTTTTTATTGTGATAACAGCTATATTGCAAAAATGTTTGTTTAGAATCTGGGCAGACATTTCCTTAGGAATAACAGTTGCCTTGTCAATACATTTATTGGTAAGAATATTTATGGCTTTCCAAATAGGTTTGGAATTATTCTGGGGACAAGCTGAAAATTAAGTTTTGAAGTAATTCCTTTTTGAATATCGCAACATAGATGTGACCTTGTTTCTTTGTTTCTTATATTCTTCAAATTGTTTAGTTTTCAAGAGATTATTCCTTATATGTATGGCTTCTTCAATTTCTTTAGATAGCCATGGGGGTTTGGGTGAATATCTTACCTTTTGGTGACAAATGGGGCATGTTTATTGTATATATCAATGAAAAATTTTGTGCCAGAGTTCAAAAGCTTGGTCAGGATCTGTATACTGATAAACATAGGATAATTGTGATTCTGCTAAATCTTTAAGGAAAGCATTCTTATCAAAACTGTTTAAAAGATCTATATGTAACAGTTTTACGTCCGGGTTTAGGAATTTTTATATTCTTTTAAACCAAGTTACGCATATGGGTAAATGATCACTACAACCACAGTAGGGAGTGAAATATTTCAGTAATATTTGGTACTTGGTGAACATAGATATGATCGATTAAAGTTTCCGATGTAGAATAATGCGGGTAGGAGAATTAACTAATTGTGACAGCCCAAAATTTACGAAAAGTTGATTCCATTGGGGATTACTTTTACAAAGATCTATATTGAAATCTCCTAAGAGGACGACTTCGCAATTTGTGAGTGAAACGTCTTCCATCATATTGTTAAAAATTTATCATACCAATTGACACGTTCCACTGGATTCCTATACAGAAATCCAATAAGTAATGGTTTTATTGTTTTTAATCTTAACTTCAATCCAAATCGACTCAACGCCATGACTTTCGAAAGCTGTTACACGTTGATAAGTTAGAGAAAGACTAAATAAAGTATCAAACCTGTTTGTAAAGGACCTACTGGGTCAAGGCGAATGTGATGGTACCCTGGTATTGAAAGCTCAGAATCGGATATATGATTTGTTAGTCTTGTTCAGCACAGCAAAATATATGGAATTGCTTTCCAGAATTAAATAAGATGGAGGCAAGTTCATCGCGCTTGTTAAGTATATGATTAATGTTTAAGTAGCCTATTCTAAGACCCTCTTTACTTGCCAGTCATGTACAGGCGACATTTTAGACGAGAAAACAATTTGCCACAGGTACTAGATCAATGAAATTCGATTTACAATCCAAAGAAAACACAATCAAAACAAACGAATTGGCAAAAGTCACACTAGAGCTCCAAACATGCAAAGTACATTTATGGCAATGAAAAAGAATGCGAAAATAAATCTGTTATGGTAACTCATAAAGTCACAAACAAGTTATTTTAGACTGACCGCCAAAATCCTCAATAACTAGAAACAGACAAGAATCCAATCACAATAGTCCCGGTCCGGTCCGAGGGAGACAGTTCAATGCCGACATGACTGTGGTAACATGAAACACAGCCTTAAAACAAAACACAAGCAGCAAAATCACATACATGTTCTGTGATAAAAAGGGAAGAAAAGCATACATTCCCCCCACCCCCACCCCTTTTTCTTCACCCACCACATGATCATCAAAGACATATACGTTTAAACCAGTTTAACAATATCCATAGATAATAATTTACAACTACCATGCTGAATTTGTTTTTTGGTAAGCCAGCTGTGATGCCATGTTCAAAATTTGTTGGGCATACTGACCAACAGGGTTGTAAGGTTGGGCCAGTCCTTATGATTATAAGGGGACTGAGGCCACATAGGCGAGGAAATAAGGATTCAATAGAATTTCCTCCATGGGACTGTCTTGGATAGTGGGCCATATCTGGCAACCATTGCAAGTGGTGGGGATGGGATCGGAAGAATTGGGGTGGGGGGGGTAAGAAGCCAATTGAATTTTGTCTATCAAAGGAACGTGAAAGAGAAAGCGAAGAGGTTGGAGCTTCAAAAAGGGCATTGGGATTTCCTCTTTCTGTCAACTGGCTACCTTTGGCAAACAAGCCGACATACCTGAGACCTCTCTCGTTCTCTCTGGAGGATTACTTCATGAGGAGGACCTACAGGTCAGGGGCCATCCTGTCAGAGCCTATCCTGTCCTGGGACATCCTGTTAGGTGCCAACCTATCAGAGATTATCTGACCATTAGGGTGGGAGGGTAACATGGGGAAATGGGAGGAGGAGTACAATGGAGGAACACGCGTATTCCTAGGGTGCCTGAATTGGGCCAATGCAGAGCATCTGACACTGTTTCGCTGTAATTGGGGTTGGTTCTCAACATGTTACCATATTTAGCCACATGGTTTGGTTGTCGCTGATAACTCTCAGAGTAACCATCGGAGAACTTTACACTCTGAGAAAAGTCTTGAACTCCCCGATTGAATGGACTGTGGAAGGACTTTTTCTGAAATTTACAGCCAGAGACGCTGTCCCTTTCAGATTGGGATGAGTGGCATCACTGTAACGCCGTTTTTCGGGGGCACCACTTCTGGCCACAAAGGCGTCGTGATTGTCGACCAGGTCGACTTTCATGCTTGTACAGGCCGAGTACATTTTTTATTGGATGGCACTATGCTATTATTCAGCTGGTGTCGGCCTTGGGCAGGAATGATAGAGCTCAGAGCAATATAAGCAGCACGAAACAGGTCTGACACAGCTCAATGAGTTCACGCCATACCTGGATAGTAATAGGACCACTATGACAATCATTTACTCCAACATGAAGAATGAGAGTCATAATGTGTTCTTGTTTCTCTGTAAACTTTTAACCACTGAATCATGTCCTGAACTTTAAGGCCTGTATACAAATCTTAAATAAGGGGTCTGTGTTGGTCTGAAGCCTCTTTGGGTTTATGTATCTGATGACTGAATCGCCTATCAGTAGGGATGAAGTTCTGTTTGGAACTTCATGCGAGCCAGAATCTGTTGCGGGATTTCTTTGGTTCATCTGAACTTGCATTTTGTACAGAACCCTGCATCCGTGAAAAGCCTTCAAAGTTATCCTCTATTTTGGCCAGAGACTGCTGGCTCTTTTCAGCATTAGCTGATGGGTCTTCACTGGCTAAGACCTCAAAAGGATTGTGGACTGCAAGTTAGGCATCAAGACTGTCGATGGAAATGAAGGACTGGAATTGGAATCATTGATAATATGATTTCGATTTAACACATTTTCGGAGACTTCATTTTTGAAGCACTATCCATATCAGTGTTAGTAAAACCAGGAGAAAGGGCTGTACCACTGAGTGTGTTGGGGGAGGAAATAGGAGATAAATCAGTGTCTACAGGAAAAGACACTGTGTTCTGTTGTACCTGTACACTGGGCTTGGGACATTTCACAATCTCAGAATCCAGTGAGTGGACCTATTTTCTGACAGGACAGCGTTTGCTGGAGAGTCAACATCAGATGGGTCATACTGGGTAGAAACACTTATCCCTGCAGTGCCATTTGGATAGTTAACATCATTAAGATCACATTGGATACAAACACTCATGGACTTAGTTTTCTTAAATAATCGCTTAATATCAGAATAAAGAGTGCCAACTTGAGTTTTTAAACGAATGATTTTCATTTGATAGACTTTGAATGGTCGTGTCTAGTTTTGAAATGGAAGCTTCAAGAGAATAAAAGTGTGAATCCAATGACTTCGTTTTGGTTATCAAAATGGAGCTTAAGTTCATTTTTGATAGCATTTTGGAATCTTCAAGCTTTGATACAAACTGGTCCACCCAAATTCTTTCTGTTGGATAAGTAAATCATCAAGAGTGGTTTCAATGCTAGTCAGTTTGTCATGCACAGAACCGTCTGCGGGCTTCATGAAGCAGAGTGCTCGTCTACGGATTCTTTTCGAGTGTTTATGTTTTCTTGTCTTTGGAGTAGACTGACTGCTTTTTGTGTGTGTGTTTGAGTGTGCTATTGCACATGTTTGCCTGTCTTTTCCGTGTACTGTTGACTGAGTGAGAATTTCATCTGAAAAAGGAGAATCAGACAAGAGGTCACTCGCACAATCGTCAGATGCATTTAACTTTTCAGGGGAGGAGGGAGTAGAAGGGGGAGAGGGACTTTGACTGCGTCATCAATGCACACGGGTGATGCAAAATGAAAATCATGGTCATCTGCCAAGAAAGTCAATGGAATTGATGTGAGGACTTTCCTTAACTTACTTATGTCTCCGTCCACGCAATGTGTCGCGATATCGTTTTTCAAGCTTCACACTTCTTTCCCCGTCCCATTTGATACAGTCGGCTCCTTAGTAGTAGTAGTATAGTAGTAGTAGTAGTAGTAGTAGTAGTAGTAGTAGTAGTATATAGTAGGGACTGGCTTCATTAGCCTAGACCTCGCGGTCTATCATGTGTCCCCTCTAAATTTCTTCACGTTTTGGGTCATATGGCATGCTACAATTAATATCTTCATTGCAATCCATCATAGTCATGAAACAATTCTCTAAATTTTGAATCATTTTCTAGAAAATTCTTGAAAGTATTAATATCAGGTGCAAATTTAATGGTAGTAGGTATTTCATTCCAGTGGTTAGCAACTCTATAAGAAAATGAAAATTTACGTTGATTAGTGTTACAGTGCTTTATAAAAATCTTTCCTTCTGAGTTTCTAGTACTCGAAGTTTTGTGCAACAGAAAAGAATGTCTCAATGTCAATATCATCATAGCCATTAAAGATCTTATATACTTGAATTAGGTCACCCCTGATCCTTCTTCCTCTCAGCGAGTGCAGATTCAAATATTTCAATCTTTCATTATATGATAAGTTTTTGCTATGCTTCAGCAATTTGGTAGCTCGTCTTTGAACCTTTTCTAACATTATTGATTGACGCTTTAAAAAAGGGCTCCAAATCACATTAGCGTACTCCAAATGTGGCCTGACAAAAGCTTTGTATAATTTCAAAAAAGTATCTTTATCTAAATAAGTAAAACTCCTTTTATGATACCTAACATCTGGTTCGCTTTATTTACCACTCTCTGTAAGTGAGGGTCAAATGACAACCTGCTATCGAAGGTAACACCCAAGTCTTTTTCTTCAGTAAGAGCCACTACTTGGTGATAAACATCATTCTCCATCATTTTATATTCATTATTTTGATTATTATCCTGACGTGCAATACACCCCCACTGGTCATTTGAAATACAGATTCCACGACTCAGACCACTCTTGCAGTTTGTAGATATCGTTTGAATACAAGTACTCTTTGATGTACAATTGTAAATCTTAGTATCATCTGCGAATATTTTACATGGACTGACAAGGTTATCTGGTAGATCATTTATAAAAATAGTGAAAAGAACCGGTCCCAGTATACTTCCTTGAGGAATACCACTAAGTACATTACATTTCTTTGATTTGGCTGCCCCCACTCTGACTTGTTGAGTTCTATCACTCAGAAAGTTTTTGATCCATTTTAATAAGGTGCCACCAATACCGTATGCTGCTAGCTTTATAAGGAGTCTCTTATGCGGAACCGTATCAAAAGCTTTTCTAAAATCCATGTATATGATATCAATTCCTTGTCTGCTATCTAGCATTGTTGTTATATCCTCCATAACCTCTAACAGCTGTGTGACACATGATCGTTTTTTTCGAAAAACCATGCTGACATTTAGAATATAAATAATTATCTGTAAAATAGGAGACCATTGAGTCTCTGACAATACTTTCTAAAACCTTGCATAAGATACAAGTAAGACTTACAGGTCTGTAGTTGCTCGGTTCACATTTTGTACCTTTCTTAAAAATCGCTGTCACCTCTGCCGTTTTCCAGTCTTCAGGTAATACACCAGTTTCAAGTGTCTTATTAAAAAATGAACACAGTGGAACAGATAGTTCCTCACACAGCTCTTTTAGTACCCTTGTTGGCAATAAATCAGGACCCTGTGCCTTATTTGGGTTAAGTTGTTTTAATTTACTCTCCACAGCTTTGGGAGTGACTCGAATTTCTGTTAACATTACCCCATTTGAATAACATCCTTCTCTCAAGTCCGGAATGTCGCATAAATTTTCTTGGGTAAATACACTTGAAAAAAATGTATTTAACATTTGAGCCTTATCCATGTCATCCACCGCAAATGTACCATCAGGTCTCTTTAATGCACTTATACCTGTACTCCCTTTTCATTTGCTGTTGCACATACCTCCAAAACTTTTTTGGATTTATTTTACCTTCATTGGCGATCTGCTTCTCATAATCTCTCTTATTCTTTTTAAAAAACTTTTTACATTTGTTTCTTTCCTTTATGTATTTCAGATAAGCATAACCTGATTTAGTGGTAAGGTATCTTTTGAATAGTTTATATTTCTTTTTGATACATCGAACGCTGTCTTATTCATCCATACAGGTTGTACTTTTTTAGTAATCCCTAACTTTAACTTTAGGGATACATTTCTCCATACCATTATGCAGTAATCTTTTTATGTAGTTCCAACTCTCTTCGCTATTCATTTCTGACATCACCGACCAATCATGATCATTTACAATCTTTCTAAACTTATAATAATCGCCCTTGCTAAGTTTGTAAATATACTTAACCTGTTTTTTTACTTTTTTATTAGAATGTGAAGCTGAAATGCCAAAACATCATGGTCACTTTTACCCACTGGGTCAAGATGCACAATGTCCGAAATAAGATTATCTTCGCTTACAAGTATCCAGTCATCCAATGTAGGGTTTTGATCAATTCTCCTCCTTGTCGGTTTGCTTACCTTCTGTATCAAAAAGGATCTAGCACATTTTGTTTAATGCTGTCATTTTTCTCCTGTCCATTTTCCATCCCAATGGACGCCTGGAAAATTAAAGTCGCCCATAATACACACCTTAGTATACTTCGATACCATATCAGATTTAAGTATTTGAAATAATTTCTTATCATTTTCTTCACTGCTAGTGTTTGGGCTTCGGTAAATACATCCAAATAAAATTTTAACATCTTGGACACTTTCGACTGAGCACCACACACTTTCCTGAAATTCACACACATTTATTTCCTCACACGCTCGCGCATTCATTGACTTCTCGACATGCAATGCTACACCTCTTAACTGGTTTTTGTTTACAAACATGTCATAATTAGGGATGGCAAACTCTGATTCATTCAAAACATTTGGGTGCTTCGGTTTTATTTCCGTCAGTGCTATAACACTGGGCTTGATCTCTTCTATTCTTGTAAATAACTCATCTTTTTTATTCAGTAAAAACCATCAACATTAGAGTATAAAACTGTAACCTCTTCTTCCCTTCCCTGAAAAAATCTTCCTTTTTTCTGTCTACTATTTATACCCATTTACATGGTTTGTATTCTTCAGTCAGTTCTGTCTTGGTTTGGGGTCTGTGGCAGACTCTAGGCCTCCACCTGTTCGTTGGTCGTTACCAGCCCCCTTTGTCAGAACCACAATCTTGCCGTTTCTTTATTGCTAGGTTTTGTTCGCCTGCCTCACTTCTTCTTTTTTTCTCAACTCTGAGAGCCTGATTGATTTCTCTTTTTTTTTTGGTGTAGTCAGGATTCACATAAATTCGGTCTTTGCTGATTGGGGCGTTCTTGTTCAGTTCTGGAGCTTTTCTAACGATCTCTCTCTTTTTTTCTTCAGTTTTGAGTGTAACTCTCAAATCCTTGGTTTATTTCCCCCTTCCCTTCCTAGCCTGACAGGTTCTGTAACATCATCTGCCTCAACATCAACAAGTTTGGCAAGCAGGGATTTGGCAGCTTCGAGATCTTCCTCTTTTCTCTCTGAATTGACTGTTTTAGCGCTCTCCTTCAGGTTCACAATAACACCATTCTTTTTCTCTTCTCCACCTCCAACTTTTCTTCCAACATTTCACCTAGTTTTTCCCGTCCACAACCTCCTCGATCTTTTCCTCCAACTTTTCACCCATCAAACCCCTTTTCCAGACTTTCAAGCCGAGCACTTAAAGAGTGAACCAGCGGGATGAGATCGAGTAGTTTATCCAGTCTGTTGTCCTGTCTGGACTTTTTTGGCCTTGATCAGTAAGACACGGCTGACATACCCATTGTAAGTTAGGCTGACGGGATCGGATAAACGCCCCGAATGCTGATGCGTTCAATCCGCTACACTTCTGATGTGCCCAATTTTTGCATACAAAGCATTCAATACAATTTTCATCTTCATCACAGGCCACATCACAATAAATGCACTGCCATGCGGCTACACTGGCGTTTGTCGGTATTTCTTCTCGTCTTTACTGCACTGTTGACCTGTATCAACAGAACTTGAAGTTGACACAGCAAAGTTCCGTTTTTCTGCCTGGTGAAGTAGAGAGTCACGGTAATGCGTTTGCTGTTCTGGTAATACAGGCGTAGAACAGACTTTGCCAGGCATGGGTGGTGTGGTATCGCTTATCCAGCGTGGCAGACTGACAGGATTTCCATCACTAAACATAGTCACTGAATTCTGTTACAATGGAGTCATTAATAATGGCTGAATAGCGATAAAACAGGGCGTTCTCCACACTAGAAGTTCATGTTGAAAACAGGAAAACTTTTTCTGAATGCAGTCAAGTGTGGGCTGTAGTTTATTACTCGTGAGCTGTGGTGAGTCAGTCATGATAACTTAATTAGATATAATCATGACAACATAGGGCCATCCCACTCGGACACGGGGCACGGGGCGAAAGAACTCAGCACTTCATGACCAGGTTACGACGGCTCTCACTGGTGATCAACATTGCACGCACACAGTTGTCCCACAGCACGTGCAATTCACATTTCCTTCACGCCACCGTAGGACTTGAAAACACGGTTCACTGTTTTTTTTTTTAAACTTGTTCTTTACTCTTAGTAAATTATTAAATCGCTGATTAAGAAACAATCCTCCTTAATCACATCCGAATGTTTGCACCATTCCATCACATCACCTTCACACTCCTTCTTGAAAAATATCAATACGGTACATCGCCTACATACTGGTAAATTTGACCATATTCGTAGACAACAAATTAAAGCGACCACTCGGCATGAAGCAGGGAGAGAGAGAGAGAGAGAGAGAGAGAGAGACAGACAGACAGACAGACAGACACACAGATAGACAAAGACAGACAGACAGACAAAATGGGGGAGAGAGAGACAGACAGACACATATGCACACAGACACACACACACACACACACACACACACACACACACACACACCACACACACAATGGGGGAGGACTGGTGGGGTATTGATTTTAGTGAATTTTGGACAGTATATATCGAATTCTTTTCAAATGGAGAGTTAACAAATATGGAGAATTTTTTTTATTGTCATGTAGACTTTAAGCTGTTCAGATATGCGTTGGATTTGTAAAGGTTTCTTGAAATGCTGTAATTAGTTACTGTTTTGTAGAGTCGTTGGATGTGAACTTTAGACATACGGTCCAGGAGTAGGTCAGCTTGGTTTACGAGAGGGCAAAGGGAATTTTGCGATCCAGGTCATCTGCTCGATTTCTCAAGCCAGCTGGTAATGTAATATGGCATTTTCCCCTCAGAAATTTAAAGTTATATAATGTCTTATCGGATTCAGCCTGCTGATTTTCAAGAAATATGCCTAGTGCTTGTAAATTATCATCTGGTGTTAAGTCGTACGATCACTGGAAGATTTACTGTCGGTTGGAGGAGAGAATTATCTGTGAGTGTGTGGATGGGCGCGTGGATGCGTGCGATTGCGCGTGACACCCACCCTATATTGCTGAAGCGTCGTTGATATGTAACATGTGAACGTTGAAGTGAGATTGTCAAGAGAGAGAGAGAGAGAGAGAGAGAGAGAGAGATGAGAGAGAGAGAGAGAGAGGAGAGAGAGGAGAGCATAACAGCTACGACAAATCCAGATTGGAAGATAGGGTTCTAAGGAGGAGGAGGAGGAAGGATTGGAAATACGTGAAAAGAAAAAGAATAAAGAGATGGAGAAATAGCGCACAGACGTATATGAACCTCTTATTTCATGTCTGTAATGAAATTCCAAGTCATAAAAGCAGTTCAGTTAATGCGTTTCTACAGCAAAAGCGATTGAAACACGGGCTTTCTAATCTTTATGCAACAGTTTCCATAATTAAATTGTGTTTTTTTGTGTGTCTTTTTCAATCTAGTTAGAGATTCTGACAAATAGTTTGATTTTAAAGGATGTTAGTCTCTTACCGTCGTGTCGACATTTTCTTCACGTTCCATGTTTGTTTGTTTTTTTTTCCCCTGTCTCAATGACAGTTTCTTCTCTTTGAATTGAATGACAGGAGCTGATATTTCTACTCTTGGACTCCTTTGCGTTTTGTTTTTCTTTTCCCTTCCCAAAGAGTTTCTTCTCCTAGAATTAAATGACTGGAGTTGATAGTACTGCTCGTCGACTTATCGGCTTCGCTCTGTCACCATATCTTTTAATTCCTCTCTTTTACCTTTTTTTTGTCCGTATAAAAATTCTTTTTATTTGATTCTGTCGTCCCTTTGGCGCTTAAAAAAAATCTGATAAACAAAAATCAACCCTATTACATTTTGCACGTTTTGTTGGTGTTCTTTGTCCAGTGTTTGTTTGTCTGTTTGTTTGAGTTATTTTTTGTTTGGAGGTGAGAAGAGGGCTAAGAGCGGGGCAAGGCGCGAGTCAGGAAGAGGTACATCTTGAAGTTTGCGATGATAAACATTAGCTCATTGTATCCCCCCCCCCCCCTCTCTATCAGCAGTTTTGTTCTTCCCCAGCTCCTTCTTTCTGGCTTCATTTTGTTTGTCTTGTTTGTTCTGATAATTATCCTGATACTTTACTTTCACTATTTTAGGTTTTGTCAAGTTTTTAAACATATTTTCTATAGTTTTTTTTTCTTTCTGCGTTCTCCTTAATCACCCTGGACTTCCGTCATCCGCATATGCTATTTTTTTCTTTCTTCATTTGTGTGTTTCTTTCTTTCTTTCTTTCTCTTGCTTTCCTTTTTTTTTTTTTTTTCCTTTCTTTCTTAGGTCTCTCCCCCCCCCCCTTTTTTTTTCTTCTTTCCTTTAGCCAAATATAATTCTGTATTTTAGCCGAATATAATACTCGTACGTTGGTAGCTGAGTTTCTGCATTTGTATTTATGGTCATTTCTTCATTATTTCATTATTTTAAAAAAGCTCTGTGGAGCTTAATGTTGCGACTAACATCATTATTCTGGATTGATTTTTGGCGTTTATCTCTTCTTTCTGTCCTCATTTTGTTGTTGTTGTTGTTGTTGTTGTTGTTGTTGTTGTTGTTGTTGTTGTTTCATCCTATATTTTTCCTTTTTGACCATTCTCTTTTCAATGTGTTGCATTTTTTCAATCTGCATTAATATTCATTGTTACAAAACTTTCTTTTTATTTTGTACGATCCTCTCCGTCCTCACTCGGGTCCTTCTCTCCGCTCTCCCCCTAGGCCCTGTCTCATGTTTGTTTTCTGCTATTTAGGTAGCACGTTAACACTTTCCTGGCAGAGGTATAACTCAGTTTGGTCTCACCAATAGTTATCTTCTTGTTATTGTGTTACCCAAGCCTATATTTTGTCGTGAAACTGAATCGTTTTCGTGAGTTTTGTTCCTTCGTTTTCTTATTTCAGGCCTTATTCGTTTCTACCTTCTATTATTCATTCATGTATTCACTAGAATAAATATGTATTGATGGTCTGAATTTGTTTCTGCTTTGTTTATTTTCAAAAGTCAGATTTAATGGACACAGAGAAAACTTTTAACTATAAAACAGGGAAAAGGGGGATCGGATTTAAGAACCCAAGTGAAGTCCTGAAAGAGAGAAATTATAACAAAAACAAAGAAAGCAATTAATGATAAACAAACATACATTAAGAAATGAATAGGGATAGCGAGGAAAATGTAGAAACCCGTGATGATACCAACATTAAAAGAGATAGTTTACAGGAGTCTGCACAACACATCTGCCAGTACTAATTGCAACTTAGAGGAAAAACACACACACACACACACACACACACACACACACACACACACACACACACACACACACAAACACACACACACACACACACAAACATACACGCGCGTGCGCGCGCGCGAGCACGCACGTACCAACTCTCAACAAAAATAATTTACATTACTTGACACGAAACAATCGAACCTCAAATGGTATAACACTAAGGAAAACAAAACAAACACAAACACCAAAAAGAAACCAAGATCCAGAGAAAAGAAGAGAAAAAAAAAGAAAGAATTGAAGCAAGACACAGAGAACGAGAGAAAGCAAGCAAGCACACACACACACACACACACACACACACACACACACACACACACACACACACACACACGCACGCACGCACGCACGCACGCATGCACGCACGCACGCACCCCCCCCCCCCCTGCCCCACGAACCCAACACACACCACACACACACACACACACACACACACACACACACACACACACACACACACACACACGGACGCGCGCGCGCGCGCGCGTACGCGCGCACACACACACACACACACACACACACACACACACACACACACACACACACACACACACGCACACACACACGCGCGCGCGCGCGCAAACGCACGCAAACCCTCAAAAACGAGAGATAGAGAGAGAGATACAGAGAGAGAGAGAGAGGGGAGAGAGAGAGAGAGAGAGAGAGAGAGAGAGAGGCAGAGAGAGAGAGAGAGAGAGAGAGGAGAGAGAGAGAGAGAGAGAGAGAGAGAGAGAGAGAGAGAGAGAGAGTAAAGAAAAACGCAGATTGGATCATGAAATGGCAAACAAGTCATATCCTAAGAAATTTGTCCTCAGAGTAAAGACACGCGCACACATACACACACACACACACACACACACACACACACACACACACACACACACACACACACACACACACAAAACACACACACACACACACACACACACACACATGGAGTTGGTGCTTGTGAGTGTTGCATCTCGCTGGACTGTGGTGGAAGTCACTAACTAAAAGAAGATAATTTGAATTTGTTGTAGACAGTTGCTTTAGGCCAATGCTGCAGCGAATGGTGTCATATGAGTGTTTGTTGTATGTGCTGAGAATTCACAAACATTATATTTTCTTGCTTTCTCAGAACGAACACGTTTCCGTGTTCAAACGTTTATAGACAGAAATATTTCCTATTCGCACTTTGATTGTGATTTTCGCTTATTTTCGCTTTTCGATTGTGATTAATATAAATTATATTAGTCTTTTCTTTGTATATTATTTAACTTGTTAGACTGACTATAAGATTTGCTCGAGGCCCGGTATTTTGCCAAGCTCGGGGGTGTGTGTAGTGGATACATAATATGTGTTTTAAATGTATATTTAAATATATATATATATAAAAATATTATAATATATAAATATATATATTCTTAAAAATTTCCATTTCACTTTTGTTCTTTAATTTAAAATTTAAGAAAAACTGTTCTTCCAAAGTCCAAAACTAACGCAACAGCTTTATTTTGGGACCATGGCCTTCTAAACAGGGTTTTCCGAAAAGGCTATTTGAATTCAAAAAAACCCCAAGAAAAAAAAAAGACGAGTCGAACTATTCCCATAACAGGGGTAACACTTTCAATTATTTTTTTTTTGCGGAATCCCTTTTCCTCAGAAATAACGGCTAATGAGATACCGGATTGAAAAAATTAGATTTTAAACCGTTAAACCTAAAAGTACGGGCCCTATTGTGTACCAGCATCTTCTTATATTTAAAAAAACAAACAGCCTTGAAAACTAGGGGATTGAATCTGTAGGATTGAAATCAGTATGAAAAAAATAAACCACTTTTTATAGGATTTTATACAAAATCCATCTGAAACTCTGGACGGAAAGTACATTTTCATGTTCTCGGGATGAAGTAAAAAGCAAGCTTTGAAACTTTTAATTTTGGAATTTTAATAAGATTTAATAAAACCAAACCCCAAGTGGCATCAAAACTAACCACCGTCTTAAAACAACTTATTGCCCAACCAAAACCCAATAATGAGAGTAAAATCCTTAATAGATCACATTTATACAAACCAAACAGCCTCATTGAGCATGCTCTCCGCCTGGGAGGCGATCATAACCCCGTTTGTCTGACGGGTTCAAAACCGTAAAAAAATTTCCAAAAAGTAGGCAAAGATTATATTTTGGGAGCTTTAAAAATTTTTAAAGGGAAGAAGATTTCCTTTAGCCCTTCCGCAGCACATTGGAATATTATATCCAAAAAGAGATCCTGATGAAGCAACTGAATTTGGACTAACACATTTTTTTCTGTTATAAAACATGTCCTTCATCAAAAAAAGAGTCAGCAAGAAGCAAAACCCCCGTGGATAACAAAGAAATAGAACGAAATTAACATAAGAAATCATTTTAAAGAAATTTCCGGGAAAAAATAAAAATTTCCGTAAACAAAAAATAAGGTAAACCATGAAACGTAATCTAAGGTAATATTTTCAAAAGTGTTAATTTCTAAAAAGGGTTTTGACTAAAATTTTGGAAAGGGCTTTTAAAACATTTGAATAAAAAACAAGTCTAAAGAAATCAGGAAATTATCACAGTGTAACTGCAATCAATTAAACAACCATTTTGCTAGTATCGGGGGAAAAAATTATTTACATATGGGGTCCATAAAAATGACCTTGAACATTTAAAACACTACCTTGATTTAAAAGAATTAGCTTTTCCTGTACCCCCCAAACCAAATGACGTTTTGGACGTTAGTAAAAAGATTTACTTTAAAAAAATGGGGTACACGCGTTTAGAGGTTTAGATAAAAAAAGACTAAAGATTCGGTCCAATAATTCTGATACACTAACGTATTTTACAATTTAGCATAGAGAAAAAAACCCTTTTTCCCCTTGAATTAAGGAACTAAAGTAATTCATTTTTTAAAAATCTGGTGTAAGTCAATTCCATCAAAAAAAGCCCAAATTTTCTTTTCTCGTTTTTACAAAACTTTTTGAAAAACATTGCAAAATTTCTTTTTCTTACCTTACTAAAAAAAATTTACTCCACGACGTAAATCGGTTTTCCCGAAAATCTTCCTCCATAAAAACCCTTTGGTACACTTTTTTAAGCCTTTAGCGATAAATGAAAAAAATTTTTATGGTATTCTTTTTATGACTTAAAAAAGCTTTGATGTAATAAACCCCTTTTTTCCCTGTTGCGTAAACGGAACCACAAATTAACTCCAGAATTAAAAAATTCTTTCCCCATTCCTTGAAAGGGAAAACAATCATAACATTAACAAATAAAAGGGTCAAATTTAATTCTAAAATTTGGGTACCCAGGCTCTGTACTGGGGCCCTTAAGTTTACTGCTCGTCAATGTTTTACCTTATTTTTTGAAAGTAAATGCAAAATTTTGTGTGAACATCTTTTCATTCCAGGATTAAATTCCATATAGTTAGCTGAAACCTCCAAAATGATTTAAAAAAATTTATCAAAGGGACTCAGTTAAACCCAAAATTTTTTTAAAATGAAAGTAAAACCAAAGGCATGTTTGTATGTCCCCGACAAAAAAAGAAAAAAGAGAAGCAAAATTTCCCTTTTTAATTTTGACCAAAAAATAGAAGAAGTCGCTCCAAAAATTAGGAGTAATAATAAAAAATTTAACATGGGCCGACCCATAACGTCAAGGGGGAAAAGTCTCCCAAAAAAAAAACTTAAAAGCCCAAAATTTAAAAACTTTCCCGGGCACACATTTTCGAAACTCTTTTTTCCCGTGCCATTTCTTTTAATCATTGATTTTGCTCAACCCAGGGATAACTGCGTGAAAAAACCAAATTTAAAAATTTTTATCGATGTATAAAAGGCATTAAAAAATTTGTATTACAAAACAAGCACCCTAACAAAGAAACTATAAACAACTTTAAAAATTTAACCCCCCTCAACGATTTTTTTTTCACAAGCAGTATGCATGCATAAAGTACAAAAGGATATGCTCCCCAAAAAGATAAGAGATTATTTACAACTAACACTTATAGAATATCATTTATTATTTTCCCAACCAAGAAAAACTTTTAAATCTAGTCTTTTGTACTCCGGTGGAAAGTTGGAACAAACTACCAAACACTTTGAAAAACATAAAGAAAAAAAAATCAGTTTAAGAAAAATCTTAAAAAGCATCCTGGATGGTTTGCAATCAAATTTTTTCTCAAATTTTTTTGAAATAACTTTTCGTGATTTTTCATGAAGTTTCCTTGTGTATATGTTTATCCCATGTACATGTCCCGTTTTGCGTGTGTTTTCTTTGTAGACAAGTTTATGTTTTACAAACTTAACTTCTCTCCCCTCTCCTTCCCCCTCTCTCCTCCCTTTTTCTCTCTCTCTTCCCCCAACCCTTTTCTTTTCTCTCTCTCTTTCTCGTTATTTTCCCTTTATATGATAAATATAACGGGTTTAATTCTTTTTGACTCCTTCTCCCCCACCCCCACGCCTCCACCTCCCCCCCCCCTCCTCCCAATTTCCTCTCCCCTCCTATCCCCTCAATTTTACCCCACCCCCTCCCCCGCCCTTTTCCGCTGGTTTTCACTCTTTTTTATTTTTTTCGTTTTATTATTTTATTATTCAAATTTCTTTGTTTTGTTATATGGCTTGATGTAAGAAAACAGTTTTTCTGCTTATTCAATGTTCCATTGGAAATAAAAATTGACTTGACTTGACTTTACTTTACACACACACACACAAAAAGGGAAAAGAGAGAAGAGGAAAGAGAGAAAAGGAGGGGAGAGAGAGGAGAGAGAGAGAGAGAGAGAGAGAGAAGAGAGAGAGAGAGAATGATCTTGGCCCTAAAACAATTTGCTGTGTAGCCTCATTGAAATAATTTCCCCTTTTTTTGATCTCTGTGTACATTTTGTTCTTTATGACAGCCCCGTAATCAAGGATTCGTCAATGACCAAATATTTCTTGCGCATTTCCTTGTCATCTGTTTTAAACATTACTGCCGTAACGAACTCCCCTTCTCTCTCTCTCTCTCCTCTCTCTCTCCCCCTTTTCCTTCCCCTCTCCTCTCTCTTCCCCCTCTCTTCTCTGTCTGTCGTTTGGCTGCTGTCTGTCTGTTAATTTGCTGCCTTGTGCTTTTCTCCCTTCACTCAAGTCCGTCTCTAAATTTTTTCCCGCACACCTTTTCTTTTCCCTTCCCTCGTTTCCGTTTTTTTTCCATTTCATTTTTTTTTTTGAACGTATGTTTAGGAGAGAGAGAGAGAGGAGAGAGGAAGAGAGAGAGAGAGAGAGAGAGAAGAGAGAGAAAAAGAGAGAGAAGAGAGAGAGAGAGAGAGAGAGAGAGAGAGAGAGAGGGAGAGAGAAGGAGAACAATTCAGACGTGATGAAAGCCCAATTAAAAATAAAAAAATCATTTTTTTAAAAACGCTCACCGCTCTGTCTTTTCCAGACGAACCGAATCCATGGGGGTCTCGGGTTTGACAGATTAGTTTTTTAACCCTTTAAATTGCCTTTCTTTCAAGGGTTTTTACCTTGTTCTTTTGTGCAGAATACAGCTGGGAGAAACGTCCCAGACTTTATCCCTCCTTTAACTCCAGTCCTCCCCGCAGCCAGTCTCGTGTGTTGTGTGTGTGTGGGGGTGTGTGTGTGTGTGTGTGGTGTGTGTGTTTTGTGTGTGTGTGTTTGATGGGTTGGGTTGTTTGTTTTGTGTGTGTGTGTTTGTGTGTGTGTGGTGTGTGTGCATGTGGTGTGGGGTGTTTTTGTGGGTGTGTGTGTGGTTTTGTGTGTGTGTGTGTGTGTTCGATGTGTTATGGGGTA
>CM031602.1:29548051-29558051 GCA_018398815.1 Conus ventricosus
TTATTCAAAAATCACGAACACTGTGTTACAAGCAGCTGATCGTTCCATACCGAAATATTCTAATTTAAAATCTGACAAACATTCGGGAAACATCTGGTGGAACGAAGTTTGTGAGAAAGTTGTGAACGAAAAGAAACGTTATTCAAAATGTACTTACAGGATAAAAAAAAACAGAAAATCATATCCCCCTGAGGAAAGCGAATTCATTTAGTAACAAAACAATAGCACAAGTGAAACGGCAGTATTGGGCTGCATTTTGTACAGATGAGGTTTATAGCCATAAAGATCTACAAAAGATATGGACAAAATTCAGTAACATGAAAAATGGAGTACATTTACCATTATGTCCAGTCAGGATTGAAGGTAATGAATTTCCTTCTAACTTAAAAAAGGGCTGAGTCGTTCGTCGACATGTTTTCAGATACAATGCTTCCTAATAATCTTCCAAAAGAAATAAGAACTTTGAGGGAAAACGAGGCCCAAAAAGATATGTATAAAGATCCAGTACCAGATAATGCAAATTATGTCAATGCTCCAATTACTTTGAAAGAACTGAAAGACACGCTGTTTTCTTTAAGTGATAAGAAAACGTCAGTCGGAGCAGACGCAATATCTAGCATAATGTTAAAACATTTCCCGGGAAAACTGGATTATATTACTACATGAATTGTTTTAAAAATGCTGGGATGAAGGTCATATTCCAAAGGTATGGAAACACTCAATCATAGTTCCAATACCAAAACAAGGAAAGTCAAAAAAAGATAAAAATAATTACAGACCCATTGCTCTAACATCACACACCGGTAAGCTGCTGGAAAAGATCATTTTAAACAGACTAATTTACCATTGTGATAAAAGAAAAGTTATCCCTACCAATCAAGCAGGTTTCAGGAAGAAGAGAAGTACAATTGATCATTTAGTGAAACTAACAACACAGATTAAACATCAGTTTGCTCACAGAAAAAATGTACTGGCAACATTCTTTGATATAAAGAAAGCCTATGACCATGTCTGGCATGGTAGATTACTGTATAAATTAAAAAGTACTGGTCTATCTGGACATATCTATGACTATGTTAAGAATTTCTTATCTGACAGAAGTATGCAAACAAAAGTAGGCAACTCCTATTCCACCTTAAGATTTCCCAAATGGGAATCCCACAGGGATCAGTTATTGCCCCTCATTTATTCAATATTCTGCTCTATGATTTACCACAATCTGTGTCAAATAATATTGTAATAGTACAATATGCAGATGACATATGCATGTGGATGAAAGTTACATAAAAAGGAAACCCCCAAAAGACAGCTGAACTATTTTTGAAAATTGTATCAACGGGACTTGATAACTTAAATAATTACATGATGGAGAATGGACTTTTGTTATCACCGGAAAAAAACTAATCTTGTACTTTTCAATAGTGGGCCCGATCCACCAGATTTACCCATTTTTCGAATAGATAAAGAAATCCTAGAGTACAGACCGATGGTAAAATTTCTTGGAGTATATATTACTTCAAAGTTATCGTGGAACCATCATATTCAATATTTATTAACAAAGGCCAGAAAAAGTTTTAATTTTTTAAAAGTTATACAAAAACAAAACTGGGGCCAAGATGCTATGTACTCAAACACCTAGCATTATCGCTGATACGGTCAAGACTCACTTACGGACAAGAAGTTTTCTTCAGTGCCCCGACAAGTTTGCTGACGAAAATGCAGAGCTTGGATTGCAAAGCTTTCAAACTAGCTATAGGTGTACCATATTATGCATCGTCCCTAGGAACATATCGCGAAATTGGGTTATTACCATTAGATGAGTATCGACGGCTCGCTGTCGCAAAGTATGTCTTACGATCTTCAACATGTGACAACAATGTTGAAAACGAATTTAGTTTGAGATCTGATATTAACTTCCCTAAAAGAGCAAGATCAATCTCCTCGCTTACGACAATTAGGACTTTCACTTCCAATTTATTCGAAGAGTCAGGAATTAACCATACCGAAATAATTAAACCTCAACTTCCTTCATCTCCAGCCACCATGGGAACTTCAAAGAGCATCATTTGATATCAACCATTCGTCTTTGAAAAAAGGTGACAATGAAAACTTGATTGGCGTAACAGTAAAAGAGTATATAAAAAACTCGTACCCGCTTCATCTTCAGATATATACAGACGGATTCTCTTTTAGATACCAAAGAAGCAGGTGCAGCATTTGCTATTCCTTCTATAAAGGTGGAAAAATCTTTCTACCTTGGAAAAAACAGATCCATTTTTACAGCCGAGCTAACTGCCATTTTAATGGCCCTGTATTATCTTCTTGATCTTTTATTATCTTCTTATCTTCAAACACTTCAGGCCCTCTTTTGTGTCGATTCAAAATCGGTTTTATTTGCCCTCAGCAAATCAACAACAATAAGAAAAGATTTAATTACAGACATTCATGAATTAATACATTTTTTGGTTAAAAGGGATACGAGTATCTCTTTCTGCTGGGTTCCTTCTCACTGTGGTATTCAGTTTAATGAGAGGGTCGACAGAGCAGCAAAGCGGGGAGCAAGAAATACAAGCGAGTCAGAATGTGTCAGTATTCCATTGTCTGTCCATGAGGGATACAGTCTATTAGAAAATGCGTGTTGGAAACATTTTAGAAAAAAACTAAAAAGTTCTGGATGTTTTCTAGATACTCACTCACGCCAGCTAATAAACATTGACACACTTAATTCATATCATCAATGTAGCTTACCTTATTCACGGATTATAATTTCTTTGATTTATAAGATCAAATTGAATGCTTTTAAGACAAAGTTCTGTAAGAACATAACATGCCTTTGTGGCGGAAAAATTACAAATAATCACATCCTTTTTCAATGTGAGCACATAAAACCTTACCTACCATCCCTACCTAAATGTTCTCTGAATCACGTTTTATCAGATTTATCACTGATGTGTTTAAAAATTTCAGTTTCATTACATCAAAGTCCTATTTATTCGGTTCTGTAAACTGGAGCCGATGTTGAGTGTTTTGATCAGTAGTTCTTTGTTAGCTCATAGTTGTCTATTTTATTGTTGCTGTTGCTGTTTTTCTTCAAAGCCTTTGAATATATTACTTAATACCTCTACCCCCCCCCTTTCCCTCTAACATTGTCTAATATCACTTAACGTGGATAGACGTTAAATTGAAGAACACACACCACACACACACACCACACACACACACACACACACACACACACACACACACTCAAGTGGTTACATAAGGTCCAGGAATGCTTACCCCTTGCACAAAGTGTAAGATTTATGTGCCCGATGCCAGAACCGCAATTTCCCCCCCCCCCCCCCCCCCCCCCCCCCCCCCCCCCCTTCTCTTCCTCTCCCAGAGTCGATCAAACTCAGGTACGTGGAGAAATTTCTCAATTCACCCTCAACCTGCACTCCTTCGAACTTGCTCACCTTTCAGAGATACGAATGGGTGAAAAAAAAATAGATCACACATGCTGTCTGCAAATAAACAGCCTACTTTTTCTCTATACCCATACACTTCAGCCATTCATCTTTTTTCCTTCCGAGATGTACTTATTCCCACTTATGCAATCAAACCACATATTTGTTCAATGGTCAGACGTGCGCCTGTCTCACAAAATATTTCACGGCTGCAGACTCGAACAACACTTAAAGAGTCTAAGAAACTTTGTAAAGCTCGGTGTTCATGCAGAATTCTCTGACTGTTTGATCCATCACAATGGGCAAAGTGTGGACGTGTTTGTGTGTGTGCTGTTCTTTGCAAGATGAATCTCAGGCTGCTACATACCCGAACACAAGGAGACGGTATTCCATGATGTATACCGTGCCAGAGGCAGTTGGAGTGATTCCTCTTCCATGTCGTGTTAATATTTACGGTTTTGCAATATGGAAATTTTTCCCTTTGGAGCTGTGTTTGTTCACGGTGGTAAAAGAAAAGGGTAAGAGCAGCGCATCATCACAAAAGATGTCCTTCTGACCTGTTCCATTTAAAGATCTTGTTTACGTTGAATTTTAAAGTGCTAGATGAATAGAAAGAAGCTGAAGTTGGGATGGCCGACCCAGCCCCCTTCTCTCTCTCTCTCTCTCTCTCTCTCTCTCTCTCTCTCTCTCTCTCTCTCTCTCTCTCTCTCTCTCTCTCTCTCTCTCTTTCTCTCTTGAGCTCTCTCTGAGAGCAGATCTGGAATCTGGATGGACCATATCACAATACAGCTGAGCGGATCGTATCAGAACACACAAGAACAACACTCAGAAAAATTCTGTTCTGACGGGCGACGTCCAGTTGTGCTATCATGCTGTGCATTTATTTTTAACATTACGTGGACCGTTCGGTTCTTCAGGGAAAAAAAGAGTGGACTGTGTGATCCATACTGAAACAGCACGTCAAAAAACACCTGAATGGTCTCTATCATACGAGAAATGATTTCTTTCTAATATCAGAACAGGAATGAACTGTTCACTGTAGAACAGAAATGAATTGCCCTTATCAGAAGACAAGAGAACAGTCCACATCAGAGGAGAAACGATTTGTTTATGTCAGATCACAGCTGAAGGGACTATGGTAGAGTAGAAAGAGAAAGTGCATATCAAAATATAACTGAACAGACAATGCCAGAAAGGGTCACATCAAGGTGGCTGAGAACTATCCATTTTAGAAGAGACCCAAACGGCCTATATCAATACATAAATACGCGGACAGTCAGAACGCCCCTGAGTGTTCGATATCAGATCAGGAACGCTCGGACAATATCACGACATCACTAAACAACCTATATCAGAAAACGACTGAACGGTCCGAACAGGAACAGACGTAAACGAACAATATCACGAGGTAGCTGGACGGTCTACATCAGAAAACAGCTGGAAGATTTTTAAAAATAGGAACAGAAGTAAACAGACATATATCAGTGCGGAGCTGAACGACCTACATCAGAAAACAACTCACAGATCCAAAATGAAGCAGAAGTAAACAGACATATATCAGAGCAGAGCTGAACGATCTGCACAAGAAAACACCTGGCAGATACAAAAAGGAACAAAAATAAACAGACATATATCAGAGCAAAGCTGAACACAGTGGCACGTACCATTTCAAAAATATCTGCATGAACCACATCAGATTGTCAGTGTGTGGACCTCTACAGAACAGATTTGAATGGATCCTATCAGAACATAGCAGAGCAGGACAAAACCACAAAGATAAAAACTAAATGGACCCTAGTAGAAAAAAAACCCCGGACGGATCACATGAAAAGAGAACTGATCTATAGCTTAGAGAAGAAACCGGACCATACCTGAACAGAACTGAACGGACCTTATGAAAAAAGAAGAGCTGATCCTGATCTTAAGATTAGAGAAGAGACCTGGCCCTATCTGACCAGAACTGAACGAAGCTTATGAAAACAGACACACCTGAGTTAAACTAAACATATCACTCCAGAATACCACACTGAAAGGGATCAAATCGGAACATAAGTGAAATGGACCATTCCAGAGCACAAATGAAAGGCTTTATATCGGAACACAACTGAAATGGATCATTTCAGAACACAACTGAAAGGCTTTATATCGGAACACAACTGAAATGGACCATTCCAGAACACAACAAAAAGGCTTTATATTGGAACACAGCTGAAATGGTTTAAATCAGAACACAACTGAAAGGGTTTGTATCAGAACACAGCTGAAAGGGTTTATATCATAACACAGCTGAAATGGACCATTCCAGAACACAACTGAAAGAGTTTATATCAGAATACAACTGAAATGATTTATATCAGAACAGAGCTGAAAGGCTTTGTATCAGAACACAGCTGAAAGGGTTTAGATCAGAACACAGCTGAAAGGGTTTATATCAGAACACAACTGAAAGGATTTATATCAGAACAGAGCTGAAAGGGTTTATATCAGAACACAACTGAAAGGATTTATATCAGAACAGAGCTGAAAGGGTTTATATCAGAACACAACTGAAAGGATTTATATCAGAACAGAGCTGAAAGGGTTTATATCAGAACACAACTGAAAGTGTTTATATCAGAATCGAGCTGAAAGTGTTTATATCAGAACACAGCTGAAAGGGTTTATATCAGAACACAACTGAAAGGATTTATATCAGAACAGAGCTGAAAGGGTTTATATCAGAACACAACTGAAAGGATTTATATCAGAACAGAGCTGAAAGGGTTTATATCAGAACACAACTGAAAGGATTTATATCAGAACAGAGCTGAAAGGGTTTATATCAGAACACAACTGAAAGTGTTTATATTAGAATCGAGCTGAAAGTGTTTATATCAGAATAGAGCTGAAAGGGTTTATATCAGAACACAACTGAAAGTGTTTATATCAGAACACAACTGAAAGGGTTTATATCAGAACACAGGTGAAAGGGTTTATATCAGAACACAACTGAAAGGGTTTATATCAGAACACACCTGAAAGGGTTTATATCAGAACAGAGCCGAAAGGATTTATATCAGAACACAACTGAAAGTGTTTATATCAGAACACAACCCCAAGGGTTTATATCAGAACACAGGTGAAAGGGTTTATATCAGAACACAGCTGAAAAGGTTTGTATCAGAACACAGCTGAAAGTGTTTATATCAGAACACAACTGAAAGTGTTTATATCAGAACACAACTGAAAAGGTTTGTATCAGAACACAGCTGAAAAGGTTTATATTAGAACACAACTGAAAGGGATAGCAGCAGAACACAACTGAAACGGACGATTTAAGAACACAGCTGAAAGGGTTTATATTAGAATTGAAACGGTCAGTTCCAGAACACAACTGAGTGGGTTTAGATTCGATCAAAACTGAATGGACAAAACATGAACAGAGTTAAATGAACCGCCTGAGAACAGATATGAACGACCCAATGTGATAAGAGATCGGAACCCATCATCACATGAGCACAGGAGTGAACGGTCGAGTTGAGATCAGACTTCTACGGATTGTATGGGAGTAGAATTGTAGGAACCATAACAAAATGGATCTGGAAAGTAATATGTCGAAAGAAATAAAAATAAACAAATGAATGAAAAAGGAAAGAAAGAAAGGAACGAAGGAAGGAAAGGGGGGAAGGAAAGAAAGAAAGAAAAATGAATGAAAAAGAAAGAGAATAAGCAAAGTTCCTCCTCCCCCGCCTTCTCGTCCTTTTTTTTCTTTCTTTTTTAAATGCCATGCGTCAGTAATCGTTCTTTGATGTTCCTCCTCTCTAAAATGCTAATATAGTTTCGAAAATCGACTTTACTGCTTAGAGAGCACACACACACACACACACACACACACACACACACACACACACACACACACACACACACACACACACACGCGCACACACACACACACACACACACACACATGTACGCACGCATGCACACACACACGCACGCACACACACACACATGTACGCACGCATGCACTCGCACGCATGCACGCACGCACGCACAAACACACACACACACACACACACACACACACACACACACACACACACACACACACATACACACACACACACACACACACACACACACACACACACACACACACACACACACGAAAGCAAGAGTCACTTACAGACATGCATGCAATCATAATTACATTAAAACATATACTCAAGGCATAAAAAACGCGAAAAAATAGAGACAGTGCACGATTGTTCACATTGTGAACAGGACGTAAGCAATGTCGTTGGCACGTGCAACATTAGCAGTACGTGGTGTCTTGGCCGGTTGTAACCTCGTAACAGTGGGTGAATGTTGCCGGGGCAGCGTTTTTGGCACGAGGAGTGCATTTGCCATGTGGACTACCTACGCCACGTGCATCAATGTGAATTGCAACTCAATGTGGCCCCCATTGTGGGGCTATAAATTTCCAAACCCCAAAAAGTTCAAATCATCCCTTCCAGAGGCGCCAACATAATGCCGAGACTTTCTCGTCAAGATCGTTGCATAGCAATGGGGCAACTGCAGGCCGGGTTCCAATGAGGCAGGTCGCTATCGCATTCGGAGTCCACATTTCCACCGTCTATCGCCTTCTGGACCGCTTTCAAGCAAGAAACACCACTGATGACAGACCGAGGATCGGCAGACCGAGGGTCACCACAGCAGCCCAAGACCGCCATCTTCTTCGTCAGCATCGACGGGAGCCTTACCAAACCGCTGCCAACACAGCCAGGAACACCGTCGGCAACCATGGCAGGCCAATCAGCAACAGGACCGTGCGTCGCCGACTGAACACAGTTGGTCTCCAATGCAGGCGTCCAGCCCGGCGACCTATCCTGACACTCCAGCATCGCCAGAACCGTCTGCAGTGGGCACAGATCCACGTGCATTGGCGCCATCGGGACTGGGGCCGAGTCCTCTTCAGTGATGAAAGCCGGTTCTGCGTCGACCCAGGCGATGGCCGCATCCGGATCTGGAGAAGAGCGGGGGAACGCTTCACGGATGCCAACATCACCGAAAGGGACCCATGGGTGGTGAAAGCATCATGATCTGGGGGGCTATCGGCATAAATCGTCGTATTGGGCCAGTCATCTTCCAGAATGTGGGTCCAGGACGTGGTAACGGGGTCACTGCTGTTCATTACATCGACCAAGTCCTGAGGCCCCACATCCTGCCGCATTTCCAGCGGCATCCACAGAACCTGTTTCAGCAGGACAACGCAAGGCCGCACACTGCCCGTGCTACGCAGAACTTCCTGAGGCAGAACAACATCAATCTGCTGCCTCACCCAGCCCGTTCTCCCGACCTTAACCCAATAGAGCATTTCTGGATGCCCTTCAGAGGCAGTTGAACCAGCTCAACCCCAGACCCCAGACAGCAGCTCAGCTTGCTGTTGCTGTGGGCCAGGTGTGGTGGCAAGTCCCCCAGAGGCAGACCAACACTCTGGTGCGCTCGATGTACCGCAGGTGCACAGCTGTGATCAATGCTCGAGGTGGTCACACCAGATACTGACATTCTGCTGTTAACACAGGGTCAAGGTCAAGTTCATGTGACCTTATTTTCTACCAGAATGAATTTTGAAAGGACACTTTTGCGGTGTTCGATTGCTTTTTCTCACTTTCTATTACCAGTTCAAAGGAATCGGTAGCCAAATTACATCAAAATTTCTATACAGTTTGTTTTCTCGTTTTTTATGCCTCTGAGTATACAAACATATATACAAACAAACAAAAACATACAAACATACAAAGACATATTATTCAGACATACATACATACATACATACATACATACATACATACATACATACACACATATATACAAACATACATACATACAAACATATATACATTAATTTATGCATGCAAACATACATACAAACATACATACACACATACATACATACATTCATTCATGCATGCATACATACATACATACGCACATACACGTATATATAATATATAATATATATATATATATATATATATATATATATATATATATATATATATATATATAATATATATATGTATATATATATATATATATATATGTATATATATATATATGTATATATATATGTATATATATATATATATATATATATATATATATATATATATATATATATATATATATATATATGGTTGGCATCCGTTAGTCTCGAGAGACGATGGATTTGCGCCCTCTGCGAATGTTTCAGTTGGTCATACAGCATCTGCTGTGGCTGTATAGACCCACATGGGAGTGACAGTCTCTATTGCATTTGATGCACTTGAAGGCCGAGTCAGCATACACAATATAAAAATTTCCTTTGAAAATCTAAAAAAAAAAAAGCTCGACCGTCTAGGGAGCAACATCTGTTAAAAATATTGTTAAAATGAAGTATTAAAATCAACAAGCTTGTTTCGAGCCTCTTGCCTCTTGCTCTCGTCAGGATATCCTTTTGGGGCACGCTGTCGGTCTTTTATAGCGTGCGGGACCTGATTCCGTTTCTGCATGTGTGGGTCAATCTCATTCGC
>CM031602.1:29583051-29588051 GCA_018398815.1 Conus ventricosus
TAGATTGTTGTTGACTTTAGCATTAAACAATTCGATTTTATATCTAATGCTCAATTGGCTCTGACAAATTGAAGCAATTGGTCTACGTGTTTCGATTTTGCACTTATATATATGAAATGTAGCTAGCATAATAATGAAATCAAAAACTGTCTCTGTTTTCACACGTTGATCTATTCCAAAAATAACGATATCTCGTGTGATTTTGATGTTAGATGTGTTTCGGCATTTTTCATTAAATAACTTTCAACTTCTTTCCAAAACGTTTCAGCGTGGCTACACATCCATAAAAAGTGTTGGATCGAATCTCTCTCTTCATTACAGAAAGTACAACTTGTCGTGTTTGTTAAGCCCATAACATTTAAGACAATATTGTACCAATAATTCTGTGTATGATTCGAATTTGTAGCCATTTAATTTTATATCCTTGATTTTGTGGACATGAGTAAATACATTATTCCAATGGATTTCAGATTTGTTTGTTTTGCCATTTGGAGCAGCAATTTGGCTTGCGCTCATCTCGAATGAAAATTTCATAAACCGTTTGGCTCCTTTATTTTCTTTCATAATAATATTTAAAGCCTTCGGTGTGTTATGATTTATGTCTGTGTTATTATCTACTTTGATACCCGTTTTTCCTTATGAATTGTTTCATTGAAGAAATCCATCCATTGTATGTGATAAAATCAATGGCGTAGTCAACATTAATGCTAAATTCTCTAAAGCTCATAAATTGTCCATTTTGTTTCAGAAAGTGTTTTATTGCAAATATTCCTTTCTCAATTAACTTATATTTTGCTTGATTACCGCATTTCCTACTTTTATCATATCATTGTAAAATACGGGTTCAACAAGTAGTTCATTTTAATGTCTCAGGTGTCACACATAGACAAAATTCCCGATAGGCTGTAAACGTGTCTTTCCAAAACAAATTATTACTTGTGTATCCGAACCGTACTCTGGTCCATTATTTTTTCGATTCTATCACTGAAAGGTATATTTTTAAAACGATGTTCTTCCATTTATGATTTGTGTTTTAAGTTTCTTTATCCACAGAAGCTTCAAAGCATTAATGTATTTTTTTTTATAACAGGTATGTTTAAACCACCTTGCTTTACTGTCTTCACTGCTGTTTTCCTGCTTATTCTATCTTGTTTGCCATTCCAAACGAAGCTGAAACACATCTTTTGAAGTTTTGAATTAAAAGGTCAGGGGGGTTAGGGTAGCAAAATCCAGAGGTGCATAAGTTTTGATAGAATAAGGGACTTGAGAACAGCAACTCTTCCAACTGGCGTTATACTTCTCTGAGACCAAATTTTGAATAATGTTTTAACTTACGAAAATTTATCATTATAATTTAGGTTTTCACATTCTTTTAGGTCTTGACTGAACCAAACACCCAGTATTTTGAATTTAGGATTCCATATCATTTTCAGATGAGGACAGTATCTTTTTTTCGAGTTTTTATAACACCCTAGCCTTGATTGCTGTTTTTCATTATTCAAGAGTAGGCCTGAAATTCTGCCAAACGTGGTAAGGACATTTATAGATCGTTCAAATGAAGTTTTGTCACCAATGTTTACTAGCTGAGTGTCATTAGCGAACTGAACTAATTTGTGTTCTATATCGTTATTTTTATACCTTTTATGTTCTTGTCTTCCTTTATCAATTATCGCTAGAATTTCTGCACATATTATGAATAGGTAAGGAGATACAGGGTCTCCCTGTATACACCCCCTTTCTATTTTAAACCATTGTGTAGTCTGGCCATTTACAGTGACTGTTGATTTAATATCTTTATAGCAAGTTTCTATCCAATGGCATATACTGTTACCAAAACCAAAAGCCCTTGCACATTAAACATAAAATCCCAGTCGAGGGAGTCGAAGGCTTTTTCAAAATCTATAGATAGCAACAGACCAGGGAGATTTCTTGCATTTACGTAATTAATCAAATCCTAAATCAGTCTAATATTGTCACCCATATACCTGTTAGCCATGAAACCTGTTTTGGTCTTCACTGATGATAGAAGGTAAAAACATTTCTGATTCTCTTGGAAATACACGAGGAAGCTATCTTGTAAACTACATTTAGGAGGGAGATGGGACGCCAGTTTTTTTTTTTTACAAATTCTTTGGGTTTATCACCTTTGGTATAGAAATAATCAGTCCTCCTTTTGTGTTGCCGAAAATTCTCCATCCCTATACGATTCATTTATAGATCTTTCCACCAGAGGGCCAAGTTTTTCCAAAAGAACTTAAAAAATTCGGCACAGAACCCATCTGTACCTGGGCTTTTGTCACGTTTCATATTTTTTAAAGCTACACTTGCTTCTTCTAAAGTCATTTCCCCTTCCAGCATTTGTTTATCATCTTCATATAATTTCGGAATTGTTTTAACAAGTTTTTTATATTTCGCATTTTTCAGTTACCTTTTTCTTGTATAAGTTTTCGTAGAAGTTTTAACTTCGTTTAAAAGATATTTCTGTTCTTTTTATTACTTCATCATCTTTGGTTACTAGTCAGGTCATTTGTTTACTAATATAATTTCTTTTTCCAGGTTACAAAAGTATTTCGAGATTTTTTCACCACTGCGATCCACCTCGCCTTTGACCGTAACAGTACACCTTCCATTTTCTGTTCCCTGATCGCTCTTAATTCTCGATTTTTTCTTCAATCATTCTTATTTCAGCTTCTCCTTTATTTCTATCCTTTCAAGGTTCTTTATTTTTTTTGGTGATTTCGATTTCTTTTCTGATGTTTTTTTCTTTTTCATTGCAGCGTAGGCTATTGATTTACCTCTTATTTTCATTAATAGGAAATCTAGGAAGACTTTGTCTTTTAATTTAAATTTGAGTCCAGATTTTATTAACTCAGACAATACTGACTGATCTTGTATTGCTGATTGATCAACTACGTGTTTGTTATTACATTTAGAATAAATTCATTAATTTCATCTACATATTGTTTATCCTTTAGTAGAGATACATTAAATTTCCAGAATCCTTTAGATTTTTCATATTTACCAAATTTCAAACATAATGAAACCATCGAATGGTCAGATCGATAACCTGGTTCAATATCAGATTTTTCATAATAAGAAATAAGATACTCAGATAGTAAAAAGAAGTCTAATCGACTTGCTTAAGTGGAGTTCGTTTACGCCAGGTATATCTCCTACATTCCGGATTCTCTTCCCTCCATTATGTCTGCCAACCCAATTTCTTCTGTCATGTTTAGGAGTTCTTCTCTTGCTTTCCGATTATTATCGTGTACATAATTGTACCAGTCAAGATGGGGATCCATTGTGATGTTCCAATCACCCACACAAATAATATAAATTGGTATCATAACTCCTTATGTTTTCCTTAAGCGTGCTGAAAAATAGTGATCATCTTTATTAGGCCCATACACATTAACCAGGAGAAAGTCTTTTTCAAATGCACTAAATGCTACAATTATGAAGTTGCCGTCTTTATCTCGTTGGACATTTGTTATTTTAAATTCAAAATTATTTGAAAACAATACTGCTACACCTCTGGAATTTGACCAATATGAGGCAAATAGCATTTATAGCCCCATTCTGCAGTTACGTATTTCTCAAGTTTATTGGTAAAGTGAGTGTCCCGTAGACAGTAAATTGAATAATGTTGCTGTTTTCAAATATGAAAGATATCCTTTACGTTTATGTATGTCTCCTAGACCTTGACAATTTAAGGACGCAATAGTTAGACTATCCATGGCGATTGAAAAAACATTTCAAGTATACGAAGCATGGAACAAAAGACGTTAACACGAAGGAAAACAGAATGAAGCAGTTCTTCCATAAATCACAGCTTATACAACTATAATCCTCATTGAATATATTGACGCAGCTTCCACAGTCTCGTTACACAGAAACACATATCAACAAATACAAACATGAAAAAAATATGTGCACATAATCTCTGCATGAGAGATCTGAAAAATACGTAAAAAGATGTCGTAATCTACTTGACCACTGCAAGCGAGCACTGAGTGCCAAATGACTTTAACAAAAAAAAAAAAAAAAAAAAAAAAGGGGCGGGGGTTGATTGTGATCGACGACGTTTCAGAGGAAAAGAAGAAAGAAGGTTTGAAGAATAAGAAATATTCTCATTATAGTCTGAAAGTTAACACGGAGAGAGAGAGGGAGAGAGAGCTAGAGAAAGCAAAAAAAAGTAGACATGAATGGGCACGATGAATGATGAAAAAGAAAGCAGACCGAGGTCGGGTTATGACTGGGCAGATGAGCCAGGGGGTGGTGTAACTACGATCCAGGTTGTAAAAATAATAATATAGGGGAAACACACACACCACACACACACACACACACACACACACACACACACTTACTCCATCAAAAACTAAAATATCATTGAGGGTGTGTCGATTCTCCAAAAATTAACCATATTTACAGATCCACAAAAGTGCGAAATGCCGGGAGGCTGTCGGAGCAGAGAGGGACGCGGGGGGCGGGGGGTGGGGATGGGGGGTGGGGTGGGGGAGGCCACCAGGGAAGGAAGGGGCCATCCAAAAAAAAAAATCCCTTTTGTGTATTAAAAGTAAAAAGATAAAGACAATAATTAAAAAAAAAAGAAAAACATAGGTGTCATGCCTTGAGACACAAGCTGTTTTTCTCCTGACTAACATGTGAGATAGATAGATAGATAGAAGAGAGAGAGAGAGAGAGAGAGAGAGAGAGAGAGAGAGAGAGAGAGAGAGAGAGAGAGAGAGAGAGAGAGAGGGAGAGAGAGAGAGAGAGAGAGAGAGAGAGAGAGAGAGAGAGAGAGGGAGGGGGAGAGAGAGGGAGCAGTTGAAGAGCGTGTGTTTCGTTTAATTTGGGGGGGGGGGGGGGGGACCCACCTACAAGGCCAACCCGCCCCCTCCCAATTCATGACATGAGTATTTCTCACTGCAGGAGAGACCTCCAGGAGGCACGAGTTGAGTATTCACTGGCGCTGGATTGTTTGCCGTTCCAATTCC
>CM031602.1:29593051-29598051 GCA_018398815.1 Conus ventricosus
CACACACACACACACACGCACTGTTTGCCGATGATACATCTCTTCATTCCAGTGATTCAGATCCATATAAATTAGCTAGTAAACTCCAAAATGATGTTAAAAAACTTATCGAATGGACTCAATTGAACCATATGTCCTTAAATGCAAGCAAAACCAAGAGCATGTTGTATGTGCCCGACAAAAAAGACAAAAGATGAAGTCAAAATTTCCAACCATTGTTTATATCTGACCAAAAAATAGAAGAAGTCGACTCACATAAAAAACTAGGAGTAATAATAGATAAAGATTTAACATGGACCGCTCACATAACGTCAATGGGGAAACGTCTCTCAAAAAAATTACTTCAATTAGCCAAGATTAAGAACTTCCTGGACATCCATTCTCGAAAGCTCTTTTTCTGTGCACATATTCTATCAATCATTGATTATGCATCAACCCTATGGGATAACTGCAGTGAAACCAACTTGAAAATTATTCATCGAATGTATAAAAGAGCATTAAAATTAGTATTACTAAAATCAAGCACCCTAACAACAGAAGACTATAAACAACTTAATATGTTAACCTTCTACAACAGACTTTTGTTCAATAAGGCAGTATGCATGCATAATGTTACAAACGGATATGCTCCTAAAAAGATAAGAGATTCATTTACAACTAACACTTATAGACATAGTCATTTATTATCCTTTCCTAGACCAAGAAATAATCTTTATAAATCTAGTCTTTTGTACTCTGGTGGAAATGTATGGAACAAGCTACCAATCACTTTGAAAAACATAAAGAACATCAGTGTAAGAAAAATCTGAAAAAGCATCACATGGATAGTTAGCAATCAATATTTTCTCAAATTCCCTTGAAATAACTCTTCAGTGATTTTACATGATGTATCCTTGTGTATATGTTTATACCTATGCACATGTCTGTTTATGCGTGTGTATGCTTTGTAGACAATGTATTGATATTGTACATAGCTTAACTCTCTCTCTCTCTCTCTCTCTCTCTCTCTCTCTCTCTCTCTCTCTCTCTCTCTCTCTCTCTCTCTCTTCTTTCTTGTTACTTCCTTGATATGATAACTATAATAGGCTTGAATTCTTTTTTGTACTCCCTCTCCCTCCACCCCACGCCTCCATCCTACCCCCTCCCTCCTAGTTCATCTCCCCTCCTCATCTCCCTCAGAGTTCACCCTCACCACCTCTCTCGCCCTTTCCGCTGATTTTCACTCTTTGTATTTCTTCGTTTTCATTATTTTATTATTCAAGTTTCTTTGTTTTGTTATGATGGCTTGATGTAAAAAAGCAGTTTCTCTGCTTATTCAATGTTCCATCTGGAAATAAAATTTTGACTTGACTTGACTTGACTTGACGCACTCGCGCGCGCACGCATGCACGTACGAACGCACGCACGCACGCACGCACGCACGCACGCACGCACGCACGCACGCACGCACGCACGCACGCACGCACGCACGCACGCACGCACCACACACACACACACACACACACACACACACACAACGACCTCTTCTTTGTGTGATGCTAAAGTGATGTTGGTCCAAAATCACTAGGATTTTCCGGAGGGGGGGGGGGGGGGGGGCGACTATCCCCAACCCGGCGGGTCCCCGGGTGGCGGATGGGGGGTCGGCCCCCAGATATGAGGGTTAGCTGCGATATGTCAGGCTTCCCTGGTCAAATAAGCAGTCCCGGACCAACTGGCGATGTTCGTACCAGGACGGGGCGTGGTAACAGGTGGCACTGTTACACCATATCAAATTCCCCATGTATCCTATGACGGGTATCATCATGCGAGTAAGAGGCGAATAAAAACCTCTAGCCACGGGAAGGAAAACCTCGGAGAAACAAACCAGGGTAGGGGATGCTCATCAGCCTTGGTCGGCAAGTCGCCTACGAGAGGGAAACTCGGACAAGAAAACCAACGCCGAAGACGGATGTACTGGCCCTTGGCGCGTAACGGCAGTACAACGCATCTACGTCATGGATGGACAACCTCATAGATTTTCGATATGGTGCTCTACTAGAGGAGTCCCGCCGGCTATAAGTGCCGGGCCCTGTGCCTCAAAAGGGCCCACCCATGCGACTGGTGGTCACCCCGTCCCGGTGAGAGGAGCCAGGCATCGGAGCGGAGGGAAAATGCTACTGGCCGAAAAACATCTGACCCCGGAGAAACCCCTAGACCACTCAACATTCTCCAGTGGAATGCAGAGGGCGTCTACCACAAAAAAGATCCCACTTACTGAGAGACTGTACACAGAAAACATTGATGGGCCTGTATCCAAGAGACACACCTGAAACCCAATCACAAGTTTAGAGTCAGGGGTTACCAAACCTTCAAGATGGACAGAGAAGGAAGACCGAAAGGAGGAGTGCAGATACTCGTCAAGAACTTACAGTGGACACAAATCAGGAAGCTGAAATCCACGGAATCAAGATTACAGTGGACAAGACTGTCATCACCATCTTCAATGTGTACTGCCCACAAGACAAAGAGCTGTCTCTACAGAAAAGGACATACCATCAGAGAACTGCATAGTAGTAGGTGACTTTAACAGCCACACAACCTGTTGGGGTTACAGTGAGAATGACCGAAGAGGAGACGAAGTGGAGGACTGGCAGATAGAGAGCAACCTGCTTCTGCTGAATGATCCAGAAGACCCAACAACCTTCTTCTCTCGCCGATGGCTCACCACGACCACCCCAGATCTTGCCTTTGCCACTGACGACCTTGCCCAAAAAAACAGCAGGAAGGTTCAGAACCAGTTGGCAGGCAGCGACCACAGACCAGTACCAATGGCCATCAATTTGCAGTACACATCGGGCAATGCCAAGTCCTTTCCCAGATGGAACTACAAGAAGGCGGATTGGGAGATGTTCGCGGGCCTCTCTGAAGAGTACTGTAAGACCATCAAAGTGGACGATTACAACATCAACAGAGCCACAAAAACTTCAAACCAACCCATCCTGAAAGTAGCCTCAGAGGCAATTCCACGTGGCGCTCGAAAGAACTACAGCCATATTGGACAGAAGAACTGCAGGAGCTTGAAGATGAAGTGACAAGGACTAGAGAGGAGGTGAAAACAACCCATCACAAGAAAACAACATCTCTCTCAAAGCCTGCACTGCCAAACACAGGAAGGCCTACATCCAAGCTGCAAGAACAAGCTGGATGGAGAAAACAGAGAAGTTGAACCTTGACAGAGATGGCAACAAACTCTGGAAACTGACCAAAGCCATGAATAATGAAGAGACAAGGTCAGTGCCTGTCACGCTCCAAAAAGTCAGGAGATTGTGACAGGAGAGAGGCAGCGAACTGCTTCATAGACAGCTATGAGCAGACCAGCAACATCTCTGTGACAGAGCACAGAAAACAACAAGTCCATGATGAAATAAAGAATCATCAGGATGACCAAGACCAACCTGATTACATGGACAAGCCTTTCAAACTAAAAGAACTAGAAGAAGCCGCAAAATCTTTGCTGGACAAAAAATCCCCAGGTCCTGACAAAGTCACCAACGAGAATGCTCAAACACCTTGGCACCAAAGAAAAAGACCAAACTCCTTGCTCTCTCAACAACAGCTGGAAGACGGGGCATGTTCCACAAAGCTGGCGAGAAGCTGATATGGTGCCCATACATAAGAAGGGCAAAGATAGAGTTAGGGCTGACAGCTATCGCCCCATCAGCCTCATCAGCTGCGTGGGCAAGCTCCTAGAGCGTATGATCAATTCGCGGCTGTTTGGCACCTGGAGAAGAACAACATCATCACTCCAGAGCAGGCAGGCTTCCGCCAACATCATTCCACTGAGGATCAAGTGACCTACATAGCCCAGAAGATCGAGGATGGCTTCCAGGACAAACAGCAATACTCTTGCGGTGTGGATAGACATGGAAAAGGCGTACGACAAAGTCTGGAAGGATGGCCCCCGGGAGAAAACTCTAGAAGAGTGGTGTGGCTGGCTGTATGTACCAATGGATCTCGCAGTACCTGAAAAATAGGAAGGCCCGAGTCCATGTCAACGGAGCATACAGTCGGAAGAAACACTGAGAGAAGGAGTCCCTCAAGGAGGTGTCCTCAGCCCTACCCTATTCCTTGTCTTTGTCAACGACACCGTCAGAGATGTGCCACGCAAAGTCCAAGGAGCCATCTATGCAGACGATCTTGTCCTATGGTGCTCAGAAGAGCACCTCACAACTGCCAACTACAGGCTACAGCAGGCGCTGAATGTTCTTGAAAGCTGACGAAACAGTGGCTGGTAACAATTAATGCCAAGAAGACCACTTACACTGTTTTCAGCCTCTCACCCAAAGAACAGAAGGCCAAACCTGAGCATCAATGGACAAACTCTGCTTGCTGAAAATAACCCCACGTACCTGGGAGTCACCTTTGACAAACGCATGACGTGGAAGAAGCAAGCAGAGAAAACAGAATTAAGAGCAAAAGTACGCCTTGCCCTCATGAAGAAGCTGGCAGAACAACATGGGGGGCAGACAACACAACCCTCAGGAGACTGTACACTGGTAGAGTCAGGTCAGTCTGGAGTATGGCATGACTGCATGGGGCACTACAGCCAAATCCAATTTTGAACGGATCAGCAAGATTCAGAATCAAGCTGCCCGTATCATCACAGGAGCCATGAGTCTACACCAATCCAGGAGCTTGAAACCATCACAGATCTCCAGCCCCTTGAGGACCGCAGAGACGCCAACACCCCGACCCAGGCTGCCAAGTTCAAGAGGCTGAAAGGCCACCCATGAAAGACAGACTGTCCCAGCCAACAAAGGGACGGCTGAAGAGAGGGAGCTCGTAACCAGAGCAGGATCCTAGAACGGCAACATCAGATATCCTTGACCATAACCCCAAAGTGATACCCCGGTATCTTGCCGTCCCCCCCTGGAGCGAAGGAATCCTTCCCGTCATCCATGCAGCATCCCTGATGTTGGCCCAAAAGATTCCCAAAGCGGCCCTGAAAGAAAGTCCCTCAC
>CM031602.1:29608051-29610551 GCA_018398815.1 Conus ventricosus
CGTTCGTGTGTGTGTGTGTGTGTGTGTGTGTGTGTGTGTGTGTGTGTGTGTGTGGTGTGTGTGGGGTGGGGTGTGTGTGTGTGTGTGAGTTTTGTAAGTGTGTGTGTGTGTGTCAGTTTTGTCAGTTGGTGTGTGTGTGTGTGTGTGTGTGTGTGTGTGTGTTGTGGTGTGTGTGTGTTGTTGTTCTTCAGTTTAACGTCCTTCCACTAAAAGTGATTCAGACAATATTATAGGTAAGTGAGCTTGATGTAAGGAATGAGAGAGATGCATTTTTTAGGGGTGTAAGGAGTGTAAGTTTTAAAGTGGTACGTAATGAATGTAATCATAACCCTCCACCCCACCCTATTCATCAGAACATTTAACTTAAACTAAAATTGTAACTGTAACAATCACAAATGCTAAAGATAAATATTAAGTGAACAGTCTAATAAACATTTAGAAATAGATTCAAGAGAAGTAAAATTGTTTAATATACTAGATAGTGGTAAAAGAGTCGATCCATCAACAAAACCCTCAATACCTGATTTATTAAAAAGCTCTTTTGTTTTGGGACAATGAATCAGTAAATGATTGACACTTATAGAATCCCCACACATACATTTAATATCTTTGCAATATTTTGTTTTAAACGAATTTAAACGAAGCCTATGGACTAGACTTTCAATCTCCCTGGATGAGAAAATATATCTTTTGTATGATGTTATCCCATTGTTTTTGTCATTACATTTGATGCAATTGTTATAATAATATATGTCCGAGTTCCTCAGTGTTTTTGTCGCATTATCATGAGATGTTTTATTTATGATAGAGAAACATTCTGTCAGATCTAAGCGAACGTTTATTGTTACTGTGCCGCTAAGGTTTTGAGCTGCCTTTTTTGCAACTTTGTCTACTTGTTCATTTGCCGATATACCACAATGAGAAGGCACCCAACAAAAAGTAATATTAATGCCTTTTTGAGAAAGAAGGTGTACTATATGATTAATTTCAGTTATCATGTCTAATCGTACACATGAACTTGAAGACTTAATACCATTCAATGCTGCTTTTGAATCAGCGCATATTACGACTTGACTGTTATTTATGGGGAAATTCAAAATGAAATCCAATGATTTGAGTATAGCAAGTAATTCTGCGCTATATATAGACAGACTTTTACCAAGATGAAATAACTTTTCTATTTTTAAGCTAGGAATTATGAAAGCTGCTCCCGTGCTATTATCATCTAATACTGAGCCATCTGTGAATATTTTTAAGTGATGGCTGTACTTATTTTCTAAGTGAGTGTAGACAAAATTTCTCAAAATGTTGGGAGAATCCTTTTTAGTTAAATTATTGTAGTCAATGTCAAAGGAAGCTTTTGATTGTACCCATTTTGGAATGGGTGAAAACGTAGGTTTTCCGGCGATATTATTTTTATCTATTTTTGTATCTTTTAGAAGATCCGAGGAAAACGAATAGATAGATTTTGTGGATTGTATATATTGTACACGTTTTCCAAAATCCTTTTCCGAATCTAAACATACCTCTTCTGAGCAAAAATTTTTTTGTGAGAAACTTTTTAAGATGAATTTTAAAGTAGAAGCTTTTCTAATTTCAGATAGAGGTAGAACTCCTACTTCGTTGTATGTCCCTAAGTTTGACGTATGTGTGGGTACCCCTAGGGCAATTTTGAAGGCTTTGCAATCAGTGCTCTGAAGTTTATTTAGGAGATATTTTGGTGCATTAAAAAATACTTCCTGAGCATATGTAAGTCTTGAGCGTACAAGGGCAGTTGCTAAAACAGTTAAACTTTTAGTGTCTTTCCCCAAGAGTGTTTACTGACAATTTTAAGGAAATTCAGACTTTTTCTTGCTTTATTTAAAATATGGTCAATATGAGTATTCCATGTTAGTTTACTACTTAGGATTACACCTAAGAATTTAACGCTTTTAACATAGTTTAAATAAGTGCCGTCTAATGTGAAAACTGGAAGCTTATTTGGATCATTTCCAGAATTAAAAAGCATCAAATTCGTTTTTTTCAGGTGAAAGGGATAGCCCGTTTTCGTGTAAAAATGTACTGATTTTATTTAGTTCGTGTTGGTATTTAATTTTAATATAATTCAGTGATCTTAACGGAGTATTTCTTTTCATCGTTACTTTACTCCATAGACATATATCGTCAGCAAATTGGGCTAATTCTGTATCTTTAGAAAGACCTTTGGGTAGATCAGAAATCAAAATATTAAACAAAATTGGAGAAATTACCGATCCTTGGGGTAAGCCCATTTGTAAAGGTCTTGGGTTAGAATAGGTATTTCCTACTTTTGTTTGAATATGCCTACGATGAAGAAAACATTGAATATATTTGTACATGTTTCCGTTAATACCAATATTCTTTAATTTAAACAAAAGCCGCTTGTGCCATACTTGTTCATAGGCTTTTCGTATATCAAAAAACGTTGCAAGTACGTTTTTACGACGTGCAAACTGATGCTTTACATGCGTTGTGAGTCTGA
>CM031602.1:29618051-29620551 GCA_018398815.1 Conus ventricosus
GTTAACAATCTGACTTGTGCCAGTATTCAATAGTATGTGTAAAGATGATAACTGAGTGATAAACTCTGACTGGAAAAGCAGTATGCCTGTACTAGGTGAAAACTGTTAAGCTGATTTATGACTACTGTTGAATGTTAGAATCCTTTTTTGTAGGTGACTCTTAGTCTAATCAACAGGTGTACTTGGGTTAAGTTTATTCCAAGGTACTTCAAATTAATTTATAAGAAAAACATTGAAGAATTATTTGACTTCTATTGTTTAGCATTGCATTACTGTCTCCTACCCATTGTTTCACTCAATCTCTGAGAGAAACTGGAGACTGATAATTATAGCAAATGTATTTATGCTAGTCTAATTCTTTGTTGGCCGAGATCTCACACATTTACTGAAAGCCAGAGGACAAGTGTGAGGTCTCAACAAGCTGGACTGTCAGCTACTTAACTACAGATCAGGTTCTGTTTTTATGAGCAGAGCCTGGGTTCACACTTACCCCGGTGCACCCTAAAATTAGCCGGCCTAATGAGAAGGTGGACCAGTCACCAGCAACTAGAAAGAGATAAACTATCCTCTCCAACTTCAGATAAGTTCTGATATTCCAAGTGGACTCCAACTCAATTTATCCAGAACTTCCCTCTCTTAATCATGACAGAAAGAGTAGGAACAAAAGTCAGCCGGAACTGAACTAGTGAAGTTGCTTTGAATATTTCACCCCTGTATAAACAAGTAAAGCTGATGTGTGAAAATGCATTTAACTTGTGTCAGTTTCATGTTGTTCATTTAGCATTGCATGTTTGCACTTGTCTTTAATTCTGTCTCTTGGAGCTACAAGTACTTTAAGTGCACAAGCCTAAGAGGAATTATTCCTGAGCCACTCATGAGTAGTTTTAACAGCCCCGAGAAAATTAAACATTTCTTTCGATGACTAGTAAGGGAAAGTTGCTCCTTCCATAACCAGTAGCAGAGAGGATAGAGGTGAAATCTTAACATAACTCTATTTGAGAAAACATTCTAAGTCTTTCCCCAAGAGGACACACCGATCCACTCCCAACTCACGTCACAGAGAGAGAGAGAGAGAGAGAGAGAGAGAGAGAGAGAGAGAGAGAGAGAGAGAGAGAGAGAGAGAGAGAGAGAGAGAGAGAGAGAGAACTAGCATTATGTGTGAGACTCAATTTGAGTACCATGGAGTAACTCACTGTACTGGGAACTGCGGTATAAACCAAAATACTGTTTAACATCTGGAAGGTTTTGAATATCAACTCAACTTTGAATTATGTAGCTAAAACAGTTTTCGTGATACTGAACGCCAATATGAACACAAGATGGTAAAGCCACCGCAAACATTTTCTCGCCCATGTAGAGGTCCATTTAAAAGCTGAGAACGTCTTGCTATTCGGAAGGGAGCAAAAATAATACGACCCCCAACTGAAGACTCCAACGATGAACAGCTGAACGTTTGGAGAATTTGGAGAACATTTTGACCAATTCCAACACCCCAACACTCTGCTGGACTCGTCGTGGTAGCTGTTTACTTTTGTGTTAGGTTTTGTTTGTTCTTGGTGGACATTGCGAACTCTATTGCCTTCTGGAATATGACTTGAAACAGCATAGAGAAAAACAATGAAAACGATTGGTCAAATTTAACGAAAACAACAGAACTAAAATCACAGTGGTTTGTAAAATACTTTCCGGGCCACCTTGAGCTTCTGTCTTTTCTCAATTGCTCTTCAAGCCTCCCCATTTTATTTGACACTGATATCCTGCTTTGTGTTCTTTTATTTCAACACACTTTACCTCGTTTTGTCCTCTTGGTTTTCTTGTTTACTTCGTTCGGCTTGTTTTGAGAATTGTGGAAGAACACAAATGTGTCAGGAAAGTATTATCTGTTGGAAAGCGAATAACTTTGATGTCTCTGATGGAGAAAAATACACCCTCTTCATTTCTTTCTGTTTCCATGTCTGTCGCTGTCGTTCTTCGTTTGATGGTTTTGTACTTTGTCTTTTCCGCTGCTTCATTATCATCCACTCTAATTCTATTTCTTTTCCACCGTTTCTATTTTTGGGGTCTCTCCTTTCCTTTTTGTTCTTTCTTTCTTGTTTTTTTTTCTTTAGAAAAAAACTTTCTCCCCGTCTGTAATCTTAACTCTGTTTTGTTCCCGTCTATTTCGTTTTTATTTTAACCGGTCCCACCCCCCCCCCCCTCTCTCTCTCTCTCTCTCTCTCTCTCTCTCTCTCTCTCTCTCTCTCTCTCTCTCTCTCTCTTCGAGTCTCTGTCTGTCTGTCTGTTTCTCTCTCTCTCCCTGTCTGTCTGCTTGTCTCTCTGTCTCTATCTATCTATCTGCCTGTCTCTCCGTCTCTATATATCTATCTGTTTGCCTGTCTGTCTGTCTGTCTCTTTGTCTCCGTCTGTCTGTCTGTCTGTCTCTGTAGTCTCTCTTTCTCTCTGTCTCTGACTCTCTCTCTCACTCACTTTGTGTGTGTGTGTGTGTGTGTGTGTGTGTGTG
>CM031602.1:29623051-29625551 GCA_018398815.1 Conus ventricosus
AGAGAGAGAGAGAGAGAGAGAGATGATTAATGCGCACATATGGGGACACTCAGACTTGAAAAACAAATGGTGTGATTGAAATGAAATAGTTCAGTAAAAGGTTAAAACCAAAATTATAAGAATTCTCAACAAGCTCACACTGTGCCGGTTTCGTAAAAAAAAAAAAAACGTTGCACAAATTTCTCTTTGCTTTCAGTCGTGAAAACGTACATTCCAAAACCATTCAAGGTATTTTTGGTATGTATTTCCACAATGCTTTTACAGATACACTTTCCCACACACAACTATATATTTCGCGCTCAGATAGAAAAAGGACTTCGTTTTCAAGCGTATTATAAATGGAGTTTTCTTTAAAGTTTTCGTTGTATTCTTTTTTTTTCTTCATTGAAATAACATATCACCAATCTAACTTTTACCAGGACATTGCATAATTCACCTATTGTGGTTGCAGGTGAACGCTTTTTTCTTGTTACAGTAAAAATCTTAATGACTTGTAAGTGTCAAGTTATCACTACAAAACAATGCTGCGCTCCAGGTGTCTCTGGCTTGATTTAATCTGCCGTATGCATTTTTTTCAGTAACCAGAGCTCAAAAGCGTACAGCCAGAATGGTTTATTTTACTTCACACTGAACAACTTTGGAACAAAAAAAATATAAAAAGGAAGACACATGTTTTTCTTAAATCCGATATTGTCTTCAAGATCTCAGCAACATTGCTTTTTGTGTTTGTCTGGCATATTCCTGCAATGCACAACGAAAAGACTTTTTTTTCGTTGTGCAAAATCAAGATATCTTTTACAATTAACAGCAGCCTTTGTTTGTTTGAGTAATACCACCGTTCTGCTTTTGTAAGATGAAATCCTATCCTTAGCGGATCATTTAACTTCCATTTAAGTTTGCTGTTAGTTTCAGTCCGTCAGAAGTTTTCTGCAAGCTGTTGAATTTATTCTGAAAGCTGCTAGGGGTAGCGCAAAACAAAACAGTGTCACACACACACACACACGCACACGCACACACACTCACACACACACACACAGACACACACACACTCTCTCTCTCTCTCTCTCTCACTCTCTCTCTCTCTCTCTCTCTCTCACACACACACACACACACACACACACACACACACACCCCACACACACACTCACTCACACACACACACACACACACACACACACACACACACACACACACACACACATACACACACACACACACACACACACACACACACACACACACACACACACACACACACACCAAACAGTTCAAGCAAAACTTTTTTTCTTATATTCTGAACAGCAAGCTACACTGAAGCAAAATATTCTCCTTTCTCTGATTTTCTGCACATTGGAAATATTACATCCTGATCAGTATGGGTCCTTTATCCTTCGTAATGAAGTCTGATTTCTGATATTCTGAATGGGATCTTTGGTGTGCTATGCTACAAAGAACTCTTTTACTGTACGGTTACGTATGGTTTATCAGAAGAGAAATTCCTTTTGACAATGACACCATCACAAGTCTCTCACTGATTTGAATATAGTGCCACCAATTCAACCAGATACAATCAACGATTTTGTTTAAATATTACCTGCTTCTGATTAATGTTAACACGCCAATAACTATTAATACCCAAACATAACTTCGAGCACATATTACTACCCAAACAAACATAACTTTATACGGTTACGAGTTTTAATAGTCTCCAGTATAAAGATGTGAGTGTCAAATACGCTTGATGCGCTGGTATGTTTTCCTCAATGATGACCAGCCTCAATCAATACTTTATGCATCAAAGAACATAATTCACCACAATTGGATATTTACTGGCTTCAGTATAGACCAGATCATTCAGTCTACGTCTGTCTTCGATAACAAAGTCTTCAAGCGCACACACATATGCTTTTTCACATTGTTCAGCGGCTCTTTTCCAAACCCCATGGTTCTGCACCATACTGAACAATATGCTACGTTTCTGCAATAAGTTTTTTTAGACAAATACCATGGAGTTTTGTGATGCATATACATTATCTGAATGACCGTTTAACAAAACCACATTTTCTTCAACTTTCCAAATCCGTACATTCATCAGTGAAACTCTGTCTTGCTGAAAACACATACACCGAGTCACTAAAACTGACAACGATAACTCTACTATAGGGAGAGAGAGAGAGAGAGAGAGAGAGAGAGAGAGAGAGAGAGAGAGAGAGAGAGAGAGAGAGAGAGAGAGAGAGAGAGAATGAATGTGTGTGTGTGTGTGTGTGTGTGTGTGTGTGTGTGTGTGTGTGTGTGTGTGTGTGTGTGTGTGTTTGGGTGTGTTTTGGGTGTGTGTGTGTGTGGTGTGTGTGTGTGTGTGTGTGTGTGTGTGTGTGTGTGTGTGTGTGTGTGTGTGTGTGATTCGTCAGAAAAAGCAGTGGCACTCGCTGTCAGCGAGGCAGAGCAGACTGTCATCTTGGAGTGTTTGCGGCCTGAGCGCCAACTCATTTGCCATGCCTTA
>CM031602.1:29645551-29660551 GCA_018398815.1 Conus ventricosus
ATGAATCGACCTGTAAAAGCCAAACGATGATGAAAACGTCGGATGGTCGTTTGAAATGTTGAAAAAATAAAACGGGAAAAAAAAAGAGAAAAAAAAATGGGAGCAAAATATGCAAACCACCGAGCTATTCAACCCTCACCCAGCTCCGAAAGTTGTGTGTAATATGCCATTTTCTGTGCACCACGAGAATGGCTCAATATTGCTCAAAATAACGCGGAAATAGTTAAAAAGGAAAAAGAAAAGGTGACCACTAACACAAAATGAAAGTAACACAAATCAAAAGAGCAAGCACACGAATGAAAACAAACCACAGTCTATTCCTTTTCTTGTATATGCGAAAGAGAGAGAGAGAGGAGAGAGAGAGAGGAGAGAGAGAGAGAGAGAGAGAGAGAGAGGAGAGAGAGAGAGAGAGAGAGAGGGGGGGGGGGTAAGTGTGAATCTGTCTATGTTTACCCACCTTTCTATCGAGAAATGCAAGCTTGTCAACCTCGGGGTATGTCAGTGGAGGAAGGACTAGCGCACAGCCCAAACACACTCACAGCTTGCTTACGATCTCATTCATATATCATACATTCGTCACATCAAACCACTAGTAAAGTCTATAACTTTACTACACATGATCATAGAACGGAACATCAATGCATATGGAATCAAACAAAATAAAACATTCTCTCTTTCCTGAACTTCACAAAATCATTTATCTAAAACATCATTAACTAACCCGGGTATAAATAGATTTCTACTTTACCTGGCCAGGTGATCTTAACTATTCACGAATCACTGTCTTTTCTTTTCTTTTTTTTTTCTTTCTTTTCACTGTCACTTTCACAAGCACGACACAACTGCTGGCACTGGTGTTGGTCTGCTGGCCCTGGTCAGGTTAGACTGCTGGCACTGGCGTTGGTCTGTGGTTCTGCTTGACGAAGTGACGCTGCCAGGTATGAGGTCGAAACCCCCGGTTCAGATGGAACAGTGACTATCAACATCGATCTGTTCTCCTTTCTTTCTTCCTGCATTAACGCATTGCACTCTCTCTCTCTCTTCTAGTCTGCTCTATCAAATGGACATGGTTGCTTTCTTTTCCTTTTCTTTTCTTTCTTTTTCTCTTCATTAGTTAGCAACTCTCTCTCTCACATCTCTCTTTAGTCCTTCCTCTGCAGACTATCTACGGTGCTAAATGCTACAACTTGGTTCTCTCTTCTCTCCTCATCTCTCTCTCTCTGCCCTTCTCTCCTGCAGAGCTTACACTCAGAACCTCTCTCTCTCTCTCTCTCTCTGTTCGTTCTTTTCTCTCCTCTCTTCATCTCTCTGCCTTTTCTCTCGTGTAGAGACTACACCAGAACCTCCTCATCTCCCTCCCCCTGTTCGTTCCTCCTTTTTTTCTCTCACTCACGCATTACTTTATCCCCTAACTCCGTGTCCAAGGGTGAGTACCATTGGTCAGTATTTTTACCGCTTCGTACCCGAAGTTATCTCCTCTCTAATTCCATTGGATATTCAAATCATGACAGTCACGCCTACACGCCTTACTCTCTGTGGTGGTCAACTGGTCATTTAATTGATTAGCTTGATTTCACCCCCACCACACACTACCTTCTCCCTCTCCCTTTCCGGCGACGTCGACCTAATTGTGGGCACTGGTCGTAAATTGGCCAGATCAGTCTGGTCCGGACCTAACGAGACGTTGGTCAACCACTCCGACTGTCTACGAGGCCGATGCTGTCTCCGTGGAAGATTAGGATTAGCCTCTCGCTGTGCTCAAATTGGCTGGATGAGTCCGATCCGGGCGTCGAGACTCGTTTGACCAGACATCGAGGCGTCGGTCAGCTACTTAGTCCGTCTGGCTGGAACAGCCCGTCTCCATGGACCCTCCCCAGCTATGTTTAAATTGGCTGGACCCGACACGTGGGGCCGTCTGCCTGGCGCTCAGAATATTTGAGTTTGAGTTATGTCCAAAAAACCCTGGCCCACGACTTTGGTTGTTTTTTTTTTTTTCGTCCGTGACAATTTCCCCCTTGCAAAAGACTATGCACCGCATTGTCCCTCAAAACAACGGTTACAAAAAAGACAACAACCAAATTTGCTGACACACAGCTACACGTGCAAAGTTTGAAAAATACTTTACAACAAACGGTTTGCAAATTATAAAATTATATCATTAGTGAATATCACCCCATGAGTTATAAATTGACGTGCGCTCTTGCGTTATTTCAACTCATTTTATAACAACCTATGTGCGCACTTATGAAATTCCCCTCCTGCGGATTTGCCACATCTCCTCTTCGCAGCTATTATGAAAAGCACAATCTAATATGACAACGATCTATGATACCTCACCGAGGAATCTCCATCCTCACTTATCGCAAACAGTGCACTATTTACACAAGCGACTGTATGCTCCAACATAACTACATTTACATGAACAAATCTCACCAAAAATATGAACCATAGCCAACGGGGGAATGAACCCATATCCAATCAACATAACTGTAATCAACACATATTATCAACAAACACCCCGGATATGACTGACTTCCTCTGAGTTGCAGCTTGCTAGACTACACGGCCTTAAATAGTCGCTCCGACATTCTGTCGACCTGGAATGTACTGCACTCGATACCTGTAGGGCTGCAATGCCATTGCCCAACGCAGCACTCTGCTGTTTTTCAACTGCGCCTCCTGCAGGAATTTGAGTGGTTGATGTCAGTCTCTATCACGAACTCTTTCCCCATTACAAGTATTTGTGGAATTTCTGCACGGCCCCACACGACGGCTAAACACTCCTTCTCTACAGCTGCGTACCCTTCTTCACACTTTGTCAACTTCCTGCTAGCATCCCTCACAGGGAACTCGACCCCTTCATGCCCCTGCAACAATTACTGCACCTACTCCACCCCCTGATGCATTCTGTCCGCAACAAAAATGGTTTGGACATATTTAGGTAGCTTCAAGATGGGACGGGAACCTAGGTCTTTCCAACACCATCTGCAGTGCTTGCTCTGCAGCGTCTGAACCCCTCGACCACTGCCGGTTTCCCTGCCTTTGACCAAATCACTGAGAGGACTCGTTTATTGCTGCGAAATTTGGAACAAACTCCTATAGAAACCAATAAAACCTAGCAGATCCTGACTTCTGTTTTGGTCTTTGGTCTCTCTGAATTCATCATCTTCTCCACCTTTCCCTTTTCTGGCTGCTTTGTGTCGCCTCCGACAAACAAAACCTAGGAGCTCCCACGTCTAGCCCTTCATACAGTGACACATCCCTGTATGACTCTTCTGGAAACTTAGGCAACAAAATCTCCCTTCTTCTGCTGGGTCTCTTTCACCTCATCAATGATTGCTGCTGCGCCTATTTTGAGGTCTCCGCTGAATATATTTGCGGAGAAAATTCCCCTTTGGAACAGTTTTAGTTTCCCATTCACATCAATTTCGGGAATCCCGACCGACCTTTTCAGTGTGGTGAATGGTCCTTTCCAACGCTTCAGCAGCTTGTTGTGACCCGTGGGAAGCAGTACCAGGACTTGATCTCCCCACCTTGAGGAATTGCTTCCTCACCTTCCTGTCATATTGGGTTCTTCTGAAACGACCCTTAGCTCCTGCAAACTCTCCCTTGCGACCTTACATGTCTCCTCTAGCCTATTGCGTAGGTCCACCACAAAACTGATAAGTGGTTTTGACTCTTTTTCTGACTCCTGTTCCCCGGACCACAGCTCTTTGAGAATGAACACTGGCCCCCAAATTGTTCCGCCCAACGCAGTTCAAATGGCAAAAAACCCCTTTTGTGTTTTTCCCTGGGGGGCTTCCCTGTAGGCGAACGTGCCCCTGGAATGTACCCGGTCCCAATCTGGGGCCCTTTTCCCTCACAGAGCTTTTTTAAAGGCCCTTAAAGCACACCATTGAACCCCCTCCCAAGCCAGGGGCTTTGGGGGGTGGTTGGGGGTAGGGGAAAGAAGCTGTGTGACCCTAGCACCCTGTTGACCTCCTTCATCAGCCTGAGGGAACTGGGGCCCCCTGTCATGGGGAATTTTGCTGGCACCCCCCAACGCGAAAAAAAGATTTTCTACCACCCCTTTCAGCGCCTTTTTGCGTATCTACCCCTTTCAATGAAATTGCTTCGGGTAGGGGCCCGCGTAGTCCACGAGCGTAAAACACATCCCTGTCCCCACCTTTGGAACAGGGGGGCGTTTGGGGCCCAAATCAGATCAAAAGCCCCCCCCTGAAGGGTTGTGTAAATTTAAAAGGGGGCTTTTTTTAAGAGGCCCCCCTTTCCTTTTACCCCTTTGTGGTTTCCCCCTTTTGACACACGTAAAATGACATGCAGAAAAACGTTTGGGATGTTGCCATTGCTCCGGGCCATTTAAAAATTCATCAAAGATTCGGTCCAGTGTTTTGGGGGTGCCGAGAGGGCCCGCCAGGGAGCAAATCGGGCCCACTGACATAAACCCAGTGTCACGATAACTTTGCGGGTCCCTCTAACTGATTTGTCCCTTTAAACCTGCCCTTCCCCCTTGGTTTAAACATCGGTACAAAAAATCGCCTTTCACAAAAAAAAATTCTGTCTCCCCTCCTCTTAACCACTTTTTTCTTCCACCTTTGCTAACCCCCAAGACTTCACGAGCAAAAGGGTCTTTTTTCCTGCGCCCCCAAATATCAGGCGCACATTTGCCTAAACCTTCCTTGCTGGAACGACTATCGGTTTTTTAAACCCTTTTCCTCCTTCGGGGCCGTTTTTTGAACTGCTCCCCCTTTTGAAAGTCAACAACTCAGGATCCCCTGGTTCTCTTGAAACTGGTTTTTTTCCCAAATTGTTTCAAATCATAAAAGGGGGTTTCTCCATAAACCAGCGCAGACAAACTCGCCTGAAAAGGGAAAGGGGGTACTTTCTTTATTTTGCAATTTGGGAAACTCCCTCACAGTCCCAAATGGGAATTAGATTTACAGGTTGGATTTCCCCTGTCAAATCCCCTTTCTCGACCGCTTTGTTCGAAACAAAACCCCCCATGAAAAACCCCGTGTTCTTTAACACTTTAAACCCTTGTGGCCAATCCCCCCTTTTCTTCCAACCCGGTAAGGGAACCCACCCCAGCCTAGTGCCCTCCACCCTGCCCTGACTGCTGCCCGTGCTAGCCATGGGCTGAACTCCACCCTCTTCAGACGGGATCCCTTTTGGTTCCACTGCGGGGTCGTCTCCCCTGGGGGAACCTTATCCACCTCTTGCAAAGGGCTCCCTGCCTTTCGGGAAAAACCTCATGCGACAATCCCTGCCACTGTCCCTTCTTGTGACAAATGAAACACCTATTGTCCTTTTGGGGCCCCCTTTCTGCCCAAAACGGGGTTTTTGCGACTGTGCGGGAAAACTCTCCTATTTCCCTTGCATTTTTCCCACCTTTTGCCTGGCACCCTGTTTCTCCCCCACCTTAGTCCCCAAAACCGGGCCCTCTCTTTTACACCTCTGTTTAACTTCAAAAAACTTCCTGTTTGTCTCGGGCTGTCTTCTTTCAAATTTTATGGTTAAACTCGGGGCCTGACAAAATCTTTTCCTTCATAACCAAGCTTTTAAAATTTCCCACCCAACCCTCCTTCTTTTTTCCCACTCAACTCAGCCATTTATCAAAATAGTGATCAAAAACGTCCCACCAAACTGAGTGTGGGTTTTCACCGGGCTTGAAAATCTGTGAACGAAAAAATTTTTTCTGAATCCTTCCTCCATGAGGTCAAATCCCTTCAAACAAAAGATTCCCCTTTACAGCACCAAAATCTGCAAGCCTTACCCCTTTAAAAGCGTGACAAAAGGGCTGCCCACTCTTTCTGAAGGCCAAACCCCGATGGTGCAAAAAGTTTCGAAAGACTGATGTAGATCAATTTGAAACTGACCTTTTGAGAATTTTTTGGGAACTTTGGTCGGGGGGGTAACTTTCGCAAAGAGTCAAGGAAAAATGAACTCCCCTTAGTGGTCTCCCTTTGTATTTTTATCGTTTAACTCTAATTGAATTTTTAATCTTTTTGTTTCCTGGGGGGGGGGGGGGGGGCTTCCTTTAGTCTTTTTTGTTTCCTGCGCTTCCCTTATCCTTTTTGTTTCTGCCTTATTCTTTCTGTTTCCCGGTAGCTGTTTTTCATTAGCCTGAATCCTTAATTTTTTCGGGTTTTCCCGCCTTCCCCCCCCCCCCCGCTTTGTCCTTTCCTGCTCTGCTATTTTTCCCAAAGCGAAAACGGGCGGTCTTTTCCCCGCGTTCCCTTTCCCCCCCAAACTTTTGTGGGTTTTTAAAAGAAAGCTCGCAAAACTTCTCCGAGTAACCCAGATCCGAGCGACCCCTCACAAGTTGTTCAATGGGGGTGGTTTTTTTCTTCCCCCATTAAAATCTTTTTTTTTTTTTTTTTTTTTTTTTTTGAACAAGGTTTTATTTTACGACAGCCAAACTGGTGGTTAACCCCACGCGGGACGTAAAGCACAATCCCATGAAAAAATAATATTTGCTTGGGACAACCCTAGTTAGTTTTTATAAGGGGGGGCCCGCGCCCCGACCCCAAATTTTGGAGCGATTATAGGCAATCTGTGCGAAAAAAAGTACTCTGGGGTGAAATGCCAACCTAGTATTAACCCTTTTTTGGGAAACAAAGCCAAGCCCCAGTATTTAAATATTTTGGGAAAAAAAAACAGTAAGACAAAAAAACCCCCTTTCTTGATTACAACACTTGAATCCCACCCAAACTTCCTCTTGGGGGGAAATTGGGGAAAAATTATAATTTAAAAAGGGGCCCGAATATCCTGGCGGCCCCGCCAAAAAAATTTTTCAAAACCCTTGGGGGATGGCAGTGGAGGAAAGGGGCTAGGCCAGCCCCAAAAATCATCAAGGGTTGCTTCGATCTATTCATATATATAAATTCGTCACTTTAAACCCCTAGTAAAGTTTTATAAAATTTACCACACATGATCCCTTTGAAAAGGAACATCAATGCATATTTGGAATTTAACAAAATAAAAAAATTCTCTCTTTCCTGAACTTCACAAAATCATTTATCTTTAAAAAATCATTAACTAACCCCGGGGATAATAGATTTCTATTTTCCCGGCCGGTGATCTTAACTATTCACGAATCATGTTTTTTTCTTTTCTTTTTTTTTTTTTCTTTTCACGTCAAATTTCACAAGGAAAGACAAAAACTGCTGGCATGGTTTTGGTCTGTGGCCCTGGTCCAAAGGGTTTGACTGTTTTGGGGCCCGGGTTGGTCTGTGGTTCTGCTTGACGAAGTGACGCTGCCAGGTATGAGGTCGAAACCCCCCGGGTTTAGAGGACAGGGACATCAACATCGTTTGTTCTCCCTTCTTTCTTCCCGCATTAACGCATTTGCCCCTCCTCTCTCTTTCTTTCCCAGTCTGGGTTATCAAATGGACATGGTTGCTTTTCTTTTTTCCCTTTTTTTTTCTTTCTTTTTCTCTTCATTAGTTTTGAAAATTCTCTCTCCCCCCTCTTTTTCTTTAGTCCCTTCCCCTTTCAGATATTACGGTTTCTAAATGCTACAACTTTTGGGTTTTCTCTTCTTCCCTTTATTTTCTCTCTCTCTGCCCCCCTTCCCCCCCTTTTGGGAAAAGCTTTCACTCAGAACCTCCCCCTCTCTCTCTCTCTCTCTTTCTCTCTCTCTTTCTCTCTCTCTCTTTCTGTTCTTTCTTTTCTCTCCCCCTCTTTTCTCCTGCCTTTTCTCCTTTGTGTAGAGAAATAACCCAGAAAACCCCTTAAACTCCCCCCCCCTGTTCGGGTTTCCCCCTTTTTTTCTTCCCCTCCGCCCTTAAATTTATCCCTAACTCCGTTTTCCAAGGGTTTAGTACCATTGGTCAGTTTTTTTACCGCCCTTTGTACCCGAAGTTAAACCCCTTAATTCCATTGGTTTTTCAAAACATGACATAAAGCCTACACGGGCCCTTTCTTCGGGGGGTGGTTCCAAATTTGGTTTTATTTAATTGGTTTTGTTTGATTTCACCCCCACCAACCCCCTACCTTCTCCCTCTCCTTTCGGCCCCGTCGACCCAATTTTGGGCACTGGTCGTTTAAATTTGGGCCCGATCAGTCTTTGGGCCCGGGCCCAACGAGACGTTGGTCAAAACTCGACGTCTACGAAAGGGCCCATGCTGTCTCCCTGGAAAATTAGGATTGCCTCTCGCTGTGCTCAAATTGGCTGGATGAGTCCCATCCGGGCGTCGAGACTGTTTGACCGCATTGAGGCGCCCGGGCAGTACTTTGTCCGTCTGGCGGCAGCCGTCTCCGTGGAGCCTCTCGCTATGGGTTAATTGGGGTGGACCCCCCCAGTGGGGCCGTCTGCCTGGCGCTCAGAATATTTGAGTTTGAGCTTATGTCCAAACAACCTGGACCACGACTTTGGTTGTTTATTTTTTTTTCGTCCGTGACAAAGCTGACTGACCGTTTGACAAATATAGATCGCTACGTTCTCTCTCTCTCTCTCTCTCTCTCTCTCTCTCTCTCTCTCTCTCTCTCTCTCTCTCTCTCTCTCTCTCTGTGTGCGTGCGTGCGTGCGTGCGTGTGTGTGTGTGCGTGTGCGTGCGTGCGTGCGTGCGTGCGTGCGTACGTGTGTGTGTGTGTGTGTGTGTGTGTGTGTGTGTGTGTGTGTGTGTGTGTGTGTGAGTGTGTGTGTAAAGGAGCAAGGAGTGAGTAGGGAGGGCACACCAGTCAATCGTGATACATCACAACAAGCGTGAAAATGCCAGGAGAGACGGAGAGACAAGGGCGTGGGAGCTGGAAAAGAGAGAAGTGTGGAAATCGCTGGCAGAGAGGGAAGAATCATGGGTGGAAAGGCAAGTCGTTGGGGCACGTTGGAGCTTGGACGATGCTTCAAAGGGGGGGGGGGGGGGGGTAGGAGAGGAGCAGGACTTACTAGACAGTGAAAGCTAGTGTCTGAAGGTGCTTCCTCCTGTTCTAAGTTCTCCTGAATTCTACACAATTTGTGAATGTCATTTAGCGTTATATGAAAACAAACCCCTTTTCTGTCCAGCCAAGTTACGACGGAAATTTGAATTGTTGACAATAAAGAAAACAAATTCTCGGGAAACAAAAAGTATGAAAAGGGGACAAGCAGCATTTGTATTCAACGTAATTTAAGGAGCCACTGGGGTCTCCATATCCCAGAATTATTTTATTCTGGTGAGGGAGGAATATGGAGATTGTGTAAATTTTGTGGAATTGTTGTCCACATTTTTTTGAATATGTATATGTCTGTTTTATCTGAGTATGTAATCATTCATTTATATATCCTTTTTAAAATTCATATATTCACATGTTTCGTTATTTGATAATGCAACCCTTGTGTTTAATTATCTGCTTTTATACCTACACTCAGAGACAAAAATATATTTATCATTAAAAAGGCAAACGTAAAATACAGTTAAAAGATTTTACAACATTATTGCTTTTTCAGAGGCAATAACGCTGCAGCATGTCAAATAGGCCTGCATACTGTATAAGCTTCTTCAGGACACGATCACTGAAACGGGGAGGCATTTGTGGCACACGCTAGATCTGAAAGCTCCCTCACCAGTTTGTTGTTGTTGTTGTTCATTATCAAAGAGTGATATGTTTCCCTCATCATCATCATCATCATCATTATGATCATGATCACCATCTTCATCATCATCATCATCATCATCATCATCATGATCACCATCTTCATCATTATTTTCATCATCATCATCATCATCATCATCATCATCACCGTCTTCATCATCATCATTATCATTATCAGCATCATATTCATCAGCCTTCTTCTCCCTATTCTCTTCCTCCTCATTGTGTTCTCCCCTCCTTCAAATACCCTTCCTCTTACTCCTCTTTCTCTTCCTCATCTTCTTCATGATCATCATGATCATCATGATCATCTTCTTCTTTTTCTTCTTCTTCTTCTTCTTCTTCTTCTTCTTCCAACCTCTTCTCTTACTGCTGGTAAAGGCAACAGTCAAGATTCTGACTTGAATTCATAAAATTTTACATGTGCATGGATAAACTGAGGGGGCAAACTCTCTCTCTCTCTCTCTCTCTCTTCTCTCTCTCTCTCTCTCTCTCTCTCTCTCTCTCTCTCTTACTTACTTACTTACGTCTTTACATACACACACACTCACACACGCGCGCGCGCGTGCCCGCGCACACGCAGAGGGAAAGAGAAGGACTATGTCTGTCTGTCTGTATCTGTCTTGTCTGTCTGTCTATCTGTCTGTCTGTCTCTCTCTCTCTCTCTCTCTCTCTCTCTCTCTCTCTCTCTCTCTCTCTCTCTCTCTGGGGACCAGGAAGGTTGCTACACCTGCACACCAGATAGTGGACGCAGTGTAAACATTTGTTATCGTTATTATTATTATCAGTTTGTTATGTGATCTGTATATGTTATTGTGTGATTCATTTTAAATATGAAAAACTGGGGGGAAGAAAAAAACAAAACACCTTTATCATAGGCCTGCGGAATTATACGTCAAGTGTTACCGTGATATCTCAGAACTACCACAATATGATACGAGATTTGTACTGGTACCAAACTGTGTGGGATGAACATCACGCTTAATTCATTCTTGATCTTGGTTACAAACCAGATAAATGCCATCTGTAAGGGTTAGAGGTTAAGAAGACGCTCCTTTAAGATTCTATACAATGATTATTGTATCACTCTCCCATGCACCACTCTCCCATGCACCAGTCACATTAACATCCTCTGACTGGTAGATGAAGGCGTTGCCATGTTCATTCTTCTGGGTTAACGTGAAAGCAAGGCGAGCCCTTTGACCTGGAAATCTGCCTGTCAGCAGAATCAATCCAGAGAAAATGGCAGGAACTTCAGCCAACTACACGGCAAAGGGGCACTTCATCCTGAGATGTTTCTTTCTTCCTATGATCGGTCAGATATTAAGCAGCACAATGACAAAACGAACTTCTAAATAGACAGAATGGATGCTGCCCTTAAAAAGCTTGATCGTCACCAAAAAAAAATATATATATCTATCTATCTATATATATATATATATATATATATATATATATATATATATATATATACATATATATATATATATAAACTAATAAATTCCAAGGATAAGTCCTGAGCACCATTCCAGCAACTTACAGAGCAGCTTGGTGTTGCAATGACTGCAAGAAATATTGAATTATAAACAAGCTTGCTTTTATGTCTTAGATTTAAGAAATAGGGGGGGAAAGGCATTCATATCTGCAGTGGTAGTTAATACTGCCTAACTAACAGTATGTGCTCAAGTGGGTGGATGGGGAAAAATAAAATAAATGCTTCTCAAAATGAACCTTCAGCAAGCTTATAATCTCCAATAGGGAGGAAACTCACTAACACATAACTCCTGGTCATATACCGATATTTCGAAACTTGGTTGTTTCTCCTCAGTGACCCTGGAAAGTGGTAATTTGACTCCTCTGCCTTTTCGGTTTTAAGAAGAATGCTATCCCAGAAAAGGCTGGTGTGCAATACCGTAGTATGTTTGTTGAGTTTTCAAAAAAAACAACCAAAGGTGCCACCTAAGAAGCAAAAGAAAATCATGAAAGAACAAAACAAGCTACATTTTCTTGTGAAAAGTAGAACATATAAAAAGATAACCTCTTAAGACACAAGTGCTGAGGGCCAGTTCTTGGAATGAATGGGCAAGGGACTAAATTACAAAAAACTAAAAAATTCCAAGGATAAGTACTGAGCACCATTCCAGCAACTTACAGAGCAGCTTGGTGTTGCAATGACTGCAAGAAATATTGAATTATAAACAAAGCTTGCTTTTATGTCTTAGATTGAAGAAATAGGGGGAGATAAGCATTCATATGTGCTCAAGTGGGTGGATGGGGAAAATAAAATAAATGCTTCTCAAAATGAACCTTCAGCAAGCTTATAATCACCAATAGGGAGGAAACTCACTAACACATAACTCCTGGCCATATACCAATAGTTCGAAACTTGGTTGTTTCTCCTCAGTGACTGCGGAAAGTGGTAATTTGACTCCTCTGCCTTTTCGGTTTTAAGAAGAATGCTATCCCAGAAAAGGCTGGTGTGCAATACCGTAGTATGTTTGTTGAGTTTTTAAAAAACCAACCAAAGGTGCCACCTAAGAAGCAAAAGAAAATCATGAAAGAACAAAACAAGCTACATTTTCTTGTGAAAAGTAGAACATATAAAAAGATAGCCTCTTAAGACACAAGTGCTGAGGGCCAGTCCTTGGAATGAATCCGCAAGGGACTAAATTACAAAAAACTAAAAAATTCCAAGGATAAGTACTGAGCACCATTCCAGCAACTTGCAGAGCAGCTTGGTGTTGCAATGACTGCACTTGTTTGTCATATTTATAATATATTCCCCCCATTTTCTTCATCTTTAATAAAAAATTTTAATTAAAATCTTTGCCAAGTCGTTACTATAATGACTGAAGAATTGTTAACCTGCACTTGTTTTCTCCCACTATTTAATTGTTCAGCAGTATATATATATTATATATATATATATAATATATATATATATATATATATATATATATATATATATATATATACAAAAGTCTCAGCAATATAGCCTTTACTTATTTAAGAAAACTCCTATTTGCTTTGCATATTACCCTTCATTCATCATTGAGTGGTGATGTTTGTATACCCATATACGAATACATAGTTTAAACTGTACACTTTGTTTTGAAATACCTTACATTATTATATTTATACATGTCCGTGCCAATTAATAATACATACTTATCAACACATCTGAACATAGATCACCAAGAATAATATTTCCTTGGAAAACACGCGTATCCATTCATGCATATATGCACATGAGCTCATTTGTCATCTGGATTTCTTTTAAGAGAACTCAAAGGAGAGGAGATGAAGAAGAGAGAGAGAGAGAGAGAGAGAGAGAGAGAGAGAGAGAGAGAGAGAGAGAGAGAGAGAGAGAGAGAGAGAGAGAGAGAGAGAGAGAGTGTGTGTGTGTGTGTGTGTGTGTGTGTCCGCAGTTTTAGAGTAAGCGATAGCGTATGGACGAACGGTCGCAGAAGTACGCGGAACCTTTTATCTCCACCAGCTTACAGCTCACTGGCGACCCTGTCTTCACATGGTGATGCCATACATGATTGGATGCAGATCAGACTGGCTGTAGCCCGGGTCTGCTTTACAGCACGGAGGCTTTCATCATCATCTGCTTTTTTTTATCTTCCTGTCAGCTGTGACACTCATTAGACGGGGAAATGATGAATCGAATTCATAAACGTAACGGATCGTTGCATTTATAAAGTTTTTGCAACAAAAACAAAGAAGAAGAAAAAAACGTTAAAAGAAAGAAAAAAGATGGGAAGAAACGATAGTAGCTAAGAGAGAGAGAGAGAGAGAGAGAGAGAGGAGAGAGAGAGAGAGAGAGAGAGAGAGAGAGAGAAAGACAGACAGACAACACACACGCACACACACACACACACACACACACACACACACACACACACACACACACACACACACACACACACACACACACGCGCGCACACGCACACACACACACACACTAAGAGACGGAGAGAGATTGAAAATTGACACTGGTACTGACAACTATTTAACAATTTTGCCATGCATTGTCCTTTGGGCATGAACAGATTTACAACAGATATATTTCTGTTTGGTTACACTTGAACAATCAAACAAAAATCACAGTCAGCAAAAGAGAACAAAGCAAGGTTAAGATATATCACACGTGTGTGCGTGCGTGCGTGCGTGTGTGTGTACGTGCGTGCTTTTGCGTGCGTGCGTGCGTGCGCGTGCGTGCGTGCGTGCGTCTGTTGTGTGTGTGTGTGTGTGTGTGTGTGTGTGTGTGTGTGTGTGTGTGTGTGTGTGTGTGTGTGTGTGTGTGCGTGCGTGCGTGCGTGCGTACGTGCGTGCGTGCGTGCGTGCGTGCGTGCGTGCGTGTGTCCTTTTCATCAGATTTGTGAAAATAGGCATGAATGGAATAAAGATCACTCAGTAATCTATTCACAATGTGCATGACAAACTACACACACGGGATGGATACTAACCCTTATTTATCCACGCAAGCAGACAGACTGCCACTCTTTAAGACTCTTGCTTTTTGTAGTGGTTTGTATGAAGAGCAGAGTTAAGTGATCGATTTTCGATTAAATACTGAATAGCTGGTCCTGAAAATGATGCACTCATTCTGTTCAAGATCAGAGTAGAAAGAAAATATGATGTCAATTGTGCCATAGTTTGGAAACGCACATATCTTGGATTGTTTGTATTGACCATATTACGTCATACACGTTTTGCTTCTATTAAATCAAGCAATGGCAACAAATCTAGCAATTGATCTGATTTCTATTTCATTTTCCGACAATTCAATTGAATTTTAATTGTTCTGGAGAGTTCATCAAAAGCCGCAAACTACCACACACTGTTGTACCACTTAATTGAAATTTCGTCTTCCGACTTTGGACGACTTCTTTTAACAAATTATAAAATGAAGGAAAGAATAAGTAAACAACTAACGAACAATCTAACCACCAAATGAATAAATGGCCTAACGAACCTATGATCGTTCAAAAAAAACAACAACAAACAAACAAACCAATCATGAAACAAACTGACAGGAAACTGACTGAGAAGGGACTAGACTGAGTGGCTAACTGTTTAGGTGACAAATGTAACAATCAATCCAATCGTTATCTCCCTCCGTTAATCTACATCATCCACAACCTAATTCTTCCTTCAGGCTAGATGAGGAAGGGGAAGGGGATGGCAACACAAATTCGGAACAACGGGGGAAAAAAACAGCCTTTGTAATTCCTATGAAGTAGACTAAACTGTCGTGCACAGTGACAGACGGGTAGGGAGGTGGAGGAAGTATAGAAGGGAACAAAGCTGCAAGGAAGAGAAGGGGGAAAGGGGGAGGGAGAGAGGGAGGATTTAAGCTGGAGGAAACTGTTGCAGGAAGTGTGAAAGGAAAGAGAAGGATCAACGGAGACACAAGGCAATGTA
>CM031602.1:29673051-29693503 GCA_018398815.1 Conus ventricosus
TCATACCCCTATTAATAGATCATCATACCCCTATTAATAGATCATTTGAAAATATCTGAAGTTCCGAGGTCAGTCATATTTTGCACTCTTGTTGACCTTAGTTTCGATTTCCCCTCCACGTTTAGGCTCAAGATGACTTCGTTTCAAATTTGTCGTCAGTGGAAACTTCATAGCCACTGGTGTAGGGTGGACATAGTGATGGCCGTCAGAGGAAAGTTGCGACCAGCCAATAACTGCGGCCAATAGAGATTTACGCAAATGGTTTCCAGCTCACGGTAAGATTTCTCCTGACGAACTGAGGTGGCACGGAACTGAAACAGTAGGGAGGAACAGGTTACATTAATACTGCATTGAAATCAGTACAAGGACCTGCAAACACACACTCACTAATTCACTATTCAGAAGGTTTTCAGACACACGCACGCGCGCGCGCACGCACACACGCACACACACACACACACACACACACACACACACACACACACACACACACACACACACGCACACAAGCACGCACGCACGCACCACCACACGACAATTCCTCCCTCCCTCTCTTTTGTGCATATCTTTCTTCCACACTTCATATTATATACGTATGCATGTATCAAGGTACATGTATGTATCGATGGATGGATGGATGTGCGTGTGCGTGTGTGTGTGTGTGCGTGTAAGTACATCTTCCTATGTATGTATACAAAAGTACAAGCAACTTTCCATCAGCACGCAAGTAACGTTTGCACAAGTGTTGAATTTGAAGGTGCGCCTTGGTCTCCCTTCCCTTTGACACCGGTCCCTATCCCAACACCCCTCTCTCCGCGAGATCCACACACACGCCGGTCCCTCTCATAACACCCCTCTCTCCGTGAGATCCACACACACGTCGGTCCCTCTCCCAACACCCCTCTCTCCGCGAGATCCACACACACGCCGGTCCCTCTCCCAACACCCCTCTCTCCGCGAGATCCACACACACGACGGTCCCTCTCACAACACCCCTCTCTCCGTGAGATCCACACACACACATCTGGTCCCTCTCCTAACACCCCTCTCTCCGTGAGATCCACACACACACACTCCGGTCCCTCTCCTAACACCCTCTCTCCGTGAGATCCACACACACTCTCGGTCCCTCTCCTAACACCCCTCTCTCCGTGAGATCCACACACACACCGGTCCCTCTCCAACACCCCTCTCTCCGTGAGATCCACACACACACTCCGGTCCCTCTCCTAACACCCCTCTCTCTGTGAGATCCACACACACACCGGTCCCTCTCCCAACACCCCTCTCTCCGTGAGATCCACACACACACCGGTCCCTCTAATAACACCCCTCTCTCCGCGAGATCCGCACACACACACACCGGTCCCTCTCCAACACCCCTCTCTCCGTGAGATCCACACACACACCGGTCCCTCTCCCAACACCCCTCTCTCCGCGAGATCCACACACACACCGGTCCCTCTCCCAACACCCCTCTCTCCGTGAGATCCACACACACACGCCGGTCCCTCTCCTAACACCTCTCTCTCCGTGAGATCCACACACACTCCGGTCCCTCTCCTAACACCCCTCTCTCCGTGAGATCCACACACACACCGGTCCCTCTCCCAACACCCCTCTCTCCGTGAGATCCACACACACACACACTCCGGTCCCTCTCCTAACACCCCTCTCTCCGTGAGATCCACACACACACTCCGGTCCCTCTCCTAACACCCCTCTCTCCGTGAGATCCACACACACTCCGGTCCCTCTCCTAACACCCCTCTCTCCGTGAGATCCACACACACACCGGTCCCTCTCCCAACACCCCTCTCTCCGTGAGATCCACACACACACTCCGGTCCCTCTCCTAACACCCCTCTCTCCGTGAGATCCACACACACACTGGTCCCTCTCCTAACACCCCTCTCTCCGTGAGATCCACACACACACCGGTCCCTCTCCCAACACCCCTCTCTCACGCCGGTCCCTCTCCTAACACCCCTCTCTCTGTGACATCCACACACACACCGGTCCCTCTCCCAACACCCCTCTCTCCGTGAGATCCACACACACACCGGTCCCTCTCCTAGCACCCCTCTCTCCGTGAGATCCACACACACACCGGTCCCTCTCCTAACACCCCTCTCTCCGTGAGATCCACACACATGCCGGTCCCTCTCCTAACACCCCTCTCTCTGTGAGATCCACACACACGCCGGTCCCTCTCCTAACACCCCTCTCTCCACGAGATCCACACACACGCCGGTCCCTCTCCCAACACCCCTCTCTCCGTGAGATCCACACACACGCCGGTCCCTCTCCCAACACCCCTCTCTCCGTGAGATCCACACACACACCGGTCCCTCTCCCAACACCTCTCTCTCCATGAGATCCACACACACACACTGGTCCTTCTCCTAACACCCCTATTTCAGCGAGATCCACACACACGCCGGTCCCGATCCTAACACTCCTCTCTCCGTGAGATCCACACACATGCTCTAGTTTAAATGGACAACACTCTTAACAATTCAAAATGTTCAGTCCGCATTTGCACGTCAAGAACAAATGTTGGATGATTTTCCCCCCTGCATGACTCTTGTTCTACGCATCAATTTATACATTTCAATGTCTCCCGTCCGCGCCTTCTCAGCGGCATCATTTTGATCGCCGCTCATCTTGAACAGTACCCTGTATAAGCTATAACCCAAGACAAATTATGCTGGCGCTAGCAGGGGAAAGTATAGGCGAGCTTAAGTTGATTGTCCCGATATCCCACCCTGAACTAGTGACCAAAACATACTCTGTATCAATTACACTTAAACAGAAGTCTGCCGACAAGTTCCCTCTATCCGACAGTTTTGTTTTGCATGCTTGCTTTTCGTTCTTCTGCCAGTCTTCAGGAAGACGAAACTTCAGTTAGTTAGTGTTTCATCGATGTGCAGTCATCGAAACGGATGTCCTAAAATCAACTCATGCTTTCTCATGAAAGCATTATCAAGTATTGAGAGAAAAAAAGTAACTGTTCAATGTCCTTTATACAACTTAGAACAAGTATACAATTGTCCCTTCATTAGCATCACCAAAGAGGTTTTAATTTCATCTGTTGATTTGCTCATTTCTATGAGATAAGAAGATTACTCCGAAAGGAAAACAAAGTTTCGTCCAGACTTGATGGAACCTAGAGAACAGGAAAAGGCGGCTTCTAACTCACTTTTCGCCCTCAACCAGTTTTCGGGTGAAAAGTGACCTAAAAGCCGCCTTTTCCTGTTCTCTGACAAGTAAGACTTCAATAACCAAAAAATAACGATTATCTACAAACAGACATACTGTGTAGGGTTATCCGTTTTTAATACTAATTTACAAAACTTACTTGTCTTTTAAAACTAAGTTATATTTTTGACATAAAATCCGCACACTTATTCTGACTAATTTCTACCTACAAAACTATGTGTAACAGACAGACTGACACGAGGCTGAAACCTGATTGCTTAATTTACGGCTGGCGCAGACGAGCGACCTTCGTTCACACAGCGCACGGCCCGCTTACAAACTGCGACCAAAAAAATCAATAAAGCACACCTGGCGGCGCGTTAGCGAATGTTCTAGACTGTCACGTGTCACTCCCACTTTGTGGCCGCCACGTCAGCAAGACGGTTTGTATTGTCATTTTACTTGGCGGTGTTGGGCTGTGAAGGTGTGTGTGTTGTAGTGAGAAGATATTTACCGGGTTTTGTGCAGGTTGGTTTTGTTTATATAAACATTTTGATCATGGCAGAACAAAGACAGTGGGAGATTCTAAGCTGACAATACTTGACGAGCATGTTGAGTACCATGCACAATTTGTTAGTGCTTTGGATGAGTTGAGAGCGGCAGGCCCAATCATCAAGTAAGAAACTACCTGCCTTCCCTAAACCACAAAAAGAAAGCTATCTGATTTGTATGGAGAGCAAGCAAAAAAACAAAGATGACACCAGAAGAACTCCACCAATACTTGAAAACAAAAGAGGTTGATGTGGGAATGACAGTTAGGAAAGAAGTTTTCGTTTTTGGGGCAGAGGAAATAACGTCATTGCTGTTGCTATTGATAAACTGAAGGAGGGGTATAGACAGCTTCAAAGGCAGGAAGCTACAACAATGTGTTTTAACTTGCAATATGGTTGGCTTTTAGAACAGACCTTCAAGGTCTTTTTACAAGAAAAAGACAGTGGAGCGCATACTCAAAAATGGGATGAGTGGTTGAAGAGCAATGTAGGGATATCCCCTTCATATTCTCGCAAACTAAGAGAGATTGCTCGTTTGTTGAATCCATATGCTAAAAGGTTTTCTACAGTCAGTCTTTCTTTCATAGAAGTCTACTCTATGAGGAAGGATTTGTATTTAATGTTTTCAAGCAGTGAGGAGATTAGAAATTATTGGACTACTCCCGTACAAGAACCAATGCAACTCCAAACACACTCCTCTCAAAGTCCGCAGCAGTGAGAGAGAACTAGCGCTCCACCCTAGAGCGGTCAAAGGTCACAGTAGCAAGCCGTTTTCCAGCGCTCCACCCTAGAGCGGCCAAAGGTTGCAGTGACAAGCCGTTTGAGAGATCCAGCGCTCCACCTAGAGCGGGTCAAAGGTTATTAGCAGTGAGGAGATCAGACTTTTTTTTTGCTGCTTCGTCGCTTTGCTGTCTACGCTTCACCTGCTTCAACGTCTGCTTCTACGCCCTGTTACAAACTTTTAGGCTGCCTTTTTAGGCGGCCGCCGGGTGTACTTTATACAATTGTCTTGTTTTATTCAATCAGGCTTTTGTTAAATGCACTTGGTGGCTGCTTTGAACTTGCAACAAAAGAGCCAATGCATCACAAAAACGCAAGCACTGTCTTGCACCAAGTGGTGTTACACATGACAAATAATAAAGCTCTGTGTACACCACACACACTCCCACCCCCAAGTCACCCCAAGTTCTTAATTAAGTTTTTAATTAAGTCACCCCAAGTTCTTAATTAAGTTCTTAATTAAGTTCTTAATTAAGTTTTTAATTAAGTTACTTCAAGTTCTTAATAAGTTCTTGATTAAGTTCTTAATTAAGTTCTTGATTAAGTTACCTCAAGATTGTAATTAAGTCGTCCTTTAAGTACAACTAAGTTCTTATTCAAATTATCTTATAATTATTTTTTAAAAAAACAAAAAAAACCAATACAATCTATGTTTTTGTCTTAAATAGTAGATGCCTAATATAGTACACACACGCCTCAAAAAACGCGCCATCATTGAGGATGTCTTGCTTAACGCCCTTGGCGTGAGATGGTTAGCATAGATCTTAATGAAGTTCTTACATCCTAAGCAATTACAATTCTGGTCTATGGAAATGTCTTTTATAGACTACATGTCTTTATTTATTGACTCCATCATTTTAAACAAATAATAATCCGCCATGTTTTATCAAAAAAAATTAAATTTAAGTTCTTAAAATATTATTGCATTTTAAATGGATCAAAATGATTTTTTGTTATTGGTGGCGCTGGCGTGCTGTTGTCTTCTGTATTTAATGGTTCAGGTTGTTTTAACTCTTTTGTTTTTGTCGCCATTGTTTATATATTTATAACCGTAATAACTGCCCCAGCAGCAGCAATGGCGCCAAAAATGACAACTGTTTTAAGTTCAATATTCCATGAAGACTTTGGTGCCCTTGAATTAACTTGCTCTTGTTCTGGAGCTGGCATTGAATCAACTGTTGGCGTTGGCGGTGTTATGTTTTTCATTATGAGTTATATTTTGTGATTGTAACTGTAATTTTTTTTGTTTGTTCCACTCTGCTAATTTTTTTCCTGCTGCAATGCGTCCAGGATGAGGTGTTTTACTGGTCACTTTCTCGACTTGATTCAGTGTTTTCTGATTCAATGTTTCCTGATTCTGCTCGTTCATTTTGAAGGGAAATAAAATCTATATGATTAAAAGTAATTAATCCCATGATTAACGGCGATAACAATGTTCCAAATCTGTAATATAAATCGCAGCTTAGAGACTCTAATGACTTTGTTAAAACTGGATCTTGCGTTAAATCATACGTAAGATCTTGTTCAGAATCAATGGGAGCAAATCTACTGACTAGTTTAGTGTACAAACTAAGAACCGTTTGCCCTACACTTTTCACCATTCTCGACCCCAGCTGCGCTTCATACCTGTTTATGATACTTTATAATGTCTTGTGGTGACATCTGTTGAATCTGTTCAATGCTGAATTCAGTTCCGAGGAACTGTTTTGTTTCCCACATGCTGCCAAAGAATACAACCTTTCCTTTTTGGGCATAATAGCTTGATCATCAACTTCTTCATTTGTAAGTTCAGGAAGGTTTAGGCCACCCTGTAGCTGTAGTAGATCATCGCTGTTCATGTTTTTATTAATTATAATTATTTTATTTTTTAAAATGAGCACCGAAAAAACTGTCGCCAACCTTGTATACCATTTTGCTGTTATTGGAGGTCTAAGTGTAGGATACTCAATGCTTGGTAAAAGCCTGTTAAAAATAAAACCGGCAGATCTTGGCAAACTAGACTTTGAAGACTCAGCAAAACTGATTGCTATTATTGCAGCTTCATTTGCTACGAAAGATTTTCTAGTTAAGCAAGGAATAATTCCAGAGAATATAATATATAAAAAAATACATTTATAAAAAATGGCTTCGCTCGTAATGATGATAGGCGGCGCTGTGGTGAATGCGCTTGCTTTTAGCGGAAGTAATTACGCATTTAGTAAACTACGGGATGATGGAGAGAGAAAAAGAACATAACAAAGCTGTGGAGCAACTAGCTGCAGCACAAGATAACTATGAAAAGCATAGAATTGAGCAGTTAGATTTTATTAATAACACACTGAAAAAACAGGGGCATGCAGCTTACACATTTAAAGATGTTGATCAAGCAATAAAAGAATATTATCTTGTAACGGGCAAACCAATCCAGACATTGCCCCCACCAAAATTCAGCAACTTTATCAACCATCAGAAAAACAAAAGACGCAAGAAATCGCGTTTATTGTCGTTGGTATGACTGTTGTCTATTTTGTTGCGCATAATATTGGCTGAATAAAAAATGAACAAAATCTATTATTCACCAAAAGGATATTGGAAGGGAATCACAGCAATCAAAAAGCTAAGCGAAGCAGCTGGTGTCAGTGAACAAACAGCAAAAGAATGGTTATCTAAACAAGCGATTTGGCAAATTTTTTTTACCTGCGCCTAGACGAATACAGAGACCACACTTTGTGAATACAACACCAAACGACACCATCAAATGGACCTTCTATATTTACCCTCTGATACGATTAGACGAAAATATAGCTTCAAGATACAAAGATGCGGAACCATTAACACAAAAGAGTGCTTCTGCTGTTGCTGTCGCTATACAGCTGATATACCAACGAGGTCCTTTACTTATCCTCGCATGATTCAAGTTGATGATGGAAAAGAATTTAAAGGGCAAGTGAATCATTATTGTTGAAACATAGAGTTACCATTAAAAGAGGCATTCCAGGAGTTCACAGATCACAGGCTTTAGTCGAAAACTTTAACAAACAGTTAGCTGAAAGACTTTTCTCCTACCAGTATCACAGAGAGCTTATTGACAATTCTCGTAACACAGAATGGGTTAGAAGACTGCCCTCAGTTTTGCGCGCAATGAATAATGAAGAATTTAAAGGCCTAAAACCAGTACAAACAATCAAAAGAAAAACAATAAAATGTTGTTGAAGGAGAGTCTTCATCCAGCAAACTATTGCCGTTTTGGTTTGAAAGTAAGGTACCTTTATTTACCGGGGGAAGCAGAAGGGGATACTCGCATTAGGGCAACTGATCCAGTTTGGAGTGTTGATCCATATGAAATAAAAAGAATTGTAAAGATGAATCCGCCCGTGTATTATTTACGAGAAACTGACACGACAAAACAACCGGCTCCTCAAGATCTTTTTGTAAAAGAAGAACTGCAGATAATCCCACCAGACACAGTTCGCTTTAATTATTTTACGGTTCTCCAATGTCCATATGCATATGAAAACTCTGGATGTAACAAACACACGTTTTGTGTTTGTTCTATCTAATGACTTCTTTGTTACAACAGTTGTGTTGATCTCATGTAGATTAGATCGTAGTTTTACGTTGTCATGATGAAAAGTCTTATTGCCAAACAATGCTTCTTTGTAGTTGTCATGCGATATGTTTGACTGCACAACACTGCGAGATATTCCCTTTGCTTTTTTGATAGTTTTCTCTGGCTCGAAATACTGTACATTTTCGACCTTAAACCGACAAACTCCTTGATCACCTTTCCAGATAATTCATCCTTCATCTTTCCTAAAACCTTCTTATTAGTAATTGAATGTAAAGGCGAATCTTTAGGGTAATCGGATGTGTCGTACCATCCCGCATGCCCTTTAGCTACTTCTAATTCCATGTCTTTATAGATGTCTTCAGTAGGGATATCTATAACAAAACTGTCTGTATCTGTGTAAAGTACTCTGGACTCTGGATACGAGGGTTTAAAGTAGTCATAAAGAAATTCTAACATCAAAAGCTTTGATAATTCTAAAACAGTAAACCCAATAAAAACGGGTTTATCCAATTTGACTTTCTTTTTTTTTTTATCATTATACCAAAAAGCTGATCATGAAATCTTCTGAAGTCCTGATAATTTGGTTTTGAAGTCAGCTTAATTGCTTCGTTCTCTCTGGTGACCATCTGACGTCTTTGCGCTTGTGCGGATTCTCCATAGTCTTTCCGAAAACAACTGTTGTTCATCAGCTTGAAAAAGTCTTTTTCTGAGGCATCTGTGGATTTAGTTCTGAGATCAGTGTTCATTCATGATGTATGGTTTTCATGAACTGTTCTTGATCAAAAGCAATTATACGATGAACAGCTGTCAACTTCAAACCGTGTCTTAAATAAAATTGTAGAAGTCTGTAATGACAGACATAATTTTTTTTGCCGCGAAGATTAGGCACAAGTTTAGGCGGCTCTCTTGGATTCATCTTTAGACTTTCTGCAGCTAATGGATAGTCATTATGCAGGTCATGGAGTTCATGAGGATATTCTAAGTCAACTTCTAGAATGTATCCACGCTGTTGGCCCGGCGTCAAACTACCCAACACTTTAATGCCTTTTGAATATTTTTTGGATCACCGCCTGTGTACATTTTAAAGTTGCGTAATGGAAGTGATTGCGCCAATTGCCCAACCATACAGATTGTTGCGTCTAAATACATGAGATAGTTAGACCTTTTACTCGGATCATAGTCGTCCAAGTATTTGTTGTTTGCTTTACAGTAATGATGTGACGCCATACTAATTCCCCCACGCAATCCTTTTCAATCATCTGAATCATTGGTAGGTCAGACAATAAATCAATCTGTACTCCAGTAAACTTTAAGAAAGCGTCCCAGCTCATCCCGGCGCAGAAATGTAATGCGTGGGATCCAGGCTGTAATGTTTCATACAGGTCTTCCTATAATTTTCAAAGACGTCCGCCAACAAACATACATCGGCCATCAAGTATGAATCATGATAGTCTCCCATCGTTTACACTCTAACTTCTGCCACGCATCTTGAGCATGCTGGTAATCGGAGTCACTGATGTCCTTTCCTCTAAGACTAGAAAAGAACGCGCCTTTAGGTGGAAGTGTATCTTCGTCAAACCTTTCCCAACTCTTCATGTACTCATAAGGGTAAACGCCCTTTCTAACGAGAGTTGGGTCAAAATATTCTTCCGTTATTGGGCAGGACTTTAAGGACATAGCCAGTGACTCTAATGAACCCATCATGTGCTGCATAGAGTCATAAAAAGACATGTTATTTAAAGTGTAACACATGTAACTTTTCTGATGACTGTGCAATGCATGACACCCTAAAGGCATCGTCTACTGCTTTCATTATAAGATGAGAGTCGTAACCCGCAAGTTATGAAAGAATACAGGAAGCTTCCATGTTTTTGGTTCAAACTTTAGTTGAAGATTGCAGTTGTTGTGCGCTGCTCCTCTGACTTTCCGCTAATGTGATCATGGTCTCTTACTTTTGGATTGGCTTCTTCACTGAGTTCTAAACCACAAATTCAACAATGTGTGGCTGAGTCATACTGTTGTTGGTCTTCAGGCGCCATTATGATTTCAGATAAATTCAGATTATTAGAACAATCATTACGCACTTGCTGGCATGCGTTTTAAAGTATTCTGCAGCATTAGGCCCTCTATATAATTCTGGTGCTGAATGAGCGCCATCCGACCTGACAATAATGAAGGCAAATGAACAAATCTGATGATTACTCATTAAGACTGTTTTTCGAAGTTTTTGTGGCGCTGGCCCTTCATAAGGAACAATAAGCGACTCAAAGTCTGCGTAAACAACATATGGAGAATTTTGCATCCGTTTCCAGTTCTTAAAACTAACTTTACTGCCTTCTGGGGGCGTATTAGTTCTGTATTACAGTCAACTGGGCCGATACAATGTTTCTTATGTTCGCTTGCGGCTTGAACAGATGGGATTCTTGTTAAACATTTTCTACAGAATTCTTGTTTGTTTTTATGCTTTGAAGTATGCCGCAATAATCTACTCATTGTTCGTATCAATGTGTAATGCGGCAGCCCTGCTGGTGAAAACATCAGAAGTAAGTCGACATGATTTTTGTTTGGCTCGCCAATCGTTGGACTGTTCTTGGACACTTTAATGGGCTGTAGATTTGTTTCCTCATCCCATGTGTATACATTAACAGTTATTGGTTTGTTTTGTTCTTCAAACTGATCAATTTGATCTACACTAACAGGAAGGATATTCCACTAAAGTTAAGTCATTGATGTAAGGGTGATAGTTAGACACTCTCTGTGCGTTTTTGCGGACGTGATGCAGCCTCGCGAGAACACACCACATAAAACATTTGTTGTCTGTATTCTTTATGTTTAGAACTGCTTTTTTTGCAACTAATGCTGGGGGCAGCGGAATGTAAGACCTGCCTACAATCGGCGCATACTTAGCCTGTTTTAATCTGATCTCTAAGACTTCGCCCTCTGACCAACCAGAGCCTCTCATTTTGGCTTCTTCAGCGGCCGCATCAAACTGTGTAAGCAGTTCGTCTGCCCAACCGGGTGTTAAGTCATTAGAGGAAAGAATAGTCTGTTGTTTAGTTGAGACCCAGACTTCTAGATTTTCTTCATTTATTGTACATAGTCGATTAAAACAGCTAACATTACTTTAACTGGCGTGTCTATTGTTAGTTTACTTGGAACTTGAGAAATAGCATGAGCAACACTTGCCTGTACGTTTGCTGGATTAATAACTTCTAAATCAATATCATTTAGTGCTCTTGACAAACGCTCTTCCTTAAGCATTCCTTCAAACAATTCGTCCGAACCTTCATATATTTTATCCATGCTGAGTTTTCTTTTCTAACTCAAAATATTTATTTAAATCAAAAAAAATAATTAATCAATATCGATGGTCTTTTTGTGTTTAGACTCATAAACGAAAGTATAAACGCCCTTTGGGGTTGTTAATGCGAGCTGTTTAGAACAGAGTTTAATGTTTCGTTTACTTTTTTAAGCATTCCTTTTTTATCTGCTCGGCGTCTGGCTGTTGAGAAAACTTGTCCACGCCTTTCTTTGAAGATCAAACTTTTGTCTTTTGTAGTCATCAAAATCGCCTGTAAACGATTAAATTCTTCATCCGTGATGTTTGAGTCAGCTAGTGCTTTATTTATTATCAGCTTGAAGGAACTAAGTTTAGCTGTTATTAGTTGAACCATAGCTGTTGCTTTTGGAGTTTAGTTTTATTTTTTTGCTAGCAGCACCTACGGCTAATGAACACAGGCCGAGAGCTAAGACAAACGCCTAGAGGTAAAGCTGCGGGTGTGCCTATGCCCGTTGCTAAGAGACCAACACTACGTTCCTGCTGTAGATAGAGCGCTTATAGTCGATGCTCCAGTATTAACATAAGTAACAGCATTAAAGGCAGCAGAATACCTTCGTTTGGTTTTGCTGTATTTTGAAAGGTCTTGCTCTAGTTTTTGTTGCATTTGCGTAATGTTTGTTAATCTAAAGGTTTTTATGTCAGAGGTTTCTACTATCCCTTCTTTTGGCGACTCTGGCGCTGTTAGGCACATTTGGATAAACTTGAACAGACATGCTTTTTTTAAAATGAAAAATAATTTAGTATTCTATTTGGTCTAATCTTTTCTTTGTAATATTCAGCTGTGTATCAATTAATAAAAACAAATGTACATTAAGTGGTTTATCGGCTTCTTTTCTTTCTCAATTTGAATGTTTACGTCTTTAACCGTTCTCCCACTTCCATGCAATGATTATCTCTGTTGACCTTAGGTCAATCCATAAACCGTATTTTGTTGTTAATAATCATCAGCCTAACACTGTGAAGGTGTAGATCTTTAGACGCAAGGTCTGCTGTTGGGACTTCTACCCCTCCCACCCCCAAACAATTTTCTTATTTCGTCAAAATGATGATAAGGTCTAAGCCCGCTAGCATAGATTTGGTTAGGACTACCATCAATTGTACATTGTACTTTCGTTTTTTTGGATTAAAAAACTTTTCACTTGCTCTTGCAAATGGTTCTTCACCTTCACACAGCAATAAAATACCTTTAAGCGATTTTTGCTGTGACACTAAGATTAAAATTCCATATAGCGTCTGCCCTGCTTTTAGGATATGTTGAATGATGACGCACGTTTTCGTAATATATTACTAATTGTGACTCATATTGTTGCCCAATCAGCCTTGCTAAATTAGAGTTGCTAACAACATCAAACTCTAACGAGATGTCAGAAATGCTGTACTTTGCTTCGGTGTCTGTTGATCTGATAACACGTTGTAGTCATTAAAAGTTAGTTCGTATGACAATCTGTCTTTTAATGCCCCTTGTAAGTATGGGCATGAGATTTTAACAACTCAAAATCTAAGGGAATGGAAAAGCGATTTCCAAACGCATAACTTACAGCTAAAGCCTTTTTGCTGCCTTTAGCACCTGAGGCGAGTTCGGCGCCTATTCTAAGTTTTAGTGCTTCTTCATTACCAATTCCTTGAAAACGCAAGATCTTCCCTTTCATTCGCGGTTAGCCATAGATCAGAATAGGTTAAAAATATGTCTGCATTGTGTAAAGAAAATACTTCTTTCCCCTCAAGTTTTATAGAAATTTTCTTAACGATTGCCCGTCCAAATTCTGGACAACTGTTCTGGTTGGGTCTGTTGTTGAAGCGAGTTCTATTTTGAAAGTAAGCCGTGCAGAGCCTGGCACAATCAAATCATTCGCTCCTAGGTCTGAAATTTGACAGTAAGAATTTGATCCGCATCAATAGTAGATGGATTATTTGGAACAGTAATATTCCGTTTATTTCCCTTCACGCCATGGGGTTCTTTCAGCTTTCTATGCGGGTCAAGAATCAAGCCATATACTTGTGACATTTTTATAAACAAAATAAAAAGTTAATTATTTAAAAACATGGCGGGTATTGAAGATGAAGAAGATTATGATATTAGTGATCCTGCAGACGACATGGATGAAATGACTCCTTTAACACAGCATCGCTCAACGCTCTCAATGCGGCGTGAATTAACAGAAAGTACGGTCGAAGCATTTTACAAAAGTTTTAAACATAAAACCTCCCGAAGTTTTAGGACCCTAATAATTTTGACGAGATGAGAATGGCCATTGTTTGTGAAAATCGGCCCCAACCGAGAACAACTTTTTCGGCTTACACATGAACGAAACCCATCAAAGTTTGTAGGTTTTGAGTACACTTAACCAAAAACTTAAGTAAAAGATCTAAATCGCCTTGGCATTCCTAAACCAAAACCAAAATTAAAGAGGAAAGCAGCTGAACCACCAAAATTAGATAGGGAAGCAGTTGCTACCCTTCAAAACATGGAACAAGAACTCCCAACAGTTCCCCAAAACATTAGAACTTCAAATTTAATTTCCAGCAGCGGACAAAGTAATAAATGTAGTAGAAACAGTTTTTCAGAAGAAACAGCATTAAAAACAATTAATGATCCTCCAATTGCCCCCGCAAGAATTAGAGGCCATTGATCGGAATGTAAGAAAAATTAGAGGTGAATTAACAAACAATTTAGCAAGACTGACTGAACTAGATGAGCATATAAAAAGAGAAAAAGAAAAACTCGCTGAGGCTGACGACGCCAACTTAGGGCGTGATGATAAAGAAAGAATAGAACAAAGACTAAAAAATCTTGAAAAAGAAAGAGCAGCAGACTAAAGCGGCGTCTGCTAATCGAGACCAATTACGAACTCAAGTGATCAGAATAAGAGAAACTATCCAAAGAATTTTATATGAAGACACAACGCTAGCAGAAAGAATAAAAACACTGTTTAGAGAGCAAGGCATCACATTAGCAAGCGTTATAACAGCCTTAGGATTTTGCAATAAGTACACTGGTGATGGCTATTACGGGCGGCGGTGGGGGGCAAAGTTCAGTGCCTCCATCGCCATCTCCTGACAAATCATGGGTAAAAAAAACAACTTGATCATCTTGCGAGTTTATTAAAAAATTAGCTGGTAAAGCTATAGACTCTTTACCAGGTATATTAGGGAGTGTTATTAGCTGGCTTTTGTCTACTGCAGGCAAAGTAGTTGGCTTTATGGCTGAGCACTTATGGGCATTTGTTCTCTTAATAGTTGGGTTACTATTTAGTAAGATAAAGACCAAGTAATCCTAGGCCAGTTAATCCAATAACAAGTGCTGTCTTTCTATATTCATGGTCATCGCGAACAAAGTCACGTCTTCAACAGTCTTTGGGCTTTGAACCTCGGGGATTGGATGACTTATTCTGGGGTGTTTTTTTATTGTTTGTATATTACTGGCTCAGAATTTATTGTTTTTTCCCAAACCTTCTGTTCATTACCTGCTACAAGGATTTCATTGTTGTAGTTTATTATTGTTCCTACATGGTGTCTGAGGTCAGAAGGCAGCATGTATAAACCAGTGCCAACAGCAAAGTCTACTTTCGATCTTGCGTATTGTAAAACATTTTGGTACCTTTTAATACTTGAATGCAAATCAACTGTGAATTAATGGCGTCCTCTAAATTTGCCAAGTACTGTTTTTGTGCATCAAAGCCAGTAGAAGGAACTGTTATGTTCGCCATTGTCTGTGCTTGCGAACCTAGCAAACACCAAACGTAAGTACGAATAGAGTCGTTTATTCGTTCTATTCCCGCTTTAGTTAGGCCCTCAAATATGTCTAAGATAAATGTTGTCCATGCTGTTTTATGCTCTTGCTCTATGGAGCCGAGGTGAACAGTTGTGCCTGAAGAAAAAGATGTGTAAGGAGGATGCCAGTCATAGTTATACTTTCTGTGCACGCCCGAAAAATAAAGGGTGCCTAAGCCATGATTGCGGTCCAACTGTTGTCTAAAGTCTGTCTTAACATTAATATTGAATTCGCGACAGATCCTTTCAAAGCATTCATGTCTATTCGGTTGCTGAATGGATTAAACGGTTTGTCATTTGTAATGGCGCTCGCAGTTCAGTCAAAATACGTCTGAAGGTGTAATAGAAATGAAATCTGTACACTGACCTCACCAAAGGATCAGGATGATTTAAATGATTAGCATACGATACTCCACACCCAGTTGTTGCACAAAACACAGCAAAGTTTAACTGGTTCTGATAAAACTGCATCGGATGACTAAACCACACTTTTTGCGATGTAGTCTTTTTTAATAGGAGGGTTAAGATATCTGCTTAATGGAGTACTCACCTTTACTTGAAAGGTGTCAGTCTGGTCACAGCAATGTCAAGAGTATCAGTTGCTATATTTTTAAGATTGTAGTGCGGCCCAACAGAATATTTTGCATCAGTATTGTATTTAAAACGCACTCATTTTTATTTTGTTTTTTTATTTTTATTTTGTTTAAAAAATGTTTGTAACATTAACAACTCAAGACCGTCCTTCGTTTTTAGAACATGCTATTAATAACAATTGCGAAACCAAAATGGTTGCGCTTCATGAAATATTTTCAAAGTCGTATGGTTTAATATAACTGAATCCAAGAATAATAATACGATTCTAAAAGTTAACAAATCAGGGACAAAGTTAGCCAGTTAACCATACCCAATGGTTATTACGGGTTTTGCTCACTAAAGAAGCAATGAGTAACTTCGACATTACTCTCAAACTCAACAATGCAAATCTAAAAACAATGTTATCATTCAAACCTGAAGAAGAAGTAGTACATACCTTTTTGATGTAGAGCTAGCTAAAATGTTAGGCTTTGAAGCTGACAATCATAGATTTAGAGTTACACCAAACAATAACTACTTATGAGGGAGAAAATCCGCTCGATCTTGAATTACATTCATTACTCTATGTTCATTTGGACGAGCTAAGCACTGATGAAACTTATATGATGGAAGGCCCTCAACTGTTTTAAGAGCTCTTCCGTCAGGAAAGCTGCATATTGCGATTATGAAATTATACAATTCCCTAATTTACAGTTTAAAAGATTAGTTTGTGGGAGGGTCGGATCATTTAATATAAAAATCAAAGACAAAACGGGAAAGTCGTAAAATGTGATAACCTGCACATTGTTTTGGAAATAAAATAATAAGTTGTACTAAAAAATGTCGCGTGGGCCAAAAGAATCCGGAGTTACATTAGCGCCTGTGAGGTGTATAACTTTAGAATTAAAAGACCTTGCAGACGTTGCGGACTTTGAACAGAATGGTGAGATAGGCGCTTTGTATGGTTTTGAGTACACTAAAGATGGTGATTATAAACGCAAAGAGTTGGCGACAGCAAAAAGTTTCCTAAACTAGAACAACTGCGCAATCTAGAAGCAAATAATGTTGGCAGTATGAATATAAAATAGTTCGAAAAACCTGACCTCAAATGGCACTTAGAACCATATTTAGAATGGGAAATAAAATTTGAATTCATAAGCCCATTTACATTTTTTAGCCGCCAAAAAAGTTTCAGAAAAGCATTCAACTCTAGCCCTTTACATGTAAGTCTTATGCCGGACGACATTAGTCGGAAAGAGATTGAAATAACGCCGATGGGAAAAACAGTACATCCTCCACAGAAGTAGAAAGAAACGGTTACTAAAGAGGCTTCTACAAAAATTACAGTTCTTTCCAAAGCAGAAAATTAGGAGATGCGTTCACAATGTTATTTGAAATTTCTGTCTTTATAAGATTGTTTGAGGGATGGGGATTGTGGGCATTAGTGATGACCTTATAAAGGAATTAATATTAGTGGCAAAACATAGCGTTAAAGTCTTAAAGTTACCTCGTCGTTCTTCATAATGGTGAGGATATTTAAGGTGTAACAAACAAGCAACAAATTAATATTAGTCTAAATTAGAAACAATCCTACAGCTACTGAATTGGATTAATGTTAACACATTTAGGCCTCATAGGATTTTATTATACTGAACAGGTTTTGACGGAAAGCATGATATAAATTAATAACTGGAATAGATTAAGTTCTGTTATAAAACTATGGAGCAGATTAAACTTTATGACAAAAACCCCTCATTGGTTCATTAATTTGTGGACAAACTGGTTGATATGGAAAAAACAATATTTATCCTCAACCTGTGACAAACAGTTTATCGTTATAATTTTTGATCATATTGAGATTTTCTGCCAACACGTAAATGGAACCCTATAAGCATATCATGATACGAAGGTTTATATGTCTGATGATAACATATTTATAGTTAATCTAGCAATAAACTGAGTAAGTGTCTAGACGCTTTTTTATATTGTTTGAAGGAATTACGCAGACACTATTTATTTTAGATGACTGTTCGGCAGAAAAGAGGTCATTGTTAAAAGTGAAACAATTTGTCGAAACTTAGCTTTCAGTGGAGGACATGCTGGGATAAGTGTGTGGATTTTATGCCAAAATATAAACTCAGTTTTAAAAGACTTTAGAGAACAGTTAAAGACTGGTTGTTTTATTTCACATGAAGACAGAGATGCATTTGATGATGTTTGCGTTGAAATTGATGTTATGAGAATGATCAAGAAAAAACACAGGATTAAACAAAAACTAAAAATCTGATAAGTTTAGTTAAATTGTATTAAAAACAGATAATCCTACACAGTATGTCTGTTTGTAGATAATCGTTATTTTTTGGTTATTGAAGTCTTACTTGTCAGAGAACAGGAAAAGGCGGCTTTTAGGTCACTTTCGCCCCGAAAACTGGTTGAGGCGAAAGTGAGTTAGAAGCCGCCTTTTCCTGTTCTCTAACCTTTAACAGTGACCAAGCATGAATCCAGTAATTTTTTGTACAAATCCGTTGTTGTGATTCCATTCAAAGGACAGATCCATGGCCCATTCGGCTTTGGGAGAAGTCTACATGCAACGTTCTCTTCTGGCTTGTTTATACATCTGCATTCAAATATGGTAAATTTACTTTACTGATTTAACCCGAGTTCCTGATCGAAATGTTCTTCTGTGCTCAGAAAAGAACACCCGTTTGGAAACAAGGAATGGGGACATAGTGTCACCGTGTCCTTGTCGCTGGGAAACTAGCATTCCCAGGGACACCCAATGACGTAGGTGGCGTTATTAGAAAGGTCCCGGCTGCCAAAGTGTGGCACGTAGTGTCACCGTGTCCTTGTCGCTGGGAAACTAGCATTCCCAGGAGACATCTAATGACATAGGTGGCGTTAGAGAAGACCCGGATGCCAAAGTGTGGCACGTAGTGTCACCGTGTCCTTGTCGCTGAGAAACTAGCATTCCCAGGAGACACCTAATGACGTAGGTGGCGTTAGAGATTCCGGCGCCAACAGTGTGGCACGGTGTGGTAGGAGGAGGAAAAGGCCTGGGCCAGAGAGAGAAAGGAGGTCTTCATGTCACTGGTTTGGCTCTCTGTCTGTCTGTCTCTCTGTCTATGTCATTCTCCCTCCCTTTCCCTTTCCCCCCCCCCCCCCCCCCCCCTCCCTTCTCTTTCACTTTTTAGCAAAACCAACACAACACACACACATCACAATCACACACAACACTCAACGCACGGCACGCAGGCACGCGCGCGCGCGCACGCACGCACGCACCGACAAACACACCACACACACACACACTCACTCAAAACACACACAACGCACACACTCAAGCACACACACACATATATATAATTCTATATATATATAGATATCATATATATATATATATATATCATAGATATATACATACATACATACCAGTTTAAAATAGGATTTAAAATCCTATTTTAAAAAACTGGTATGTCGCTCCCTTCATGGTTAAGCACTTTTAAACGTTCTGAGTGGGCTTTTTTAACTTCTGATTTTATTTATATATATATATATATATTTATATATATTTATTTTTATCATATATAATATATACAAACCACACCAGTGCGCGCGCGCACGCGCACCACACACACACACCACACACACACACACACACACATAGCTCACATGCCGCGGCGTGCGCGCGCGGCGCACACACACACACTCACACACACACACACACCACAACACACACACAACACCACACCACCCACAGCTCGACCCCCCCCCCCCCCGGTGTGAGAGAGAGAGAGAGAGAGGCGAGAGGGCGGATATTGGAGAGGAGAGAGAGAACGTAGGAGACGAGAGAATGAGAGGGAGAGAGACGACGGTGAGGAGAGGAGAGATTGGAGAGAGTGTGACGAGGGAATTAAGAGAGAGAGAAGAAAGAGGGAAAGAGAAATTCACGCTTGAGAGAGAGAGAGATTGAGAGAGATGAGGATGAGGAGAGGTGAAGAGAGAGCGACCGAGAAAGATGTTGAGGTGAGGGAGAGAGAGGACGCGAAGAGAGAGAAGATTCATCAGGAGAAAGAGGAAGATGACGATGAGAGGGAACTATCTAGAGTGATGAGAGAGTGTGGAGTGGGAGGAGTCGAAGTGGACGGGAGAGAGGAGCTGAGGACCCGAGAGAGAGAGAGAGAGAAGAGAAGAGAGGTGAGTGAGGGAGAGAGAAGGGGGGAGGGATGGGTGTGAGAATAAAAGGGCAATATATAATCAGGACAAAGAAGAAAAAGCAAACAGGACCTGAACAGCCCTTCGCAGACCGTTGGTTTTCTGTGGCGCTTTCAATGTCAATGATGTCTGGCAGACGTTTATCTGTCTCTGAGGTCCCAACTCCGGATTGTACACTACGAATTCTGGGACAGACCACGGTTTTCTTCTTCTTCTTTCTTCTCCTTTCAGTTCATTGGTACAGGGGAAAGTAGGGCGGCATATGAGTGGGAGAGGACGGGCCTTGAGGGTGCAAGGGTGAAGGAGAGGAGAGAGTGCAGGTCAATCTTGGTTTGACTACGATTGTGGCAGGCGATACAGGATAGAGTGGAATGGCGGCAGTGTAAGATCAACTATGTGACTCGTGCTGCTCGCTTTTCCCCAAATCGCCTCTAGAATCAGAAAAACCTAGGGAATTAACTGACTGTCACTTAA
>CM031602.1:29708603-29720903 GCA_018398815.1 Conus ventricosus
GTAGCACAAAAAAAGCAAAGTCCTGGTCCAAAGCACAACCCACACCCATGCGAAAATCTACATGAACGACACAGCTTGAAGAAGTGGGCGCTTTTCAAATACCTGCGAGCCACTCTCACCAAGACGGTCGCTCTACAACAGAAATCAAGACCAGACAGCGATCGCAACAGCAGGCACAGCAATGGCAAAGCTAAACTAGATCTGGAAGAGCAGGGAGATTTAGCTTTCCTACAAAGATGAAGCTGTAGCAAGTCCCTGGGCTGTCCATCCTTCTGTATGGCTGCGAAAGGCTGGACCATGACAGGCAAGACCACCAAGAGAAATCCAGGACGTTAGAAACTAATGCTCAGGCGCTTGCTCGGGATCTCTTGGCAAGACCGGAAACAAACGACCTTGTGAGGAGCCAATAATCACTTCAGCCCCCCCCAAGAACCCCTCTGCAACAGTCAAGAAGAGGAAGCTGTCGGTTCGGGCATGTCATAAACGCCACAATTCACAGTCCAAAACATCATCCAGGGCACCTGGAAGGCGGCAGACGAAGGGACACCAAGCCAAATGCTGGAAAAATGGACAACATCAAAGAATGGACAGGATGGATGGCCCTACGCTGATGCGACAGGCCGAGGACAGGGCCGGATGGCGGTGCCTGGCTTCGAGAGTGTCCTCTCATCTCTCCTCTACGCCCATCATGGGCCAAGAGAAATGATGATGGAACGATGATATAGCCTTTGTGACATGGGTGTCAAACACAAGAACCAAACATTATAAGGCAAGTTAACAAGTCCAAAACAGATATGCATGAAATTGAATGCTTGCTTCAAGCAAAATAGAACCTGCATCGAGACCATCCAAAATAACGCCATTCTAAAGAAGTAGCATGAATACAACGTAGATCTTCTTCAGATTCGCGTTCTTTACTAATTACATTAGTTCGAGTTAGTTTGTTTGTTTCTGATGTACAAAGCTTCTGCAATATACTTTGCAAAGATTTCCACAGATCATCGTCATAGTTTAGTTTTAGCACACCAACTATGTCCCATTTTTTAGCACATTGTTTTTTCAAAAATATGCATTTTTCGCGGATACGCTATATTCTTACAATGGAATAGAAAATTTGCTTCTCATCTTCCTTGAAGGAACCACACAATGTAGACCAGCGACTGTGTAATGGCTCAGTAAGAAACCATTTTTTATGGGCATTCAAATCCAAGAGTTCTGGATCTAAGCCAGGGCAAGGCAAAATTCTGTGCCTCCTGCACGTAATCAACGATACTTATTTTTTTTCTGTTTCAAATATACTTTTAAAACTAAAAACAACTGTACCGTTCTGTGTTTTCCATTATGGAAGCAGTCTGTTTATAACGAAGCAATCAATCCTATCTTTAAATTCCAAAATAAAATCGTTTTCATATCCAACTCCCTGGCACATCCACACGATTCCAAATCATTCTAGTCAGAATTTTCTAGATAAAAAAAAACCCAATTTTCTTTCCCCGACAAGATCATTAGTAGCATTTGGTATGCCTGTTATACAGTCTTGAGTCAGTAACCGTCAATAAACTTAAGCCAATATTTTATACATGTAAACATACGTCCTGATATATATATATATAGTATATATAATATAAATAATATATATATATAAGAAGAGAGAGAGAGAGAAAAGAGATAGAGAGAGAGAGAAGAAGAGAGAGAGAATGCATGCATATTACGGCGTGCGTACTTTCACACGCATACATACATACACATGCACAAACACGCCCGCACTAGCATGCAGGGGGCAACACACACACACACCACACACACACACACACACACACACACACACACACACACACACACAAAGGGCTCACCGCGCGTATTCATAGGTTACACCCGTCTCCGATGTGGCCTGATGGGACTGGACGGAGTCAGTCTTGACGCTGTGCTTGCCAAGGTTTCCCTTGTTTTTTCATGCAGTTGAAGAGACCCTCGTGCGACAGTCTACTGAAGGTCGTGCTGATTGGATGAGATGTAGGAAGAGAATGAATAGGACTTAGAGGGGTGGAAGGAAGTACGAGGGATACGGGGACGGTCATCAAAATAACAAGAACGGCAAACAGGCTGCAACCAAAAAGTGAATGCGCCTAAGGCATTGCTTCGTGAGTCGAATATTTATAGACTGGCACGATAGATCGTCTTGTTGAAAATGTTTCTTGGTGATCTGAAAGTGTTCCTCCCCCCGCTTTTCATTCTCTATGGCCTCTAGACACAAGAGAAGTGTACAAGCTAGAATGGGTCCAGCTGACAGATTACAATCAAGAGAATGGGAACCTCTCCTGGTTCAAAGACAAGGGTCACGGTGTGAGTGTGAAGGCCTGAAATGTAACGCCAGCAAAGGGGAAAAGTCATGTATAATAAAGATTGTGAATGATGTTTTGGTGGAAATGTCTCCAGAACAAGTGCAATGATTGGTGTGGTGGTGGTGGGGGGGGGAGGGGGGGGGGGGGGGTTCTATTTATCAACATTCAGTTTAATATCAAACGCTGCTTAAACTCGTGCTAGGCTCAAAAAAACGCCTGATACTGATTGTTAAAGTGATTGGTGGCAAAATCTTAGTTTGTGGCGTGTGGCCCATTGGAGTTTGAACCTTTGCTTTTAAATCTATTTACCATCGAGAAATCAGAGGGGCCTTAATTCCTTATACAAATGTGACCATGGTGCTTTTGGTCCAAGGTATTCTTTCGAAAGAAAAACAGCACAGTATCACCACCACAACCACAAATCAACAACAACAAAAACACACAGCGCACGCGCACACACCACACACAACACACACACACACACACACACCACACACACAGTAACAGAGACGGGGGGGGGGGGGGGGGGGGGGGGGGGGGGTGAGAGTGAGTCATTGTCATCGCTTCCTTAGACTGAGTTTCACAGAATCAAGTCCAAATTAATCGGCTGCGATTTCTATGGCCTGCCCCCACCCACACCCCAACACCAACCCTTCAGTACAACCCCCAGACCCCTCATTACCCCCCCTCCCCCCATACCACCTTTTTTTCCTTCCGAATGGAAGGAGACAACTTGTCCGATTGTCCTGCAGGTGGGGCGTGGTGGGGTAGGCGATAAAGTGTTGATGTGCTGGGGAGTGGCCAAAGAGAAGAGGGGTAAACAAAAACGTAACATGGCCTGAGAGACCCATCGTCCGATCTAGGAAACCGTGGTTCATCGGATGAAGAGGAGAGGACGAATGCGGGAAGAAGAGAAGACTAGAGGAAGAATGCGGGGGAAGAGAGAAGAGGAGAGAAGAATGGCGGGGAAGAAGAGGAGTGGAGAGAAGAATGCGGGGAAGCCAGAAGAGGAAGGAAGAACTGCGGGGAAGAGAGAAGAGGAAGAGGAAAAGCGGGGGAAGAGAGAAGAGGAGAGGAAGAATGCGGGGGAAGAGAGAAAGGGGAGGAAGAATGCGGTGAAGAGAGAGAGGAGAGGACAATACGGGGGAAGAGAGAAGAGGGGAGGAAGAATGCGGGGGAAGAGAGAAGAGGAGAGGAAAAGAATGCGGGAAGAGAAAGAGGGAGAAGAATGCGGGGAAGAGAGAAGAGGGGAGAAGAATGCGGGGGAAGAAGAGAAGAGGAGAGGAAGAATGCGGGGGAAGAGAGAAGAAGAGAAGAATGCAGGGAAGAGAGAAGAGGGGAGGAAGAATTGGCGGGGGAAGAGAGAAGAGGAGAGGAAGAATGCAGGGGGACGAGGATGGTGGCTGTGTTCACGAGCCTTCAAACCATATTGTCAACTGTTTTCCGTCACACACTACTACTAACTCGAGAACGTTGATCCCGTTGTTTTCGGGCCTCGAGAACAGAGATCTAAGGACATAATAACTAGACAGGGGTTTTTTTTTTTACACAACTTCTATGTCACGGATAGATGATGAATATGGGCAATTCTATCACTGACTAGGAAGAGAGACACTTTGACACTTTGAAATTTTATTGTCATTACCAAAAAGGTCTTTTGACAGGGGGGAGGGGTAAACAGTACAATAACATATCCCTCTTCTTTTCCCTGCAAATATACACAAGTCATTACTCCTAAGTGTGCACCAAGGGATCAAAGTTAAAACAATAAATTCATAACACTTCCTTATGTTCCCACACGCACTGGAAGTAATGGCAAATTGGAAGAAAAAAAAAAAAAAAACCAGAACTGAACGTCGACCATCCACTCAATCAAATGATGACCAATGTATCCTACTGATCTCTTCACTTGGGCGATGAATGATAATATTCATTCCAGATCTCTCGTAAAATGCAATATTTAAATTTCACTATCCTCCGTCGTCTTAATTTTTCAATGCTTCTGCGATGAATCTCGCAACTGATTGAATAACAATTCCATTATCTGATGATACACGACAGCAACATTTGGGGGGTCGTGTTCGCTATATCAAACTGGAAAAGTGGACACTTTTGTCGCGCACTACATTAACTAGGAGAGAGAGAGAGAGAGAGAGAGAGAGAGAGAGAGATAGAGAGAGAGAGAGAGAGAGAGAGAGAGAGAGAGAGATATGAGAGAGAGAGAGAGAGAAGAGGTGGCGAGAGGGCGAGAGAGAGAGAGAGAGAGAGAGAGAGAGAGAGAGAGAGAGAAGAGAGAGAGAGAGAGAGAGAAAGTGAGTAACAGCGTACGAACACGCACACCACACACACACACACACACACACACACACAGCTCACACACACACACACAGTCACGTATCACGGTTACCTCAGCTCTCTTGACCCAGTTTAGTCTGAGACCCTTCCATCAGGATTCCATTTGGTTCAACAGAATAACTGTATCTGTAGGGAACAGGCGGATTTCCAAAACCAGTTATTGGTTCAACAGGAGAACTGTATCTGTAGGTACAGGTTCGGATTTCCAAAACCCTGTTCGGGTTCAAGTTCAACGGAGAACTGTATCTGTAGGGAACAGGTCGAGTTCCAAAACCAGTTTTTGGTTCAACGGGAGAACTGTAATCTGTACGGGAACATGTCGGGAGCCCCAAAACCAGTTTGGTTCAACAGGAGAACTGTATCTTGAAGGAACAGGTCGGTGCTCCATTACCAGTTGTTCCACGGGAGAACTGTATCTGTAGGGAACAGGTCGGAGCCCCAAAACCAGTTTAGACTGACAGGAGAACTGTAATCTGTAGGAACAGGTCGGACCCTAAAACCAAGTTTGGTTCAACAGGAGAACTGTATCTGTAGGGAAAGGTCGAGCCCTAAAACCAGTTGGTTCAACAGGAAACTGATCTTAGGAACATCGGAGCCTAAAACCAGTTTGTTTCAACAGAGAACTGGACTGTAGGGAACAGGTCGGAGGCCCAAAACTTTGACTTTCACATAGAATGGAGATTTTATAACAGTCGAAGAGGAAATATCCTTTTTCTTTCTCTTCCCCCTTTTTCTTAAAAAGCTTCCCCCCCCCCCTCTCTCTCTCTCTCTCTCTCTCATCTCTCGTATTGTAATTAAATGGCTTTTCTTTGAACGCAACAACAGACAATCATCGATGACTTGTCCTGGAAAAAAAGTTCGGAAACGTCGGCGGCCTGTTCGACCTATGACCAGTGAATGACAAAAGCTAAATATATAGTCTACTGAATGCCCAATATTGTAACAGTCCTGAAGCATTTGCCGTTGTCGGGACAAATCGATTCTATCCATAACTGCAGACGTTTAGAACCAAACATGGATGGAATTTTTTAGGAGGAGGTGGGGATTGGATGGGATAAGGAAATACATGCGGAGTGGGGGGGGGGGGGGGGGGAGGGATAGAGTGATGGGCAGATTCTTTTAGAGGATAAGAATGACGTCGTATGTTGAGATATCGATCCATTCTGGTAGTGCAGTGGTTCCAAGTCACTGCCCCTGTTTGATCATCTAATAGCGTACAGCACCATTGCTTGTTATCTTGTTGGCCGCTCGCTCTCTCTCTCCTCTCCTCCTCTCTCTCAGAGTCTCTCTCTCTCTCTCCTCTCTCTCATCTGCTAACAAAGCACTACAACGGCAAACCTAGCACGCTCACACACACACACACACACACACACACACACAAACCCACACACACACACACACACACACAGACACACAACGCACGCTACGCCACGCACGCACGCACGCGCGCACGCACGCACGGACAAACACACACACACACACAACACACATCCTTTCTTCGTCTCGCCTTCAATTTTAGACAATCGTAATGCACGACAAAATAATGTGTGTCTGTAACTATTCCCCATTCACACACCACACACACACACACACACTCACACAACACGACACACACACACACACACACTCACTCTCTACTCTCTCTCTCACACACACCCCACACACCACACACACACACACACACACACACACACACACCTCACACACACAATCACAGAAGAGAGAGAGAGAGAGAGAAGAAGAGAGAGAGAGAGAGAGAGAGAGAGAGAGAGAGAGAGCTGCGAGAAAGATGTTACACAGAGTAAAACCTCATAGGCATTGCGCTCTCTCTGCAATGTGATGAAGACCCTTTTATGTCTCTTAGGAGAATTTGCTGGCCCATATTTGGGGGCCAGAATAAAAACGCAATATATTTGGGATCCGGATAAAAACGCAACAGAATTCTCTGTTGCCAGGGACTTTGGCTTCGCCGGGAGCAACAGTATCTTCTTAGAGACCCATGTAACTAAGAAAATTGTTTTCTCTGTCGCAGAAACTGGCCATGCACAGTCCAAGGCTGTCTGAATCCCTCTGACAAGTAATTCCTGGGATTTTCACCTTAACCACGTGGCTCTTGGCTTCACGGAGGAACATTGTGGAATAGAAGAGGATTAATATCTATGTCCCATTCAGCCTAGCTTTTAAGGACACTTTGGTAATTGCTGTGACAATTAAATGCAGAATATGCTAGCTCGTAACGTCATGAGCGTTTGCGGTAATCTATCGGCACTGTGGCAGCATTGTTAAAACTTTTGTAGACTAAGGTCCCGTCCCATAGACGTTCCTCGACGAAGTCAGATTTTCCTGAATCCTGGACGAGAATTCTGGACGAATGACTTTTTTTTTTTATGGTTTGGAGAACGAAGGTGAAATTATGTTAGGTAGAATGGGAAATCTGTTGGCGGCATTTTGGGTATGTCTGGACTTCAGATCAGTAAAATTATTGATTTAGAGAATCTAGAATGATCTCGTATTGTAGATATTTGTGCACAGTGGCAAACAGTGTCTTTCCAGGAAAACAGAATGGCATGAGAGTAATAATGACGGTTTATAGAATACAATTCACTGGAATGAAGGCCTTTTCAGCAAACGTTTTAGCTGCTGCCAAGGCACTGTTTGATGTGAGGTGTTTTAAAATCGAGTCTATGGATAACGCTGTTATTGTATTTGAATATAGGGTCTTCCCGAACTTTTCCTTTTAGATGCAACGCCAAGCGAGTCTATACACATGCAATGCAAAACTATAAACAGCATAAAGCTTATCAACAAAAACATGGACTGGGCGAAACTGTGCATTTCCTTGGATTCGCATCTAACACACACACACACGTGTGTGTGTATGTGTGTGTGTGTGTGTGTGTGTGTGTGTGTGTGTGTGTGTGTGTGTGTGTGTGTGTGTGTGTGTGCGCGCGTTCGTGTGTGTGTGTGCACAGGAAGAAAGGGAGAGAGTCAATAAAGTTTTGAAGCCAGATAGGTGAACTATCAATTTTTTTTTCAACTTCAAAAATAATCTTTTCCCCAATATCTACTTGTACAACACTGATTTTTTCCCATTTCTATAAACTTATTTTGAGCGTTTTGTATTGCTTTACAAAGATTTCTGCCCCCCCCCCCCCCCCCCCCCTTCCTAAATATAGCAGAAATTATGAAACAGAAAAACAATAAAACAAACAACAGCAACCATAGCAACAATAAAAAACACACACAAATAATTACAGTAACTACAACAACGACAACCGAACCTGCGCATCGTAAAATTGGATTTATAAGGGAATAAATCGTTCCACTTTTCAGATGTGGTGATAATTGGCAACCCCATTTTGCGCACTAAGGAAGCAAGCACACACACACACACACACACACACACCGCACACGCACACACACGCGCACGCACACACACGACATAGTATTGTGGATGCATATTTATTACACAACCAATAACTTGGGGACCAGTAAACTCAGGAAATGGACCGACATCTTTACTACATGCGGTGTTATAGACGTCCTGGAAAATACCCCCCCCCCCCCCTCTCCATCCCCATCCTTCCCAGTCACTCATTCTCCCACGACCACCCCCTTCGCCAGAAAGTTCCCTCTGATGTTTTGTTCTGAAGGTCTGCAATACCTGATAGAATCAGTCTAATCTAATAATGTCAAAGTTTCCGACTGTTATAATACTGTTCGTTCTTCAGACCGTTAACGTCGGCATTTGCTATTCTGCGTTCGTAAGTCGGAGAGGTCGCCAAAGTTTCTGAACTTTTCCTGAGCAGGTCATAAATACTTCTCAGTAGCAGCATTCCCAAAGCAACCCATGAATGTGCAGGAGAGCTAAAGAATAGGATAATTCGTTTTCTTAAACTAAGACTCCCCATTTTCTCTGAATGTGGAAAGGTTCAAGACCCCAATGGCTGCATGCACGTGCAGTTTTCAATTGAATTAGAGTCTCTAGTGATGGAGGATACTATAACTAGATCGTCGACAATGCCAGGTTATTTGTTAGCATATGTATGTGTGTGTGTGTGTGTGTGTGTGTGTGTGTGTGTGTGTGTGTGGTGTGTGTGTGTGTGTGTGTGTGTGTGCGTGTGTGAGCGCGCACGCCGTGTGTGTGTATGCGTATGTGTAAGCGCTTGTGTGAAAGGAGAGAGACAGAGAAAGAGAGAGAGAGAGAGGAGAGAGAGAGAGAGAGAGAGAGAGAGAGAGAGGAAAGAGAGAGAGAGAGAGAGAGTAGGGGGAGAGAGGCATGGAAGGAGGGAGGAGGAAAGTCAGAGAGAAAGGCAGACGCACACACACACACACACACACACACACACACACACACACACACACACACAGAGAGAGAGAGAGAGAGAGAGAGAGAGAAGAGAGAGAGAGAGAGAGAGAGAGAGAGAGAGAGAGAGAGTCACAGAGAGAGAGAGAGAGTCCGAGAGTCGCAAAGGCAGGGAGACAGATAGACAGAGACAGCCAAACAAGGTAGGCAAGTGATAAGACGCAGTCAGAAAAAGCAGAGAAAAACAGCGGGGAAAAAAAAAGGCTGGCTAGTTAGAGGGTTTCAGGAGAAGACAGGGAGTGCCCAATGCCCTTCAACGAACCAATCAAGAAACCCGTCCGTCAATAAGTCAGTTGTGCCAATGCATGTGCATGTATTCAGACAGCTCTGTGCACTCCGGATGGAGTGAAACAAGTTACGAGTGTTAAACAGCAGAATATGCGAGTAACCTTCAGACAGTGAATCAGAAATACACAACTCAACTGCAGACCGTCAAGTGCACAGTCGGTAACGACGATGATGATGATGAGGATGAGGATGAGGATGAGGATGGTGATAGTGATGGCAACGACGACGAAGACCATGATGATAAAACAGAAGAAGAAGAAGAAGAAGAAGAAGAAGAAGAAGATTGTGTTCCTACGTAAATATCAAAGGACCATTTCAGTCACGGAGTACTGTGCCAAAGTCACCATCTTTGAAAGGCCAGACTGATACCAGACTAATGATCGCTGACCTTTGCACAAACGCACCCTTTGATCTCTTCACAAAAACAAATGAAGGTTAAACCTGAACTATTTGCTCTTTTGCCGATCTTCCTTTTTGGTCACATCTATCATCTCCGTCTCCGACTCCCCCCCCCCCCCCCCCCCCCCCCACACCTCTCTCTCTCTCTCTCTCCATAATTACGTTCACTTTAATCCGAATGCAATCAATCAATTAGTCCAATCAATAGGAATAAAACAAAATAGACAGAATAAGAATAAAAACAGAATAAACATGAGAGAAAAAGTCGAATGAAACACGTGGTAAACAAATGAATAAATAAATAAATCAATCAATTTTATATAATATAAAGATGAATAAATAAATGAATGAATAATTAGATAAATAAATGAATTTTACAAAAATGAATGAATTGATTAATGAATTAATAAACTAGACGAAACTGAAGGGCAGTGGAGACCTCTAACAATGTGGTTTGTAGTCATTTTCTTTCTATTCTTTCCATTCTTATTTCTTGTTTTCATTTACACTTTCTTTCTTTCTTGTTCTTTCCTTTCTCTCTTCTTTTCCCGTCTGTCTTCATTTGTTATATATATAATATATATATAATATATATATATATATATATATATATACCAGTTTAAAATAGGATTTTATAAAATGAAGAGATAAAACCTACAAGCTTGTTTCAAGCTAAAAACGCTCTCCTCAGGGTATACAATTTGGACACGCCACCCTGTTATATATTGTGGTATGTGGGCGTGTGAGTTCTGTGCGTGTGGCACGTGGCCTGCCGGTTTTTTCTTTTTTGGGGCGCGTTCAGGGGGACGTGTTACGGAATGGTGCATTGACAAAGATTTCCATTTATGCCTGCAATTGTTTATCATTTCTACTTTAGAGTTCAGGGATGCTAGGTGGGGTTTACATAATATCAGCCACTTTTCTGCAGTGCATAAGTTGCATTTTTTAGAAATGTTGTTATATGGTGTTGCTCTTTTTATAATTTTCCATGATAGTTGTAATCTATTTTCTTATTTTTCAGCTTCCAAATATATTTACTTAATTCTGTTTGGTTTTTATATTTTTCATTTTTGAAAGACTGTTTATGGTTTGCATATCTGGTTTTAAAGTGGTTTGCCGTGATTCCTATGTATGTTTCTTTATGACTGTCTGTTGTTTACCGTAGCTTGGTACACAATATTGTTGTAGAGACATTTATTATTCAGAGGGCACTGGTCTTTTTTAGTGCAATTACAAGATATCCTTTCATCACCCTCTTTGGTTGTGTTGTTTTTGGTTTTATTGGAAGAATCAATTATATTTTTAAGGTTGGGCATACACGAGTATGATAGCTTGACGGTATTTTTGTTGAATATTTTAGATAGTACATGTTCTTTTGGGAATGATGTTTTAAGGATTCTGAGGAATTCTTTTCCCACGTTAGTTTTTGTTCTTCCATCATATGGAGGGTTTATACCATATAATTTTTCTCTTCCTGTTTTTCCTGTTGCTGTTCATGTTGTTATCTGGGTTGTATTGTAATTTGTAGTTGTAGCCACTTTTTTCAGCGCCTCTTGATATTCAGCTGCTGCACTGTTAAATTCTTTCTCATTGCATGACAGTTTAGATAATCTTTTGTTTATACCATTAGGTATGGTTTTTAAGATGGAGGGTGGGTGGTTACTATTGATGTCTACGTAGACAGGTGTGTCATTAGGTTTTTTATATGGTTTGTATGTATGATCCTTAAGGTCTAATGTTATGTCTAAATAATTTACTGTTTTTTTGTTGGCTTCTACTGTGATTTTTAGGTTATGGCTTTGAAAAATTTTACAAAGTTCTTTTTTCTTGTTTTCAATGGTTTTTGGTTTATTGTTTAACGTGGCAAGACCGTCATCTCTGTATAAGCCAACCTGTTTACCAAGTATTTTCTGCATATGAGACAACATGAAAAGTCCAACTAATTCACAAGTTTCAGCTCCATCATAAGATCCCATCGTGACATCGAATGTGGAATTTCTGCTGTTTTTTTTTTATCCAAGTTTCACTGTTGCTGTGGAGAAGGGTTTTCTTAGTGTGGAGAATGATTTCCATCTCAGAATCTGTTATATTTGTATATTTGTTGGCGAATCTTAGAGCTTTAGTAAGTAATTCCTCATCAATGGAAGGGTAGAAGTCCTCTATGTCAAAAGTAATGAACACTGTATTTGTCTGTTTGTTCAATTCTTTAAACCATTGGATAACTTCGTAACTATTTTTCCAGAGATTGTATTCAGTGTGTGTTTTTATGTCCTCTATTGCTTTTTCCAGGATCTTTTTACTAATTTTGCCTAATTCAGATTTTGATGGGTTTATCAGTCTACAAGTAGGGTTGTTGAGAAAGATAGGTTTGTGGTCTTTAAGGGTTATAAAGGCTTCTTTTATTGCTGTTGCTTCTATCCTATCACCTAAATCCATCTGATTTTCCATGATATGTTGTAATCTATTTTTTTATCTTTTAGTCTCCAAATGTATTTACTCAGCTCTGTTTGATTTTTGTATTTTTCATTTTTGAATGACTGTTTGTGGTTT
>CM031602.1:29726903-29739403 GCA_018398815.1 Conus ventricosus
AGGAGAGATGGGGAAAACTAGGCAGGATGTGAGGGCCTTGTCCATGATTTATTAACTGACAAATTAGAACTGCCAAAGGACATACAGTTTGACAGGCTCCACAGCTGAACGGCAAACCGGATTCACCGATCATTGGTTGTTGCACTTTTTTCAGGGACAAGGAAACAATTCTGAGTGCCAGGCATAGGTTGAGAGGTACCAAGGTATTCATCGGAGAAGATTTCTCCCAGCGAGTGAGAGAAATACGCAAAAACTTGTCCCTCACCTGAAAGATGCTAGAAAAGAAAATAAGAAAGTGTCAATGATCTTTGATCACCTGATCATTGAAGGTGAAAAGTATTACTTAGACCAGGACGACAAACTGAAATGTCCATCTAGAATGTGGCCGGCCTGTTAAAGTAACTTCAAAACAATGTATCTCATCAAATCTCTTCCATAATCAAAACATAAAGGGTAAAGAAAAAAATATAGCACCGTTTAGGGGAGAAGGTAAGGAGGGCACATCACGTGCAGCTCGGGACGGGACGGGTGACACTGCTGTGTCAACGTTCTCTGTTAAATTGAAGTTCACGACAGAAACTGCTCGTGTAATGTGTCGTTAAGCAGAACACATTCTGATGTTTTTGCGGTGATCAATAAACGTGACCTGATGACGCATCGAATGTTGTTCACACACATAATGAAGAAATCGATAAAAATTTGGGGTGTCCTTTCATGTTTGATGAATGTTTTTCTTCTAAATTGTGTGTGCAAAATGAAAGAGTGATTGAGCATAGCTTACCTTCCTCTTTGAATGCATACTTATCTCGTAATGTGCCTGTACATGATGAAGGAGTGTTGGAGAATGCACTATCTCTGTTATCGAATGACCATTGTTCTTCTAATGTCAGTATAGACAATGAAAGAATGAGTGAAAGAACGAAGGGAGGTGCTGTGCCTAGTTCATCAACTGAGTGCGTTTTTTCTAAACTTAGTACACACTATGAAAGAGTGAATGAAAGTGTGAATGAAAATGATTTGATTTCTTCATCGAATATGTATGACTCCACCAAAGTTTTCGTACATAATCAAAAGGAAAAAAAGGGTTGTGTCTTCTCCAATATTGAACGAAAACGTCCCTTCCCCGATGTTTCTGTGCATGATTTAAGCAACGACGAAGATGATTCGTCTTTCGTGTTGAATGACCGTTTTTCTTCTTGCACCGATGTTCGGATACCAAGTTTTATTCCACTGTCATTGGCAAACAGTGCAATTAATGCAGTGTCTGATAATAGAAGAGAAATAGTAACTGTGAATGGTCAAGGTAACTCTACAGAAAGCTTCTATGATGTAGATTTAAGTGGTATGAACAGAAAACATGTATCATTTTTGCAATGGAACGTGAATGGCTTGCTTTCTAAGTTATCTGATAAAAAATTTGTTTCGTACATAACATCGTTTTGATTTTGTTTGTTTGGTAGAAACGTTTCTTGAAAATTTGAAGTCGTATGTATTCAACAATCATAAGGTTTTCTGTAAACCTGCTCTTCAATTTACAAGAAAACGAAGACGATCTGGAGGTGTTATATGTCTTATCAAAACGGAACTGTTACCCTTCGTACAAGAGCTACCAACTGACTTAAATAATACGATGATGTTCAATATTTCTAAAGATGTTTTGGTTTTTCTAAGAATGTTCCGCCGGAAAATTCACCCTACTATGTTTACTATGATATTGATAATGGCATAAGTGTTTTGGAAAATTGCCTTTTTGATGCTATGCTTATATGCCTGATATGTATTTACTTCTGCTGGAGATCTAAATAGCAGAATCTCTAATATTTGCCAGGAATTTACAACAGAAAAGGTCCTTTCAGCATACACAACGGAACCTTCATTAACAGAGGTTCCGAAGATAAGACATTGAACAGGTATGGTAAGCTGTTGTTAAACATGTGTACTGCGCTAGATATGTGCATTTTAAAGGGTGTGTGTGACGGCGACCGTCAAGGTCGTTTCACATACATTTCAGAGACAGGAACAGTGTGAATGACTATTTCATAATTTCCTATGACTTGTTTACCCTTGTTAATCTATCGTGCAACCTCAGTGTAAATGAACGATAGAGTCCGACCATCTACCTCTTGTGTTCAACATAAACTTAAAACATGAAGTAAGAATGAAAAGACATAAAGAAAAAGACACAATTTATTGATAGGTATGTATGGCAAGGTGAATATGCTAATACTTTTCATAATCTAATGAGTAGTCAACGTGCACTATTAATGCTTGAGGAAGCTGTTAGTCTCATGGATGATGATGTAAATGCCGCTTTAAACATATTTAAGCTTGTATAAAAGAACAGCAGAGTGCATGAGAAAACAAATGAGAATAAATACTAATCACCGAATGATGATTGGTTTGACCGTGAATGTTATAAACTAAAAAAGACGTAAAACAGCTTCTGCGAATATCCAGAAAGACGCTAGACGATGAAGACAGAGACGTTTAAATTGTAAAACTCGAAGGGAATATAAGAATCTTTGAAGAGGAAGGAGAACGAATATAATTCTACTTTATTATGCAATTTGATTAATTCAGTAAACGATCAAAAGAGTTCTGGAAGCATATGCTAAAACATCAGTTAGAAAAAGTAATACGTATATAATATTCAGTCAATGACTGGTATAGGCATTTCAAGAACTTCTCGAAAAAGATATGAAGAAGACGTGCAAAAGTAGAAGAAGTTGCCTCTTTGATATTGATAGTGAAGCAGGTGTCCTCGACCGCCCAATTTCAAGAGCAGAAGTAATCTCAGCGATTAAAAAACTAAAGAACAGAAAAGCTGCGGGCCCTGATGGTATAGTTGGAGAATTGTTTAAAAACGCTGGAATTGCCGTAACTGATTTTTTGGTCATATTTTTAATGTACTTTTTGACAAAGGGATATTTCCTGATGACTGGACAGAGTCGATTATATTGCCATTATTCAAGAAAGGTGAAGTCAACGATCCAGGCAACTACAGGGGCATATCACTTTGTGATATAGGTAGTAAATTATATAGTTCAATAATCAACTGTAGATTGCAAGAGTGGTCGAACATAATAATAGCACTGGCGAGTGGCAGGCAGGTTTTAAGAAAGGTTTATTCAACTATCGACCAAATGTTTACACTTTTAGCTATTATACAGAAACAGTTTTCATTGAATCGCAAATTATACGTAGCCTTCATTGATTTCGAAAAGGCATTTTTATTCAGTCTCCAGAAAATTACTTTGGCCAATACTTAAAAAGAATGGAATAAAGGTAAGATACATCGATGTAATTAAGAGCATGTATGATTGTGTAAAAGCGAGGGTTAGATGTGGTGGAGATTTACAGACAATATAATGTGCACAAAAGGGGTGAAACAAGGGGATGCCTGTAGTCCTGTTTTGTTTTCCTATTTATCAACGAATTAGCGCAAGAAATAAATAGAGAACGGAAACATGGTGCAACCCTGTCTCCAGATACTGTTGAACTGTTTATTTTGTTATTAGCAGATGATATAGCTTTATTGTCAGAAACCCCAGTTGGCCTCCAGACCCAGTTGAACAGTTTATGTATTGCAGCATCTAGACTCCAACTTAAGGTGAATATGAGAAAGAGCAATATTGTTGTATTTAAAAAAGGAGGTTACCTTGCAGCAAGAGAGAGGTGGTCGTTCAATGGGGGAAAAAATGGATGTTGTTAACTGTTACAAATACTAAAGGTATTAATTTTTCTACCCGGGTCAGTTTTGTGGCTGCATGTAAAGATCTCGCTAGCAGGGCAAGAAATGCATTACTAATTTATTCTGCAACGATTGTACAAACTTAATAATACTTCGCTTAAAGTAAGTTAAAAATGTTTGATACTCAGGTGCAACCCATTTGCCCTCTATGGTGCTGAATTGTGGGACTGGATGCGACTGCTGTTCATATTGAAACGGTTCATTTGTTTGCTCTTAAAAGGTTTTTAGGAATCCATATAAAAACACCCAACGAGTTAGTTTATGGAGATACCGGACGTTATCCTATTTATATAAATTCACGTTGCAATGTGTTAGATACTGGCTAAAGATATTACGGATGACTGATAACAGGTTACCCTTGAAAGCTTATAGAAGTTTATTTTGGTTGGATTCACGTGGTAAGACTACATGGGCGTCAAGTGTTCGTAAGATACTATTTTAAATGGCTTTGGATTTGTATGGCTGAACCAGGGGTGGAAAATGTAAAACATTTTTTTGCAAGTATTTTGTCAGAGACTCATAGATAACAGTGGCAGTACTGGCATGAACATATTCAGAAAGTGATAGGTTTTCATGGTACAGAACGTTTAAATCATCTAATAATTGCGAAATGTATCTTTCACTTGATATTGATAGACATATTAGAAATTACATGACGAAGTTTAGATTTGGTGTGTCAGACATAGCAGTGCATCGTCAACGGTATAATGTTATTTCTGACAGCAGTTTGATATGCCCGCTCTGTCAAAAGGCAAACGATGATGAAATACACTTTTGTTCATGTGCCCTGTTCTCAGTGACTTACGGCAGGAATATATTCCATTCAAATATTATGTAAACCCATGTCAGTTTCGTGTCAGTCTACTAATGGCGAATGAAAATGAAATTATTGTGAGGAATTTATGCATATATTTGTATAGAGCTTTTAAGAGGCGAGCTGTTATGTTTACTTAAATAAGTGTAATGAAGGCGCCGATGTTGTATGAATACCGCTTCATTAGAATGCAGTTAATACCTGGGTCAGTAGATTGCACTTCATGCGCTGGTATAACAGATTGTACTTCATGCATTTTCGTGTTATGTTATTGTTGTTGTTACACGCACCATGCTTTGTTTTGAGAATACCCCCCTTCAGAAGGGGCTATGGCCTATCCTGAATAAAATTTCATTTCATTTCATTTCTCTCTCTCTCTTATTCGCATTCTCTCTCTCTCCTCTCTCTCTCTCCTCTCTTCTCCTCTCTCTCTTCTCTCTCTCTCCTCTCTTCTCTCTCTCCAGGCACCTGCTGTCCTGCGGAATGTGACAGAATATCATTACATATCTTTTTTCTCTCTCGATATTTAGGATTTCAGCCTCTGTTGACAGCCCCAAAACTTTGAACAAAAATGGAAATTCATAACTTTCCCTCACTATCAGAGGAACTGCATAATTATGCTAGGTCTAAAAATCTCTCTCTCTCCTCTCTCTCCTTTTCTCTCTCTCTCCTCTCTATCTCCTCTCTCCCCTCTCTCTCTCCTGATAAAAAAAAAGTATTGAAATTCTTATTCAGTTATCCTCATTAAAGATTTCGGATTTCAGATCTCTCTCTCTCTCCTTCTCTCTCTCTCTCTCTCTCTCTCTCTCTCTCCCTCCCCGTCAGTGTGGCAATTGCCTTTGGATGGAACGATAAAAAAGGTCGTCCTATCGATTCCAGCCTGAAGACGAATTTGGTTATTAATAGAATGAAAACCTTCGGTGACATTTCTGTGTATATGAATTTCAAATTGGGAAAGTCGTACTCACTGGTAGCCCACGTGATTTATCATTATACCTATGTATGTGCACAACAGCAAATCTACGTACAACTCAATTATCGTCGAAGCAAACAGACCTGCCTGAGTTCGCACAAGATGCAAGATCTGAATGCCATCCCTATATTGGAAACATACTCAGTACCCAGGAAACGTGTGCTTGCTGGCAAAGCATGCTATGGTTTTGACAAAATAAGCGATCGAATTTATTGTATTAAAAAGTTCATTTCTGTATATCGGTACTTTCTGTGTGTGGTGTGTGTGTGTGTGTGTGTTTGTGTGTGTGTGTGTGTGTTGTGTGTGTGTGTTTAAGCTGAATACACAATGGGTTATGCATTGGCTAAACAAACCCGAATGAAGCCAATATACAGAAACGTAGGACTACTAAAACTCTGCCTACTTCCAGGAACGATGAGAATTCGCTTTTACTTTTTTTTTTAAAATTCATTTCATAACACATACGATTTTAACACGTGGGCTAGCCATCATTATTTCAAAAAAAAATTGCACGAAACGCTTTGTTCATCTTCGTGAAGAAACTGAAAAACGCATGGACAGGCAAATATATAAATAAATCATACTAAAAGGGCAACACTCAAAAAAAAGCCTTTGATGTTCATTAAATGACAGACAAAATGTGTATAGCAGAATGAATAAAAGAAGCAAAGATATACACCATGCGTCTCTTTCACAGCAGGGAGACCGGTCATGTCAAGAGAGAGAGAGAAAAAAAGGAGAACCAAAAGATAATACACAACAGGAAGGGAGAGAAGAACGGAGGGAGAAACAGACACAACAGGCAGGAATTGAAGAATAGAACAAGAGAAATGTGCAACAGACAAGAGAAATGTGCAACAGACACGAACAGAACAGAAAGAGAGAAAGACTCAATAGACAGGAAAAAAGAGATTGGAACGAAACCCCCAACAGAGAGGAAAAGCAGAATTGAAAGACAGACGCAGCAGACAGGAAAAGAAAAACTGGCCCAGAGAAAGACACAACGGACAGGAAGAAAACAGGAAAAAAAAAATTAACGCACATGGACAGAGTACTACACAACGGTCTGGAAAGATCTGGAAAAAAAAACAAACAAAAAAAACAGATGAAGAAGAAGAATTTAAGCTGAACAAGAGAAAACATGCAGAAAAGAGAAGAAGACACAACAGGGATGGAAAATACACAGACAGACAGACAGACAGGCAGACAGACAGACACACATACACACACACGCGCGCACGTACGCACACACACACACTGACTGACTGAAACCAATTTATTGTCAGATTTACTCAAGGTTGTACTGACATTTAAGAAAACATTATGAACAGAATATGAACGTTTTTCATTCAAAGCAAAGAAGCATAATTAACACACAAAAATACGTGCGCACACATACAACACACACACACACACACACACACACACACACACACACACACACACACACACACGTACACACATACACACACACACACGCACATACACACGCACTTACATAAATACACAAATACACACATCTCAATACAAACACACCCATACCCTCACATATACTCAAACTTACACACTCGCACACACAGACATACACACGCCCACACACACACGCGCACACACACCCGCGCGCCCCCCCCCCCCCCCCCCCCCCCCCCCCACACACACACACATACACACACACATTCATACTCGAGCACTCGTACACACATGCATTAACTCTCACAAACACACTCTTTCACGCACACATACACGCGCGCGCGCACATACACACCCACGCTCACACACACACACACACACACACACACACACACACACACACACACACACACACACACACACACACACACACACGCATGCACGCACGCACGCACACACAGAGAAAAAAAAAATTCTGCCAATTATATACAATCCTGTACCCCTTTGCACCTCCCCCCCCCCTCCCCCAGCCAGGAGCGACGGGATCAAGAGAGATCGGAGCAGCAGAACGGACGACATGAACAGGTTGGAGCTGGTCTCGGTACCACTTGTGTCGCGAATGAACTGGCCGTACCTAACACCGAATTGGATGAACATAGTACACAACACAGGAGGAACACATCAAGCCGATTCGAGATGATGGTGACACGTCGCATATTCAGGATACGCTTCGGTGTTTGCGTTCCGATCTGTAGGAGTGAAACAGCAGGGGCCCAGAAATCCACCCGTCGGACATCGACACAAGTCTGGAGCAGGCTATAGACAAAATTATCGCTGGTTTTTGACACGGGAATGGTTAAGGGTTATGCCGTTACTCTTACAGGTGCAGAGACGATTCCGAGATCCGCACAGAAATCAAGCTTTTCGGAAGGTCGTGCTCCATCAAACGGATGACGTGGGTGTGCTGCTGTGTGAATCAGACGACGTCGTTCTAGAATATTCCTGCGATCGTGTTCGGAAGACAACTGCTTATTCTGTTTTGACAAGCAGGAAGAAAGACACATGTCATCGGAGGAATGTGTTAAATCGGCCTGCCTTCGGAAAAGAAGACGCAGCGGCAACACGAAGCATCCAGAGACCCAAGCATGTGCTCTATGGCGCTTGCACGCTGTCCACGGACAGATCCAGTTTTACCTGGGGTGACCGTCGTCTACAGAACTGACAGTGAATACCAGTGAACAAGAGAAAACATGCAGAAAAGAGAAGAAGACACAACAGGGATGGAAAATAGACAGACAGACAGACAGACAGGCAGACAGACAGACACACACACACACACACACACACACACACACACACACACACACATGACATACAGTAGCAACAACAGACAAGAAAGAAATTTAAAACAGATGAGCGTCGGCTACAGGTTCTAACATAAAAAAAGCGCGGGGGAAGAGGAGGGGAGAGAAGGATATCTCTCTCTCTCTCTCTCTCTCTCTCTCTCTCTCTCTCTGACTGACTGACTGAAACCATTTACAGTCAGATTAACATAGTGTTGTACTGACATTAAAAAAAAAAAACTTAATAAATTAATGAGAAAACGAAAATAATCCAAATAAACATCTGAATGACATAAAAATCACAAAGGAAAATTATCAGGGAAGCATTTAACATTTATAAATAAAATGATAAAATCAGAAATTGTAACAATAAAACAAATTACATCTTAACTGTACTTGAAAAACATCTCTCTCTCTCTCTCTCTCTCTCTCTCTCTCTCTCTCTCTCTCTCTCTCTCTCTCAATCTCTCTCTCAGAACACCATAAAAAAAGAAGAAAAGACCCCCCAACCCCCCCCCCCCCAACACATGCACACAAAAACACATACTACCCACCCACCCACACCCACACACACACTCACACACACACACACACACACACACACACACACACACACACACCACCCTTCCCCTTCCCCCTACTCACGTGTACGCGTGCACGCGCATATATTCACTCACAAACATTCCACCAGAGGGTTCACCTTATTATGGTTACTTTGAGGTTGAAAACGGTATTACGAAGCTTGAAGAATGTATTTTTGATTGTCTGATTGAGTTTGAGGACGTGCATGTGATTTTGTCAGGTGACTTGAATAGCAGGACTTCTGACATCTCTCCAGATATTTTTGATGATAATGGTGCGCTTGATAACTTTGTTTACATTCGCTCTTTTTCGCCTAACAACGTGAGAAGGTCTAGAGACACTGTTCTCAATAGCTATGGGAAATATCTGTTGAATATGTGTACAACTCTTGGGTTGTGTATTCTGAACGGTATATGTAACGGGGATACCAATGGTAATTTTACTTACATATCAGAAACAGGATGTAGCGTCAATGATTATTTTCTCCTGTCTAAGGAATTGTTTTTTGATGTTGTATCGTCATGTGAATTGTTGGTGTCAGAGAGAATAGAATCGGACCATTTGCCCATTGAATTACGTTTTAGAGTTAAAGAAAGGAAAAATAGACTGAACACTTACACTGCAGAAGGGGACCAGTTCATTGATAAATTTGTGTGGAACAAGGACTTGGAACTAATTTATATTCAGGAAATGACTTCTGATGAAACAATGTCCGTGCTTGATCATGCCACACGTTTGATTGATCATGATTTCAATGGTGCTCTGGAAGTGTTTAATGAATTGATTAAAAAGCAAGCTCATTGTATGAAAAAGAGAATTAATTTAACAAAGTGTGATAAATATAGTGATTTGTATGATATGGAATGTAAGTTAGGCAAAGTTAAAGCAAAGGGGCTGCTATCTATTTTTATGAAAACCAGAAAAAAAGAAGACAGTGACGCCTACTGCATAGCAAGAAGAGAATACAAACATCTGATAAAGAGAAAAGAAAAACAGTATAATGATTTGTTGTTAGATAGACTAGTCTCGTCAGTAAGCAGTCAAAGAGAATTTTGGCAAACTGTGCATAAAATATCATTTAAGCGAAAAACTGTTCACAATAGTCTAACAGTCGATGATTGGTTTAAGCATTTTAAAGATCTACTTGAGTTAGAGATATCAACAGATAAGACAAATGTGGTTGAAAATATTAGTGATGTCTACGAAGAAGAGGGAAGCTCAATGAACCGTCCAATATCAAGAGAAGAAGTTGTGCTTGCTGTAACAAAGTTAAAAAATGGGAAGGCTGCTGGACCAGATGAAATCATGGGTGAGCTTTTAAAGTATGGTGGAGATCGTGTTATTGATTTTTTTGTAAAGCTTTTCAATAACTTATTTGATAAAGGCGTGTTCCCAAGCACCTGGACAAACTCTATTATTCACCCTTTGTTCAAGAAGGGTGACACTAATAACCCAAACAACTATAGAGGCATTTCATTATGTGATACAAGTAGCAAGATTTATAGCACAATTATTAATAGTAGACTGCAGGACTGGATAGAAGAGCATAATTTGACGGGCGAATATCAAGCTGGATTCAAAAAAGGCTACTCCACTGTTGATCACATGTTTACTTTATTGGCACTAATACAAAAACAATTTGTTTTAATCGAAAAATGTATGTAGCCTTTATTGACTTTGAAAAGGCTTTTGATTCCGTAGAAAGAAACTTACTGTGGCCTATCATGTTAAAGAATGGGATCAAAGGCAAGATATTTAGATGTATTCGCAGCATGTACGACAGTGTCAAAGCCAGAATTAGATGTGCGAGTGGTGTAACAGATTATATTACTTGCACTCGTGGAGTGAAACAAGGAAATGCTTGCAGCCCTGTCTTATTTTCTTTATTTATTAATGAGCTGGCATTAGAGGTGATAAGGGGCGGGAAACACGGGGCAATGTTTACGTCTGATTATTTTGAATTATTCATACTGCTTCTGGCTGATGATGTGGCTTTACTTTCTGAGACGGTCGTAGGCCTACAAACACAGATAAACAGTCTTCAGCGTGCAGCCGCTGCTTTGCAGTTGAAGGTTAATTTGGATAAAAGTAATATAGTGGTGTTTAGGAAAGGGGGGTTATTTAGCTGCCAGAGAAAAATGGACATTTAACGGGATTGAGATGCCTGTTGTGAATGCGTACAATATTTAGGAATTTATTTTTCAACGAAGCTAAGTTTTGTTGCTGCATGTCGTGACCTTACAAGCAAAGCAAAAAAAGCTTTATTATGCATTCTGCAAAAGTTATTTAAGCTGAAATGTAACTCTCATTCTTGCTTTTTTAAGTTATTTGACTCACAGGTTCAATCTATTGCTCAGTATGGGGCAGAGTTATGGGGACTTGACAATGCAGCACACCATTGTGAAAAACTGCAACCTTTTGCTATTAAACGATTCCTAGGCGTTGAAATGCGAACGCCTAATGACCTGGTGTATGGAGAAACAAATAGATATCCTATTTACATAAACTCAGCTATAAAGTGCATCAGGTTTTGGTTAAAACTGACGAGAATGGATGAATGCAGATTACCTTATAAGGCCTACAGAACGCTTTTTGATTTGGATTTGCGAGGGAAGAAAAACTGGGCCTCAAATATTCGCAGTAAATTGTACATGTTTGGGTATGGATTTGTATGGCTAAATCAAGGCGTGGAAGGAATTAACGAGTTTTTGATAAGTTTTAAGGAAAGGTTGATTTTGTGCAGGTGGCAAGACTGGAATTTTCATATTAATAATAGTGATAGGTTTAATGTTTACAGGACCTTTTGCACTGTCCCTGACGTTAAAACACATTTATTGATCAATTTAGACAGGCATTTAAGATGCATGCTGACAAGATTTAGACTTGGCATTTCTGAAATCGCGGGACATCGTATTCGCTATAGAGCACATAGTGAAAATGAATTAATATGTCCACTTTGTCAAAAAGAGAAGGAAAGTGAGGTACACTTCATTTTATGTTGTCCAGTTCTGTATGACCTAAGAGCACAGTACATTCCGTTGAAACATTACAAAGTGCCAAGTCAGTTTAGATTTACATTGCTTATGGCGAGTACGCACGAAAAAACAGTCAGGAATCTGTCAATCTATGTTTATAAAGCCTTTAAGCTGCGTTCCATTCTTACTTCTTAAACTTATTACCAAGTGCGTTTTGAATGATTTCACTGTTCACAATTGTCAGTTCTGAGAAATGTTTGTATATATGTATCCCATCATGAGGGGCAATGGCCTAAACATGATTAAACTTTCCGTATCCGTATCCGTATCCGTATCTCTCAGAACACAATAAAAAAAGAAGAAAAGACCCCCCCACCCCCCCCCCCCAACACATGCACACAAAACACATACCACCCACCCACCCACCCACACACCCAACCCCACCACACACTCACTCACACACACACACACACACACACACACCACACCACCCTTCCCCTTCCCCCTACTCACGTGTATGCGTGCACGCGCATATATTCACTCAAAAACAAATAAAACCAAAACCTCTCTCTTTCTCCCTCTCTCCCTCTCTTTCGCACGCACGCACACGCACACACACACACACACACACACACACACTCAAAACATATCC
>CM031602.1:29751903-29754403 GCA_018398815.1 Conus ventricosus
TGAAAATACATACAAAATCACACCCGTATGTAGCACTCACCCAGACTCGCACAGCTCGCACATACAATTTCGCTCGCACTTACAATTGCGCGCGTGCAAACCACACACACACACACACACACACACACACACACACACACACACACACACACACACACGTACACAAGCGTACATACACACACACACACGCGCGCGCGCGCGCACGCACGCGTACACACACACACACACACACACACACACACACACACACACACACACACACACACACGCGCGCGCGCCGCGCGCGCGCGCGCGCGAAGAGAGAGAGAGAGAGAGAGAGAGAGAGAGAGAGAGACTCAAGACTCAAAGACTCAAATGTTTTATTCTTAAAGGCCATAGCCCCTTAGAATGGGATGCACATAATAAATCATGTCGAAAATTGATCTTGGTATTCTTTATGTTACATACATAGTTCGCTTTTTGAATGCTTTATATAAATAAATCGCTAACTTTTTAACCGTGTTTTCATTTGATGACGACATTAACAAGGTTAATTTGAAAAGGCATGGATTATTGAAGTACTTTCTTGAGATGAATTCCTGTCTAAGTTCATCTAGTACTGGACAAGTCAATACAAAATGAACTTCATCCTCTTTTGCATTTCGACACAAAGGACAGATCAAATTTCCACTACATGACTGTCTGTAACGAAAATAATGAGTAAAGAGATCGGAAACACCAAATCTAAACTTAGCCATGATGCGTTTTAAATGTTTGTCCATTTTCATTGATATATATACAGGTAAACATCGTAGATTATTGTACGTTCTATACAATTCAAATCTGTCACTATTCTGTACATGACAATTCCAATTTTGCCAACTACAGTCAACGAGTCTTTCTCGGAATACCTGGATAAAAGCATTCATATCACCAGCACCTTGGTTCATCCATACAAATCCGAAACCATATTCACACAGTTTCACTCTCACATTAGTCACCCAGTTTTTCTTACCTCTGTCGTCCAATTCTAACAACATTCGATATGCTTTATATGGAATCTGTGACCTTGCATCTGAGTAATTTTCAGCCAATATCGAACACACTTAATAATGGAATTCAAATATATAGGAAATCTAGCCGTTTCACCATAAACCAAATCATTTGGCGTTTGCAATGATACACCAAGAAATCTCTTCAAAGCAAACAGATGTAACTTTTCACAGTGTACTGCAGCAACTGCATCAAGGCCCCATACTTCAGCTCCGTACTGTACCATAGGTTGAACCTGGCTATCAAATAACTTCAAAAACAAAGTAAGGGAATCGTTATTTAGCAATGATAATTTCTTTAGTATGCACAGTAACGCATTTTTAGCTCTACTGGCCAAATCTTTGCAAGCGAAGACAAAACTCAAACGCGTTGAGAAGTATATTCCTAAGTATTTATACACATTGACAACAGGCATTGTAGACCCATTGTACACCCATCTTTCTCTCGCTGCTAAATATCCACCCTTTCTAAATACAATTATATTACTTTTTGCCATATTAACCTTTAATTCTAATGAAGCAGCAACTCTTTGCAAAGTGTTTAACTGGGTTTGTAATCCAACCACTGTTTCTGACACCAAAGGCCACATCATCAGCCAAAAGAAGAATGAAAATTTCCACAACGTCATTTATGAAATGTGCACCGTGCCTTCCACAATGTATAACCTCCTGTGTTAGTTCATTAATGAATAAAGAAAACAGAACAGGGCTACAGACATCGCCCTGTTTCACACCAGAAGTGCAATTTATATAGTCTGTTAGAGCATCACCAGATCGCACTCTTGCTTTTACACAATTATACATACTTATAACACATTTATAAGTTTTCCATGGATACCATTTTTAAACAGGATAGGCCACAGCAAGGTTCTATTGACTGAATCAAAAGCCTTCTCGAAGTCAATAAATGCAACATATAATTTACGATTTAAGCAAAACTGTTTTTGAACAAATGCCATTAATGTGAACATGTGATCAACTGTAGAATAGTTTTTCTTGAACCCAGCTTGAAATTCACCGGTAATGTTATTTTCTTCCACCCATTCCTGTAATCTCCTATTGATAATAGCACTGTACCGTTTACTGCCAACATTACACAATGAAATTCCTCTATAATTATTTGGATCGTTTGAATCACCTTTTTTAAACAATGGGATGACAATAGACTCGGACCAGCTTCTGGGATATACCCCTTGATCAAATAAGGAGTTAAAGAATTTAACCAGAAAATCTAGAAATAAACTTGACTGGCACGCACTTTTTATCAGTTCACCGATAATTCCATCTGGACCAGCAGCTTTGCGAGGTTTTACCTTTCTTAGCGCGACTATAACTTCTTCTTTGGAAATTGGACGGTTTAGATTGTCATCGTCATGATCTGATTCATCAATGTAATTTTCATTTCCCAGATCATTATGAGACCCAGCGTTTCCTTCTAGCAGATCTCTGAAATGATGAGACCATGTTTC
>CM031602.1:29771903-29776903 GCA_018398815.1 Conus ventricosus
CACACACACACACACACACACACACACACACACACACACACACACACACACATACGCACACACACACACACACACGCACACACACACACACACACACACACACACACACACACACATACACACACACCCACACACACACACACACACACACACACGCACACACACACACACACACACACACACATACACACGGTTTGGGAAATTAAAGTAGTAAGGACAAAAAGCAAAGGACAGGTGACAGTGAAGGGTGAAGTAGAACGGAGGAGTGATCGAGGACATATGACAGTGAAGGGTGAAATAGAACGGAGGAGTGATCGAGGACATATGACAGTGAAGGGTGAAATAGAACGGATGAGTGATCGAGGACAGATGACAGTGAAGGGTGAAATAGAACGGAGGAGTGATCGAGGACATATGACAGTGAAGGGTGAAATAGGATGGAGGAGTGATCGAGCACATATGACAGTGAAGGGTGAAATATAACGGAGGAGTGATCGAGGACATATGACAGTGAAGGGTGAAATAGGATGGAGGAGTGATCGAGGACATATGACAGTGAAGGGTGACATAGAACGGAGGAGTGATCGAGGACAGATGACAGTGAAGGGTGAAATAGGATGGAGGAGTGATCGAGGACATATGACAGTGAAGGGTGAAATAGATTCTCTCTTGAGGGCACATAAGACCGTATGGCGAAAGCTTGGCTGTGTCTGGAGTGGCACTGTCTTCATCTGTCCGTGGGCAGGGGTGGTTGGGTCTGTGGGTGTGCTCGGCAGCTGGAGGGTGGTGTTTTTCGCCGGTGGGCTCTGCAGTCATGAAATACGGGCTGGTACACCCATGGGGATGCTACTTTAAGGCTGTTATGAGCTGCATCCTGTAGTCTAATTTACCTCTGTTCAGGAGCAGTTATGTCCCTTGATATCTTAATGGAGTGTCCTGCGCGTGCCTGTACCCATCGTCAACACAGCGCAGGCCTCCAAGGGTGGTACAGGACTGCTCTAGAGGCAGGTGAAGACAGTGCTTCTCTGGGTCCTCCCCAGCACCTTCGGGTGTTTCTTTTTCTTCTTTGCCTTAACTAGGCTGACCCTGGAGAAAGGTCCAGTGACGGTGAGGAAAGACCCACTGACCACAGGGAAAGTCCTGTTGACAGTGGGAAAGACTACAACTTTGGATTCTCTCTTGAGGGCACATAAGACCGTATGGCGAAAGCTTGGCTGTGTCTGGAGTGGCACTGTCTTCATCTGTCTGTGGGCAGGGTGGTTGGGTCTGTGGGGTGTGCTCGGCAGCTGGAGGGTGTGTTTTTCGCCGGTGGGCTCTGCAGTCATGAAATACGGGCTGGTACACCCATGGGGATGCTACTTTAAGGCTGTTATGAGCTGCATCCTGTAGTCTAATTTACCTCTGTTCAGGAGCAGTTATGTCCCTTGATATCTTAATGGAGTGTCCTGCGCGTGCCTGTACCCATCGTCAACACAGCGCAGGCCTCCAAGGGTGGTACAGGACTGCTCTAGAGGCAGGTGAAGACAGTGCTTCTCTGGGTCCTCCCCAGCACCTTCGGGTGTTTCTTTTTCTTCTAGAACGGAGGAGTGATCGAGGACATATGACAGTGAAGGGTGAAATAGAACGGAGGAGTGATCGAGGACATATGACAGTGAAGGGTGAAATAGGATGGAGGAGTGATCGAGGACATATGACAGTGAAGGGTGAAACAGAACGGAGGAGTGATCGAGGACATATGACAGTGAAGGGTGAAATAGGATGGAGGAGTGATCGAGGACAGATGACAGTGAAGGTGAAATAGAACGGAGGAGTGATCGAGGACAGATGACAGTGAAGGGTGAAATAGGATGGAGGAGTGATCGAGGACAGATGACAGTGAAGGGTGAAATAGAACGGAGGAGTAATTGAGGACAGATGACAGTGAAGGGTGAAATAGAACGGAGGAGTGATCGAGGACAGATGACAGTGAAGGGTGAAATAGAACGGAGGAGTGATCGAGGACATATGACAGTGAAGGTGAAATATGATGGATGAGTGATTGAGGACATATGACAGTGAAGGGTGAAAGAGGATGGAGGAGTGATCGAGGACAGATGACAGTGAAGGGTGAAATAGGATGGAGGAGTGATCGAGGACATATGACAGTGAAGGGTGAAATAGAACGGAGGAGTGATCGAGGACATATGACAGTGAAGGGTGAAATAGAACGGAGGACTGATTGAGGACATATGACAGTGAAGGGTGAAATAGAACGGAGGAGTGATCGAGGACATATGACAGTGAAGGGTGAAATAGAACGGAGGAGTGATCGAGGACATATGACACTGAAGGGTGAAATAGAACGGAGGAGTGATTGAGGACAGATGACAGTGAAGGGTGAAATAGAACGGAGGAGTGATTGAGGACAGATGACAGTGAAGGGTGAAATAGAACGGAGGAGTGATCGAGGACAGATGACAGTGAAGGGTGAAATAGGATTGAGGAGTGATTGAGGACAGATGACAGTGAAGGGTGAAATAGGATCGAGGAGGTAATTGAGGACAGATGATAGTGAAGGGTGAAATAGGATGGAGGAGTGATATAGGACAGATGACAGTGAAGGGTGAAATAGGATGGAGGAGTGATTGAGGACAGATGATAGTGAAGGGTGAAATAGGATGGAGGAGTGATTGAGGACAGATGATAGTGAAGGGTGAAATAGGATGGAGGAGTGATTGAGGACAGATGATAGTGAAGGGTGAAATAGGATGGAGGAGTGATCGAGGACAGATGATAGTGAAGGGTGAAATAGGATGGAGGAGGGATTGAGGACAGATGATAGTGAAGGGTGAAAAAGGATGGAGGAGTGATTGAGGACAGATGACAGTGAAGGGTGAAATAGGATGGAGGAGGTAATTGAGGACAGATGATAGTGAAGGGTAAATAGGATGGAGGAGTGATATAGGACAGATGACAGTGAAGGGTGAAATAGGATGGAGGAGTGATATAGGACAGATGATAGTGATGGGTGAAATAGGATGGAGGAGTGATTGAGGACAGTTGATACTGAAGGGTGAAATTGGATGGAGGAGTGATTGAGGACAGATGACAGTGATGGTGAAATAGGATGGAGGAGTGATTGAGGACAGTTGATAGTGAAGGGTGAAATAGGACGGAGGAGTGATTGAGGACAGATGATACTGAAGGGTGAAATAGGATGGAGAAGCGATTGAGGACAGATGACAGTGAAGGGTGAAATAGGATGGAGGAGTGACTGATGACAGGTAATAGTGAAGGGTGAAATAGGATGTAGGAGTGATTGAGGAAGATGATATTGAAGGGTGAAATAGGATGGAGGAGTGATTGATGACAGGTAATAGTGATGGGTGAAATAGGATGGAGGAGTAATTGAGGACAGATGACAGTGAAGGATGAAATAGGATGGATGAGGTGATTGAGGACAGATGACAGTGAAGGATGAAATAGGATGGAGAGTGATATAGGACAGATGACAGTGAAGGATGAAATAGGATGGATGAGGTGATTGAGGACAGATGACAGTGAAGGATGAAATAGGATGGATGAGGTGATTGAGGACAGATGACAGTGAAGGATGAAATAGGATGGATGAGGTGATTGAGGAAGATGTTAAAAAAGGAAGAGGAACAGGAGTGGAGGAGGAAGAGGAGGAGTTGGAGGAGGGGACGAGGAGAAGGAGAGGAGAGAGAGAGAGAGAAGAGAGAGAGAGAGAGAGAGAGAGAGAGAGAGAGAGAGAGAGAGAGAGAGAGAGAGGGGGGGAGGGAGGGAGGGAGGAGAGAGAGAGAGAGAGAGAGAGAGAGAGAGAGAGAGAGAGAGAGAGAGAGAGAGAGAGAAAGAGACAGACAGACGGACAGAGAGAAGTGGGTAGTAATGAGCATGTTTAGAATAATCTGACAATCAAAAGATACCAACGCGTTGCAAGACAATCGATTTTGAAGCACCAGGAAAGAAAACACACACACACACACACACACACACACACACACACACACACACACACACACACAACACACACACTCACACACACACAACACACACACACACACACACACGGAGAAAAAAAGCGTAATGATGGCCCAGTCACCACGGGAACAAGTGGGAGGGGTGTCGTACAGATAATAAATCAAGTCATTCCAGCAGAACCGTGAGAGAGAGAGAGAGAGAGAGAGAGAGAGAGAGAGAGAGAGAGAGAGAGAGAGAGAGAGAGAGAGAGATTGATTGATTGATTGATCTTTAATACCCAAGGATGAAGATTTTAGGCCAAAGCCTAGTCTTACAATCTGTCCTTGTCATGCATACATTATTTCAGCACATATCATTCATACAGACAATTCAACATAGCAACATGATAATCTAATTCTACAATGATAAGCAAACTGCTCATAAAAGCACTAATGAGATGGGGGATGGTAAAACAAAAGGAAACTTACAAGCAAACAAACAAACAAAAACTACAGAGAGAGAGAGAGAGGTCAGAGGAGGGTGGGGAAGAGAGAATGGTAGGTAGGGGGAGGAGAAAAGGGATGGTAGACAGAGTGGGGGTGGGGATGAGCGATTTTAACGGAGTAGGTTTTATGTTGAGACGATTTATCCAAAGTATGGTTCACAGAAGACTTAGCGAATGGACGCTAATCATTGTAATAGAATAATTTAACTACTGAGACATAAAATGTTTATGCAAATGTTCCTTGAAAGGTTTTAAAGTATTCATGTTTTGTAGATTCGGTGGAAGTGAGTTCCAGACATATGGTCCAGAGTAAGCTAGGCTTGTTTTGTATAGATCAATGCGTGGGTAGGGAAGAGAGAGAGAGAGAGAGAGAGAAGAGAGAGAGAGAGAGAGAGAGAGAGAGAGAGAGAGAGAGAGAGAGTTGCGTAAGAATATAAGCATTACGACATAGTGACAAGAGGGTAGGAGGTAGTTGGAAAACACACACACACACACACACACACACACACACACACACACACACACACACACACAC